>JAOUQX010000025.1:306159-320976 GCA_028566295.1 Liobagrus marginatus
ACCCCACCCGGGGGGGGGGGGGATGTACAGAAAATGTTCACGCCGGTGTACTCTCCTGAAGGCTGTTCTCACGTCGTGCTCTGAGATGATGAACATTGGTGTGTTCGTGGTGTCTGCATTCATGTAGTCAGCTAGGACGCTAGCGCCGATAGCGCTGTTAGCATTCACGTCGAAGCGAGAATAAAAGGTGTTTAGCTCGTGTGCTAATGAAGCGTCGGCGCTCATCATCTTGGATATTGGTGTTTTATAGTCCGTCATTGATGTAAGTCCAATCGTAACCAACCGTAAATTTAGTTTGGTCATACATGCAGTCTACATTCCATCACAGGCAGACAAGGACAGTGCTTTATGTGATCTACATGAGGCGCTCACTTCATACTCTCCACCGGGACACTGTGCTTATTGTTTCGGGGGACTTTAACAGTGCCAACCTCAAACGCGCAGTGCCCAACTTTCACCAGCATATCACGTGCGCCACCAGAGGCGAAAGGACACTGTATCACTGCTACACACAAAACTCAAGGACAGTTACAAAGCGCAATCTCCCC
The DNA here is from genome assembly GCA_028566295.1 of Liobagrus marginatus. Classification (NCBI taxonomy): domain Eukaryota; kingdom Metazoa; phylum Chordata; class Actinopteri; order Siluriformes; family Amblycipitidae; genus Liobagrus; species Liobagrus marginatus. The sequence continues at coordinate 306,708 of JAOUQX010000025.1, forward strand.
CAGCGTTTCGTAAGTCTGATCACGCGGCCATTTTCCTCATACATAAGTATAAACAAAGGCTGAAACAGGAAGCTCTGGTTCCGAGAGAGGTCGCTCACTGGACGGACGAATCAGTGGCCGCCATTCAAGACACTCTGGATGACGCAGACGCTTCATTAGCACACGAGCTAAATACTTATGCTCGCTTTGAGGCTGCAGCTAACATCGCTGTTGCTGACTGCAAGCAAGCGGAGAGTGCAGAAACAGACATCGCATTCACCATCTCAGAGTACGACGTGAGAACAGCCTTCTGGAGAGTAAATACCAGGAAAGCTGCAGGACCAGACGGCATCACAGGTCAGATCCTGAGAACCTGCGCCGACCAGCTAGCGCCAGTATTTACAGAGATCTTCAACCTCTCTCTGGAGCAGTTTGTAATTCCATTATGCTTCAAAAAGACCACCATCGTTCCTGTCCCAAAGAAACCCCAGCCTGCCTGTCTTAACGACTATCGTCCAGTAGCTTTAACCTCCACTGTGATGTGCTTTGAAAGATTAGTGAAAGACTTCATCACTTCTTCACTACCGGACACACTGGACCCGTTACAGTTTCCGTATCGTCCTAACCGCTCCACTGAGGACGCGATCGCATGCCTTCCATCACACAGCCCTAGACCACCTGGACAATCGAAAAGGGAATTATGTTAAAATGTTGTTTGTGGATTACAGTTCAGCTTTCAACACCATAATTTCCTCAATTCTCACTTCCAAAATCGAAGTCCTGGGACTCGGCACACGCTTTGTCGCTGGATCTCTGATTTCCTTATGGACAGACCGCAGACAGTACGGGTGGGAAAACACAACTCACCTACACACACTCTCAGTACTGGAGCTCCCCAAGGCTGCGTTCTGAGTCCCCTGCTGTGCACACTGTACACACACGACTGTTTGGCCACTTCCAACTTCAGTACTATTGTCAAGTTTGCTGACGACACGGTTGTGGTAGGCCTGATAACCAACAACAATGAGACGGCCTACCTTAAGGAGATTAAAACCCTGGAGACATGGTGCCAGGAAAACAATCTTCTCCTGAACATCAGCAAGACAAAGGAGATGACCGTGGACTTCAGTACAAAGCAGGAGATGGGGAACAACATCCACTCATCATCAACGGGACCCCAGTGGAGAGAGTGGACAGTTTCAGGTATCTTGGTGTCCACATCTCACAAGATCTGTCATGGAGGCCCAACAGCATCTGTTCTATCTCAGACGTCTAAAGGACTTTAAATTGGCCTCTCAGGTGCTCAGGACTTTCGACACCTGCACAGTCGAGAACTTCCTGATCGGCAGCATCACAGCCTGGTTTGGGAACAGCACCCAGCCGGACAGACGAGCTCTACAGAGGGTGGTGCGATCGGCTGAACGTTCCATCCGCATTGAGCTTCCTGACCAGCACACCATCTTCATGCTTGACCAGGGCCAGTAAGATTGGAAAAGACCACAACGACCCCAACAACAGACTGTTCTCTCTGTTACGGGAAGCTTTTCCGCTCCTTGAATGCGAACACAGGGAGAATGAGGAGGAGTTTCATTCCACAAGCTATCCGGGCCCTCAATCAGAACTCCATCACATAACACACACACATACAACAGGACTATCTTTTGCTTTTTTTTGCTCTTTTTGCTTTTGCACACATATCTGCACAGGACTCTACATTGGACTTTCTTTTGCACACAGAGATGCACAAATTGCACAGAATGTATATGTATTCTGTATATATTATATTATTGCACATATACAAATACATTTGTAATTTGTAATAGCTGTACTTATTGTTAATCTTATTTATATGCAACCAACCCCCTGTACACTTTCTCTCTCCCTCACCCCTATTTACAGCAAACTTTCAGTCAGTCATCAAAGCATTTCACTGTATGTTGTACTATGTATGATGTACATGTGACAAATAAACTTTGAACTTGAACAGCTAACTTCCTGGTGTGGAGCCAACAACCTGTCTCTGAACGTAGACAAAACCAAGAAGATGGTTGTCAACTTCAACAGAACACAGCGACCAATCTTCCCTGAACATCGACGGAACCCCCGTGGAGATTGTCAAGCACACCAAGTTCCTCGGTGTTCATCTGGTGGAGAACCTCAACTGGTCACTCAACACCTGCTCCATCAGTAAGAAGGCCCAGCAACGTCCCTATGATCCTACGTAGGCTGAGTTAAGCACATCTCCCTCTCCTGACTACGTTCTACAGAGAGACCATCAAGAGCATCCTGAGCAGGTGCATCACTGTCTGGTTTGGAACTGCACGGTATTGGACCGCAAGACCCTACAGCGGGTGAGGACAGCTGAGAAGTTCATCGGGATTTCTCTCCCCTCTATGGCAGACATTTACACTTCACGCTGCAGCCGGAAAGCCACCAGCATTCTGGCTGACCACACACATTCCTCACACACACTCATCACCCTCCTGCCTTCTGGAAAAAGGTACCAAAGCATTCGGGCCGCTACAACCAGACAGTTTTTACCCACAAGCCATCAGGCTTCTCATCCCAAACTGAAACACAAACAATTGCACTCGAACTCAGTAATACTCACACTCACTGTTTACAACCACAAATATATCACGCTTGCACAGTCACTTTAATAGTTTACTGAAAGTGGTTTAATACTGTTTTATATTGTTTACTGCAAAGTCACTTTTATACTGTTATCTTACTATTCCATTGCTTATTGCTGCTACTGTTTACACTAGCAACTTTACGTTAATGCTGCTATCATCATTAAGTACATTGCCATATGTTGCACAACCATTGGCGCTATGTTCTATGTATCCGTCCTGTAGCGTATTGTACTGTCTGTTTTGCACTGTCTGTCATTCTGTTTGGTGGTATGTTCTTATGTGACTCTATGTTGTTCTGTTTTGCATGACACTGTGTTATGTGTAGCACCTTGGTCCTAGAGAAACGTTGTTTCGTTTCACTGTGTATTGCAACAGCTATATATGGTGTTATGACAATACAGCTTCTTGAACTTGAACAATTAAAAGAACCAAAGACTTAAAGTACTTTGTCTGTGTGCTCTGAATTTATTTAAGAAATGAATTCCACAATTTGAGTTGAATTACTAAAATAAATGAACTTTTCCATGACATTCTAATTTACTGTGATGCAGCTGTATTTCAGAATCGACACGTATTGAAATATTGATATTTTATAACACTAATATATGATATACAGTCTCTCACAAAAGTGAACACAACCCTCATAATTTTGTAAATATTTTATTGTCTTTTCATGTGACCCTACTGAAGAAATGACACTTTGCTACAATATAAAGTAGTGAATGTAAAGCTTGTATAAAAGTGTGAATCTGCTGTCCTGACATCACAGAGCTGGTGGATGTTAGAGACCTTCCGCCACCTTCTATTTGAGGATGCCCCACAGATGCTCGATAGGATTTAGGTCTGGAGACATGCTTGACCAGTCCATCACCATTACCCTCAGCTTCTTTAGCAAGTCAGTGGTCGTCTTTGAGGTGTGTTTGTGGTCATTATCATGTTGGACTCTTCTTTGGTCAACCATGACGAGTCCTGTTCGGAGTGAAACCTGTCTTGTTAAACCGCTGTATGGTCTTGGTCACCGTGCTGCAGCTCAGTTTCAGGGTCTTGGCCATGTTGAACTTCCAGTGACCAGTATGGGAGACTGAGAGTGATAACCCCAAATTTAACACACCTGCTCCAAAATTCACACTCGAGGCTTTGTAAAACTAACGTGTCACATGACACTGGGGAGGTCAATGGCTAATTGAGCCCAATTTGGACATTTTCACTTAGGGGTGTACTCACTTTTGTTTCCAGTGGTTTAGACATTAATTGCTGTGTTGAGTTATTTTGAGGGGCCAGCAAATTTACACTATTATACACGCTGTACACTCACTACTTTAAATTGTAGCAACATGGCATTTTATCAGTGTTGTCACATGCAAAGATATAATAAAATATTTACAAAAATGTGAGGGGTGTACTTACTTTTGTGAGATACTGTATATGATAAAAAATCATGATATTTTTAAGTAGTTAATTATATCTGGTAAACTTACATTTGACATGTAACATCAAGTACATAGCTCAGATCACTATTTTTACAGCATTTTGCAGACCACCCTTTCCAGAGTGAAGTACGGTAGTTGGACAATGAAACTGAAACACTGGCTAATATAGTTTTTGAGGTCTCATGGCTATAGTTGCACAGCCTGGTGGCCAAACTTCACTGATTGAATATTTCAAAAGTAATAATAGAGTGTGATGGTTGAATCATAATGGGATACAGAGTTCAAAAGAGGGTGCCCTAATCGCTGGCACATCTGTGACCAGGACAGCAAGTCTTGTGGTCACTACTATACACACTACAACAAGTGTGGTGTATCAAGGACCACAGTATACAGGATAATGTCAACATATTACCATGAAGAACAAACCACATCCAACTCAAAGGAAGCTGTCTGAAAAGGATGTCTGGGTGCTAGTCCGGATTGTATACAAAAAATTTTAAACCACAGCCTAACCAACCTAACTTACTGCAAAATTAAATGTGCACAACATCTCTCCTCTTTCCAACAAAACTGTTTGTTGGAAGCTCCACAAAGTCAATACACATGGCCAAGCTGCTATATCCAAACCTTTGGTCACATATGCCAATGGCAAGCACTGATTTCAATGGTGCCTGCAGTAAACATCTTGGGCTATGTACAATGTGACACATATATTGTTCTCTGATGAGTCCACCTTCACCGTCTTTCTCAAATCCGGGAAAGTTATGGTGTTGAGAAGCCCCAAAGAAGCTTACCACCTGAACTGTTGCATGCCCAGAGAAAATCATGGGGGATGGATCAGTGATGGCTTCAGCAGCAATATCATGCCACTCCCTAGGCCCAATACTTATGCTAGATGCTTGGCCTAGGGCTACCGAACAATTTTGTAGGACCATATGCACGCAATGGTTCAAACACTGTACCCTGAAGGTGGTGCCATGTAACAGGATAATAATGCACCAATACACAGAGCAACACTGGTGACAGAGTGGTCTGATGAACATGAAAGTGAACAGTACATTTTATAGTACATTAACATCCCTCTCCTTCTGTGCAATATTTTTTTCTTCTGTGCAATAACTTATCTTATCGCTTTCAATGCAATATCATCCTTTGTGCATCCAGGTGCTCAGGACTGTCTACACCTGCACCGTTGAGAGCATCCTGACCGGCAGCATCACAGTGTGGTTCGGGAACAGTACACAGCAGGACAGAGGAGCTCTACAAAGGGTGGTACGATCAGCTGAACGTTCCATTCGCACTGTACTCCCAGACCTGATCTCCATCTACAATAAACGCTGCTTAAACAGGGCCAGGAAAATCAGGAAAGACCTCACTCACCCAAACAATGGACTATTCACTCTGTTACCATCAGGGAAGCGTTTACGAGCCCTAACGGCAAAAACTGAGAGAATGAGAACAAGTTTCTTTCTGCAAACCATCCGCACCCTCAATCAGAATCCTTATCTCATAAAATAATCAGACATCATCACATCTCTTTCTTTTGCTTTTCTTAAATTCGCCTCGCTCTTGCCTTCCTTCGCCTCATCCCACTGAAGACTCTCCTTCTTTCTTTTTTGCGCACAGATCTTGCAAATGTGCACAAAATTATACACGCACACCATATTTGCTTACAGCATAATATGTATATGGTTGCGTGCAACTCTGTTTACAGCATAATATGTATATGTATATAGAGTACCAAGCATAGGCGGTTTACAATGCATATTTATAAAACTTTTTTAATATATAAAGCAGATATGTAGCACCACCACTATTACCTCCTCTTCCCTCCCCCCTCCCCCACTTACAGCAAACGTTCAGACAGTCGCCAAAGAATTTCACGTGTATGTTGTACTGTACAATGTATATGTGACCAATAAACTTGAACTTGTATAGTTTTTATTTCATTTATATTCATTCATTTTATTTTCATTAACTTATGATATTTTGCACATTGTATAGTTATATCACTGGAATACAAGAACAACGTTGGTATTGTTATTTAAGCTATAGTTTTATAATATTTCTGAACAGCAACATCCTCCTGTGCAATAATTGTTCTTGAATCATTTTGTGCAATAACTGGTTTTGTATAGTTATTTAGATTGCATTTTACTATATTCTTGCATATTTTGTTCATATGTATATAGGTCTTATTCTTCTGCAATCTTATTTGGCGAATTGGAGCTGTGGTAACGAACCCAATATCCCCCGGGGATTAATAAAGTATTCTGAAGATTCTGTATCTCGCATGGCCTGCACAGTTATCTGTAGATATCTGTTAATATTATTGAGCCACTTTGGGGCGTTTAGGAGAAGCGAGTCAGGATACATTTTCCTTTAATAGCATCAAGTACTAACCTTGGCACTGTTCTGCAAGAGGAATAGCTCCAAATCCCTCTCGCCACTGTGCAAAACAGCAGGAATCCATCATTCCCATGAGGCCCTGCACCATACCAAATGACTGTGGTCTAAAACCATGTGTTTCAGTTTCATTGTCCAGCCCCTGTACATTATGCATGAACTCTTTCCTAACTTACACTGAAACAGGCTTTAAGAGACACATTTCATGAAGTTTTTTTTATTTGAGTTTTATTGTGGCCTAGTTTGTGCTACTGCACAAAGAATTGAATGAGCTTGAGTCCTACTAACTAAGACCTGGACCCTCTTGACTGGCCCTTTTCAATGGGTGCCCATGGAATCGCCATCTGGCTGGTATCAATGATACCAAGTGACCGGAGACCAGCAGGAACCAAGGTCACAGAAATGCTGCCTCTTCTTTCAGTGTCATCTTGTTTATGCCTAGGAGGACTTCTCAGTAAGAACATGCTACAAAATGAAAGGGTTTCTTCAATCACACTTTAGGAAATAAAAGATGGCTAATAAGCAACTGCTAATATTAAACCAATTTTGTTTTATTTACTAATTGTTGCTGATTTTGTAGCACTGCTATAGCAGGGCTGCTTTTATAATATTCTTAAACAAGATAAAGCAAGGCACATTATAGAAAACATGCTGAGGGGAAATAACAAACAGCAGCTGGCTTTTAACTTATTATAATTAGAGGCCAACCGCCTCGACACCCAAGAAACGCAGACCCCAGAGACAAATTTCAACTGACACGGCCATATGCAATGCTGCAGGACAACACAGAGAAAAGAAGGTAATAAATCAACTGTCAGCCACAGATCCCTCCCATATCCCACTTGAAAAACTAGACTATTTCCACCCAATCGGTCTAAGGTTACAGCACAACAACTGAGGAGAAAGACAATATCGGATATTTTAAGAGGGCAGAACTGCAATCTGAGCTTGTCCATTGATTTTTGATGCAAACAAATAAACGACTCCTTTATTTTTATTTTATTTTTTTTAATAGATTTGTTCTCACAAATGTCAGGGTTTACATTTAAGGCTTAGTTATGAATCTCTGTGACTTAGGTTTATGGGTAGCTAAGGGTACAACACAGTGGTCATGATGGACCACAAGAGAAATATGGGTATAACACAAAAAAAACAACCATGTCCTTCAAAAATAAGCCTTTGTGGAGATATTTCATGTTTGTGTTGTGGCATTTTATGTGTGTTCTTTGTTGTGGCTTATTTTTTCAGGTAATTCCCTGAGTGGTATTTCTAACTTCGATACTATACCTCGGGGAAAAAACTGCCACAACGTTAATGCAGAAATTGTTTTTTTTTTTTTTTTTTTTATTTAAAAATAAATATGCCACACGTCAGCATAGTGACAATGAGGTATAAGAGAATGTCAGACTTTCTTTTTTATTTTTAGATCATGCCTTTAAGATGAACTGAACTATATAACTAATCTTAGAACATGAGTTAATGGTAATAGATATTTGTTAACATTAACACATGAATTAACAATGAAAAAATATTTCTAAAACTTGTATTAATCTTAATTTGAACAAGAGCTAACATGTACCATTGTATTTTTATTAACTAATGTGATCAAATTAATAAATACTGTAACAAATTTATTGTTAACTGTTCATTAATGTTAAAATGTACATGATGAATAGAATTTAATTTTGGATTCACGTATATACTCATTGATAAACGCATATAACTAGTGTTATTAATAATGTTATCTGAGATGCGTAATGGTGCGAAACCAAACCTCACTAAACGACATAAGGACTAAACTCATATCAGCAACAACTTAAGTTCTAAGAATAGTTATAAAGTTCAGTTCATTTTAAAAACATGATCTATAAAGAAACAAAAAGTTTATTAAAGTCTGGCATTTTCTTATACCTCATTGTCAAGTTCTAGATTAATCTAGATATTTATCTTTAAATAAAAACAATAAACAAGCAAAATGTCTATCTTAACATTGTGGCAGTTTTTTCCCCCATGGTAATGAAAAATCGAAAGAATATCGATATTTTTAATATCCTATATAATATAATTATATAATAAAATCCTAAACCCTATTGAGAATCCGTGGGGCATCCTAAACAGAAGGTGGAAAAGCACAAGCTCTCTAACATCCACCAGCTCTGCGATGTCTTCATGGAGGAGTGGAAGGGGATTCCATTGGCAACCTGTGAACTACAAGGCCAAGAGGGTTAAGACCGTACTGAAAAATAATGGTGGCCATAAAAAATATTGACACTTTCGGCCCAATTTGTTCATTGTCACTTAGGGTGTGTACTCACTTTGGTTGCCAGTGGTTTAGACATTAATGGCTGTGTGCTGAGTTATTTTGAGGGGACAGCAAATATTCACTGTTATGAGCTGTACGCTCACTACTTTACATTGTAGCAAAGTGTCATTTTATCAGTGTTGTCACATGCAAAAGTATAACATGCAAAAGTATAATAAGATATTTACAAAAATGTGAGGGGTTGTGCTTATTTTTGTGAGATACTGTATGCGCATGTGATTAGTGATTTATCATGTTTATATTGCTTGAGTTTACCATTTATTTTTATATCTAAGCATTGCAAAACAGAACCATTCACATTTAGAGTACCATTTAGAGTAGCCAATTCATCTATTCCAAATCGCATGAAGGCGGGAGGAAACCAGAGCACCCAGAGAAAACCCACGCAAGCAAGGGGAGAACATGCAAACTTCAAGTTGAAAGACCCTGGAATCGAACCCATGACCTATCTGTGAGGCAGGGGTGCTAACCATTTGGCTACCGTGCCGCCCGATTATATAATTATTTATTCTACATTTTTTATGCTTTCATATTGTGTTACATTAAATAAATATATAAACAATTAACAATTGCTAATTAAATCAATAAATCATTAAGAACCTGCTTACCTTTATGTTTCTTGTCCAGTAATGTTTTGTACTTAATGAGTCCCAGAAATGGCCTAAGTTTATAGCCTAATGAATATTTGCTACATTTTACACTGCAATAATGGAAGACCGAAGCAGCAGAACATACGGCAACATGCAATGCAAACTCTCAGGATTAAGTGATTAACTCATTCTTTTAGTTCATTTCCAAAACATGTCCAGTGAACGTGAAAAATCGGTAGACAACGTCCAGGAAAGACATAGTAAGACGTGATATTAAAGTTAAAGTCGCACAGGGACTAAAAACAATGGTAATAAAACGTTACTGCACATTGTGAAAATACGTTTTTATAACGTTTTTTTTTTAAACCTACAACTGTCGTATTAGTTAAGTACGTCAGATAACGTTATCACAACCTTTTCACGGCGTAAAAAAAACGTTTTTACAACGCTTTTGTTTTTGCTGGACAGACTCTCGGTACAGTTAGAACATATTTTCATGGTTTATTGGCTACCCTTAGCTACCCTTAGCTCTAAAGTTAACGAGGCTTTTAACAAAACTCTTCTCAGGACACACTTCATTTGACTTGCAGACCTTCCAAGATTTCTCTTTATTTGCTATCTTCCTTCATTATGGGTAAGTTTAATTCTCATTTAATTTCTTTTTTTCTCTACTACAAAGTATTTGCTATTGTTTGAATGTTATTGCGTTTTAGTCATTTTATTAAGGTGATCTTACTGCATCTGTCTGCTTGTGTTCTTCCTTTTATCTTAAACTATGAGTATGAATAAACTTGAGTAAAATGTGGATCTGAATTTATTAGCAATGTTCTTTTATATATGTATATTTTGCCCATTGCTTTCAGATGACAATCCCGCGGATGATTCTGATAATGATGCTCCTGATCCTGTATCTGGATTACACCCTCACCAACAAAACTTTCTGATATTACCCTGAGCCTTGTCAACAAATCAATTTTCACTAAAATCATACATTATTGTCCGTCTGATTTAATTCCAACTTTTTCCCAATTTTATTCACTTTCATGCCACAACATTGCCCTGCCAGAATTTTCACTGGCATTAAAAAGTATAAAAATAAAAATAAAACAGACCTATTGTATATTTGTTGTTTTTGACTTGAGTAACCTTCATAAATAAGGTTAGGACACGAAAGTACCATTTTAAAATAGTCAGGTAAAAGACAATATACTTGTACTTTTGTATCAATGCGTCTATGCATACCAATTGTATTTATGTTCCTGCCAATGTCAAAATCAAATTTATACCCTTGCTTTCATGTATACTTTTAAAGAGTATAAATCAATGAGAATCAGTTCCAATGCAAGGCAATATAATTTTCATAAACTTCTGTCAAAACTATTACAAATCTTATGGTAATAAAATATCATATGACTTGTGTGTTAAGCACTCATCTGTGCCAAGCAAATATTTATTATCTAACAAAAGATTTACACTTAAATATAAAATGCACTACCTCACTCAATTGAATAATATTTCGTTATATGTTACTGTAATACATGGATGCATGTATGTGAAAATATAAAGTAATGTAATACAAAAAGAAATAAAGAACGCCAACAGTGCTTTCAGTAACTGCCTTCATTTTTCCCTGAATTGTCATTATGTGCAGGTGAGCACATCAACAAGACAGACCAGGTGTGACCTGGTCTTACATTTGCAAACGTGTGCAATCCTTGAAAACTGAAAAATGTAGATTTGCACACAATTACGAAAGCAGGTATCCTGGGTTAATTAACATAGGGGTCAAATCCTGCAGCATGACAAATTTTATAATATTGACTACTTCTGCTTAAATCCCCTGCAGTTTGAATGTGTTCCATTTAAAAATAAAAAATGTCTTTGCTGTGTGGTTCAAAAGACAAGTCTACACAATGCCAATTCGGGTTCTAAAATCGAACTGGACGCTTCAAATAATGCCATACAGTGACCTAGACTTTAGAATAACTGTGGGTCGTCAGTGTGTATAGTCCCCGACTCACACAATTCATCCGGAGCTCACTAATGTATTTCTGCTTATATCTCTGTACGGGATCTCCGTACAAAAAAACATTTGCTCTTTGCACAAATCAATATGAGTGTCGATCGGGACTACGGAGACGGAAACATAACGTCGTAAGCAGTTTCAATACGTCTAAATAACTAAAACCTGAACGAGCCACTGCTTCCATAATACACATTTAAACTCACGAGTGCTAGCGAGCGGCTCTGAGCGCATACACGCGCGTACACACACACACACACACACACACCGCGGTGCAAAACGCGATTCCTCCCCGGCTCGGTATTTCCCTCTATACTACCGTCATTTCTCGTGTTATAGGACATCAGTCATGCGCCTCAGACGTTGCCCTTGCACCGACCCAGGCTCATTTACAAACATTAGCAGGGAATGCAATTATACATTCAATGACCGAGCACGGCTCACAATGCGAGGGGGGGGGGGGGAAGCAGGCGGAGGCAAAAAACACGGTTTACGTTCTGCAAGCTGCCGCACAGCGATAAAAAACCCAGCGGTTTGCTCCGCGTGATTGATTTGCAACGCAACACCTGGGCTCGTGACGAAACCTTTTGTCTCTAGTCGAGCGGTGACCGCATTATTCACACTGGGAAAAAGAGATTGCTACAGACTGTCCAACATGTTAATAAAAATAATTAGCGTAAAATCATTTCTACATTTAAAACAACGGGGACGTTGTTATTAGTAGATATTATGTTAGTACGCAAAACAAGGCTTTACCATATCGACAACGAACACAGTGAAAGTTACCCTATTTGAAATCATAACAGAAAATTATTCTACGTATGCAGAAGTTGTTTTTTCACGCGTAACCAAATAAACAAAAAATACACAAAGCTTAAATTATTAACTTTTCCTAACAAGGCTATTCATCTTGCGTAGCTGGTGAAGCTGCTTCAGAAGTGCAGACTAAAATATATAAAAACGTAAAGGATTAAGGCACGAGGACTGCCTTACCACACAAGAACACCTCTTGTACTATATAAACGACAAGAAACAGTTAGTGCCAGCATGCCTCATCACCACCTGCACTCGGATTAGTCACACGCCTCCTCGGAAACTGGTCAGAATAAACGCCTTTTAAAAAGTTAAGTGCACACACCAAAACTCACGAGAGCATTAAAAGTTTCCTCGCTGAAGCACGACGGACGATAAGAGGATGAAGTTCTCAGGAAAAAAGCGAGAAAAGCTAAAAAAAAGCAGGGCATGTAGAGGTACCGCACTGCTCTCGGCTCCGCTCCGCCACTGATCAATGATTGAACCGAACAAAGGCAGAACAGGATCAATTTCTAATAACTATCAATTCAACTGCTTCTGTTTCGCCAAAAAATCGCTACGAAAATACATATTCTTCTTTGCCTCGTGTAAAATATTGTAAACGGTTATTTACTGCAGTGAGGTGACAGAGTGACCTACCTGCAGCCGCCGGAGATCAAATTTCTTCCAATATTGAAACATCGATCCCACATCGGCGGCCATCTTGGGGTATATTGAGAAGATTTTTTTAGCACCGGCTACAATAAATATATGGGCTGGATTCCCATCGTTAAGCAGCGTTGACGCTCCTCCGCATGAATCTTTTTTTTAATGAAAACAACAACCCCCCTAAAACTTCCAAAGAAAGCAGGGCGGTAGCACTCGAGATCACATATTTAGAAAAGTAGAAGAAAACGCACTAGTGTAGTGAGCTCCAGGGATAAACTGGCCAAGTGCACTTGATTTTGGTTCGGAAAAGTCATCTATACTGTCTTAACGCACGGATAGATTATGTCTGGTATCGGTGTCAACATAACGGAATGATAATTAATTAATATGCTTTTGTCCGGACAAGCAAAAGACACGGAACGTGAAACCACAAGTTAAATATTTTACTGATCATCATTTGACTTTTGATCTCATAAAATATGAACTGAAAAACTTGACCAATGAAAAATACATATTTATATTTTTCAGTTATTAAAATAATAATAATAGTAATATTAATAATAATAATAACTAAGGAATCGACAGAAAAAACTCATTCAAAAGTTTTAGCTCAAAAAAATAATATAGAGGTGAAAGGGACGTTCTGTTCAATCTTTTTCTATAAAATATTGTGTGCTGTTGTGGAATATGATTCATTATTTGCACTTACCACTTTTATTTGTATAGCAATTTAACCATCCTAATTTTCAATTAATACATAAAGGATTGTCGGTAGTTTGAAATAAGGAACATTTGAAATAACAAGAGCACATTTCCTACATTCTTAACATCACTTGCTCCCTCTTGTGGAAGACCTTTTTGTGGGCTGTTATACTATCATCACTATCTTTGTCCCAATGAGTACTATCAAGACAGTAAAATAGCTGTAGACCTGACAGAGACTATACATATGGCATTTTAAAGGTTTTAGAAAGCACACAGCTCACACTACCAAAAAGAAGTAGGGGCGAGTGAGCACAAAAGTAACGAGGGACGAAAGTAACAATCTTATTTTCTCAGAGCCCTGACTACAGTTGCATTCCAAACTATCACAGCACGTTCAACATGCAACCCTTGACAGAGCTGCCAAATATTACATGATTTCATCATCGTTTCCCATGGTTAGGTCCAGTTAGCTCTTTTCAAGTCTGAAAAGTTAATTACTGAAGCAGTACCTTTTTACTAATTACAAGTTGTTTCTCTTTTCATGCGTCACAGTAATGATAATCTTATTGTTATTAATGTTATGTTATGTTATGTTATGTTATGTTATTTAGTGCTATAACACATGCTGAAGTTTGCCTTGTCAGAGTTTTATGTATTACATGCATTGTCGTATACACATTACACACTGGTAATAGTACTTATATGCAACCAACCCC
>JAOUQX010000025.1:384851-397583 GCA_028566295.1 Liobagrus marginatus
AAACATTTCACTGCATATATGTGTATGTGACAAATAGGATCTGAAAATGTCAGTAATCATTCAGATCTTCAATTATTATTATTAATTAGCAGAGGATGTACATTTTCTTAGCTATAAATAAAAAAATGATTCCCATTTAATCATAGAACAGGTTTTGCAATATATGGAGCTTTATACGCTGCATCTCACCTTCAGCTCTTTGTCCATCTGTTTAAACTCCTCATCCTCATCAGAATCACATTCTGGAAACTGGTACACTTTTATCCCAAAACGCTCAATCTCATCCTGGACCTTAGGAAAAGAGTAAAGTGATAACCGGAGATTAGCAGCATACCTTGAATAGAACATTTATCATTGATTTAGCAATATTCAGTAGTACAAGATGACTGAGACATATCACACATTCAATAATGTGTACCCACCCGGTCCTTTAGTTTCTTTATCTCACTTGGAGTGAGACAGTCTGTTTTGGCAATGAGCGGAATGATGTTCACTTTCTCATGCAGTGCCTTCATGAACTCCACATCCACTGGCCTTAAACTGCAAATAACACACGCACACACAAACAAACGCATGGATAGATAGAAGTTTATTTTCCCCAGTGACAATTCTGTGTATACAGCCAAAACTCTGTGAACACCTGACATCACACCCATATGTACTTTCTCTACATCTCTATCCAGATTTAATATGTTGTTTGCTACTATTACGACCGCCACTGTTTCTAAAATGCTGTTATTTGATTTTCTGGATTTGCTCATTCAATCACAAGAGTGCCAAAAGAGCCAGATCAAGCATAAATATTGGGTTGACATGGTCTGGGATGCAGTCAACGTTCTAGTTCATCCCAAAAGTGGGGTATAGTGGGGTTTATTTTAGGGGTCTGTGCAGAACATTCAAGCTCGTCCTCTTCTGCTATGCTGCACAGTCTTCACTGAGCTTACTGCATAGGGGTATTGTTATGATGGACCGGTTTGGGTCTCCTAGTTTCACTGAAAGGATATTGTTTTTGCTTTATTGTTATGCTACAACAAATATATAATTCTTTATAATTTTGTACTTTTTGGGTCATAGACCCATATGTGGATGTGATGTGGTGTTCATGTACTTTTTTGGCAAGCGGTATGCACACACACACACAAACACACACACACACCCACAGAAAGCGTTACACACCCATGTCCAAATGGTGGTATAAAATAAAGGCAGCAATGCACTCGATTATCTAGTATGTTCTTCCTGTTAAGCCCACTTTCATCTCTGAAATATTGCTCAAACTGCTGATCAATGTAGTTGGTGATTGGCTTCCAACTGTGGAAACAGAGTCACACAAAAATTAGAAATAATATCCATGTTCATGATTAGTTTCATCCTGGTCACATTTGATGTGGAGCCTGGGTGCAAGACATTACAGATACAGAACATATGAATTGCCACTGTGACTGTCTAGGTGAAGTGTGGCAGCAGTAACGTTGTTGGAACACAAATGCAGTGGAACTCATACTTCTTTATTGAAAGAAAACACAAAACACGACTTCAAAACTCATGATTCATGCCGTGAGACTACACATAAGGAACACATGGACAATTGTCAACACAAAGGAAAGGGAGCAATGTTCCCTCTAACCTGCGCGCTTGCGCAATTGCGCACTACTCGCACATTCTCAGAAAATCTATGCAGTGCATAAAATAAAATTCAATATAAACGTATTATCTGCGTAATAAAATCTAATATTAGACCTAATCTAATCTAATTAATTTGACCAATAATATTGTTTTCTGTACCATTTTGCATTGCAACTCAGTGACAGGTTGTAACATCGCGTCAACACTCACCGGAGTACTAGCGCTTCCGGTTCAGCGATGACATCACTTCCGGTTGTAGTCATTGCCGCGATGGTTCCACTTCCGGGTCGCGGGATATATAAACAGTGCGACTACAACGGAGCCTCGCGAAGTATTGTTTGCCACCCAAACATACCAAGCCGGTAACTGTGTTCTATGTTCTCTTCTTTGTGATTACAGAAAGACAGCTAAACCCACAGACCTCTCACCGCCACGCGCCCCCTGGATGCCTCACAACCACAGCTACTCCTGCACCCTGACTCACAGCCACAGCCCTGTCCCTCACCAGCCTCTGCCACAGCTCCACTGCGTTTGTCCTTTAATTCACTTTGTTCACCTTATGCTCACTATGTGAAATAAACGGCACTTGCATCGGATCCTAATCTCATTCTTGACTGTGAATGTTACACAGGTGTCCAGCCAATGATACGATAAGGTTCACTTATGCTACGCAGCCAATCATAGCATTGACAGTGCTTGCTTATGTGCCCTGCCTATACGCGCCGTGCAGGTAACAACAGTGCGGCGGAGTTAAGAGACGATGCAAATAGAAGAACAAGCGGTGAAATTGGGTGAGATTTTTTCTTTTTCGAGTGTGTGGCCACAGCGTGCACATCTGAGGTTGCTCACAGTGGTCCTCAGTGTGCTCAGGAAGCTTGTGTGTATGCCCAGACACATAAAAAATTAGAGGGATCATTGGAAGGGAGTGAGGGGTATTTAACCCTTGTCATAATTAGATCAATGATGTGCAGGTGAGTGAGTGAGTGAGTGAGTGAGTGTGTGCATGTGTGTGTGTGTGTGTGTGTGAGGGGAAACGAGTGCAAAATACACACGCCATATCTATGGTTCATGCCCGTATTTAGTTCCTCTACGCCGCCCTCTGGCGGTCGACCTGGCCATAGTCCTTGGGTGTGACAGCCACACAGACAGTAATCATAACTCAGCATTAAACTTACCACTCATTATTGTTTACAGCATCTCCAAATCCTGGTGTGTCTACAATGGTGAGTTTGAGTTTGACACCCTTTTCCTCAATATCCACAGTGTGTTTGGTGATCTCCACTGTCTGATTAATACGCTCTACAAAGAATAGGGAAAATGGATAGAAAAGTGAAAGCAGCATTTCCTAATCATACAAACATTGTTCAATCACATAGGTGGAACTTAATTATTATTTAAAGTATCACAACAGTAAGTACACCCCTCACATTTCTGTAAATATTTTATTATATCTTTTAATGTTACAACACTGAAGAAATGACACTTTGCTACAATGTAAAGTAGTGAGTGTACAGCTTGTATAACATTGTAAATTTGCTGTTTCCTCAAAGTAACTCAACACACATCCACATTAAATGTCTAAACGACTGGCAACAAAAGTGGGTACAACACTAAGTGAAAATGTCCAAATTGGGCCCAAAGGGCCCTTAAATGAAACCTACAAATTAATACAGCTTAATGTTCTTTGAACTATGGAGCAAAATTGGATATGCAAAACATTACCAAAAGATTATCCCATAATTTTCTGAGATGTCTGAGAGTATAGAGGTAGAGAATGTGCGTGAGTGAGAATTTGGCAGCAGAAATCAGAGGTTTAGATTTAGACAATGAAACGCAGGCAGAGCTGAAAAAGGGAGGAAAGAATATGATATAAAAATATGTGGCTAAACTATGAATTATAGTGAATGTGAAATGACTGGCATGGCAAAAAAAATTCCATGATTATTCAAGATTATACATGATTAAATGGCATTATGTTTTAAACAAATGCTTTTCGACACATAAAAGATGTTATAACCCTAGAAAAGGATAAAAGATCCAGTCAGTTGAAGGTGTTAATTATAATCCGGGAATATGAAAGCAGTAACACATGAATGAATATTTGACTGAATGATAAAATTGTGTACTAGAGAATAAAATAGTCAGCAATTGGCAGTCTAAGTTTACTATTTTATAAGCAATTTCCCTAATGGTATTATCATTTGTTGGCCTAAAAAAATAAAATACTGGGTATTATACTGTTTTTGTGACGGTCGGCCGGCGGAGTTGCGGCAGTAAGGATGCCCGGACACAGACGCAGAGTACATGCGTCTTTATTAAACCTTTTAGCATACAACAAAACTCAGCTATGGCACAAAACCGACTGAGCAGTGCCATGAAGCGCAAACACTGACATAAATTAACAATAACACACACAGAGGGGACAAAGAGAAGGGTTTTTATACTCTGTGTGGTGATTAAGAGATGAGCTGCATGTGTGTGTGATTAGTTCAGAAACCAGGTTGGAACTGCACACACCCATACAGCCATATAGTTCACGCCCGCTTTGAGGGGTTTCCCGATGCTGCCATCTAGCGGCCAACCGGATTTAGTCAATGGGTGTGACAGTTTTCTTACTATTCCATTATTCAATGCTACTACTGTATACAATAGCCACTTTACTGTGCTATATAATGCTGCTATTTCTAACATTTTATGCTGCTAGCATTATTTAATACATTGCCATCTAGTCTAGAAACCCATTATTAAACAGAATAAAAAAAAATGCATATTGTGTAGCATAAATATGACAGAAAGCCAATGAATGTTAAATCAATCATTTTAAATGTTAACAGGGAAATACTAATATGATCTGAATACACAAATATAAGCCAACAATTACATATACAAATTTCGTAGTGCAATTCACCTAGTTGGGAACAGAGATGGCAAAAGTAACCACATCATTTACTCCAGTACAAATACATATACTCATGTTTAAAATGACTCTGGTAAAAGTTAAAGTACTGACTACACTTTTTACTCAAGATAAAGTAAAGACGTTCGAGCTCTGACGTGCTTAAGTAAAAAGTAGCCATTACTACTGTACTTTTTAAGTGTCATGCTGGTAACTGGACATCACATTATATTAATACTTTAACCCTTTCATTGGTAAGTTTAATATTCTAGCAGTCACCCAGAGTGAGTTTTTTAAGGCGACCGATATAGTTAATTGTTTCCATGGCGACATGTCATTCTTGCCACGTGACACACCACAGACACAATAACAATGTATGATAGATGTATAACGCCCATGGGTGATCAGGAATGTCATTATTCTCAGTCATGTTTACATTGATGACTCCCTCTGTCTCCTCCACCTTAGCCATTTATGTTACTTTCTGCTTTGCTCTGTGTTAGTATCATAAACTGGCCTAGGTTTACGGTGTGGGATAACCAGCAAAACACCTAAAGTACCAAAAGTAAGCCGGCGCAATGGCAAAAAATAGATTGTTTGTTTGAGAAGGCGTGCACATTGCACAATGACAAGAAATAATATTGATCATGCCAGCAAACAGATTAAAGCTAAAGTAACAAGCCAGGTTTAAAATTGTAAGAAGAAGAAAATACAGATATTTGTGTAAAGATGTAATGTGTAAAAGTAAAAGGTTGTCAGAAAAATAAATAGTGAGAGCAAAGTACAGCTACGAGAAAAAATCTACTTATGTTGAATAAAAAAGTATTTCTGCACTTTTGCACATCCAACTCTAATTTGAAATATGATATCTACAAGATTATAAAAAAAAAGTGAATCAATAACTTTTAGGGTTCAGAGAATCTCGGTAGTCAAAACTTTTTTTTGGTAATAACTATTGATGTCAGGATTGTGTTGACATTGAAATAGGTGTAACGATCGGCTCTGGGTGAGCTGGATGAGAACCCGGTTCGGAGAAGTGACGACCCACTCGCAGGCTGCGGTAAACCATACTTTTATTGACAAACATAAAACCGGAGCAAACATCCGTGTTACTACATGTGACGAGTTGCACTGAGCTCTTCTCAGTGAGTTCCTTTATACAAGTCATTAACTCAAAACAGCTGTGCCTGGTTAACTTAAGGCACTAGCGTACTTAACTAAACACAAAACCAGGCGTGCCTCATCAGTGTGTGTGTGCTTGCACGCGAACAGTGACACGACATAAACACAGAACATAGGGAAGCACACGCTTCCACGTTACATAATCACAAAACACAGGGAAGCATATGCTTCCACATTACATAATCCCCCCCTTAAAGCGCACACTCTGGGTGCGCAACGCCAACTACCCCTAGTCTTTTCGGCGAGTCCCTGGGGAGGACCTGGGGACTCCGGTAGGGGGCCCAGATCTCGAGGTGCCACCGGAGACTGATGAGGGCAGGGTGGGCGGGGCGGCCCTGGGTCGTGAAGCGTCTGGAGCTGTGCGGCAACCCACGGGACTGCCATTGGCTGGTCGGGACCAGGCTCCGGAACTGGTTCTGGCGCGGCACCTGGTTCAGAAAGACAGGGAGAGCCCGGAGGCGGCTCAGGAGGACAGAGAGAGCCCGGAGACGGCTCAGGAGGACCGAGAGAGCTCGGAGGCGGCTCAGGAGGACCGAGAGAGCTCGGAGGCGGCTCAGGAGGACAGAGAGAGCCCAGAGGCGGCTCAGGAAGACATAGAGAGCCCAGAGGCGGCTCAGGAAGACATAGAGAGCCCGGAGACGGCTCAGGAGGACAGAGAGCTCGGAGGCGGCTCAGGAGGACAGAGAGAACCCAGAGGTGGCTCAGGAGGGCAGAAAGAGCTCAGAGACAACTCCGGGGGACAGAGAGAGCTCGGAGGCGGCTCAGGAGGACAGAGCTCGGCGGCGGCTCAGGAGAGCAGAGGGGCCCAGAAAGGGGCTCAGGCGAGCAGAGAGGATCTGAGAGGCAGTCGGGGCTGTCCGTTTTGCACGACAGGCACGCACTCTCACACGGTGGGCACACACTCTCCTCACCCGGTGGGCACACACTCTCCTCACACGGTGGGCACTCACTCTCATCACACGGTGGGCACTCACTCTCATCACCCGGTGGGCACTCACTCTCATCACCCGGTGGGCACTCACTCTCATCACACGGTGGGCACTCACTCTCATCACACGGTGGGCACTCACTCTCATCACACGGTGGGCACTCACTCTCGCTCATGGCTTCACTCACACCGATGCCTTCACTCACGCTCACGGCTTCACTCACGCTCACGGCTTCACTCACGCTCACGGCTTCACTCATGCTCACGCAGGGGGTTTCTCTCACAGTCATGCAGTCGGCCTCAGTCACACAGGGCGGGTCCTCACTCACCCTGGGCGGGCACTCAGACACGCTGGGCGGGCATGCAACTGCACACACAGTCACCATCGCGACCACACACGCAACCACCCATGCGGTCTCATCAGACTCACACGACAGGCACACACACTCACTCTGGTGCACACACTCAGACGGGTGCACACACTCAGACGGGTGCACACACTCAGACGGGTGCACACACTCAGACGGGTGCACACACTCAGACGGGTTCACACACTCAGACTGGTTTACACATGCGGGGTCTCGCACCCTCTCACATGCAGGGCTTGTCACATTCTCCACCCATTCGGTCCGTTGTGCATTCTGGCCAGTCCTTGACGCACACTTTACTTGCTTCTCATGGTTCTCACAAATTTTTTACAGGCGGGGTCTAACACTCTTCGAACATAGTCTAAACACTCTTGGCTTGACATGTTTTCAATATCCTCAGATGCTACGGCACCCGGGATGCTTTCATTTATCGAACCGGGGGGGAGATTAACCGCTACTGGCGCTGAGTCCGGTGGCAGGAGCTCTGGTAGGTCGTTCAGATCAGCTTCGTCAGGGGGCGGTGCGCCGGGGTGCACGCACGCTGGGGCAGCGGCGGTCTCTGTGCGCTGTTGGGGGCGTGGCTTTAGGTTTTGCCGGCAGCGTGCCGGCGCGGCCAGCACTGGAGGGAAATCCAATTCCTCTGGTTCCAAGTCTGTGTCCGGTGGGAAAAACGTGCGGTAATACTTGGAGAGACTATGGAGCTCCTTTTCGTCTCTCGGAGACGGGGAGAAAACCGGAGGGCTGAATCTCCATGGGTCGCCGCGCAGATCCCAGTTCCGCATCTGTGCGGCGACCTCCTGCATCAACCACTTGGGGTCTTCGATCACCCTTATTACACCGTCTTCATGAATCCCGTATACGGGCTCGGCTTGCCGGCATGAAGCGCGTGTCTGCTGGCGCGCTTCTTTTCGTCGGCTTCCTCCGATTTTTCGCGCTGCTTTCCTTCCCATCTTGAACTTCGCTTTTACCTTCCTGCGTTTAGATCAGCCTACTGGGTCGTCGGTTAGGCAACTCGTTCTGTAACGATCAGCTCTGGGTGAGCTGGATGAGAACCCGGTTCGGAGAAATGACGACCCACTCACAGGCTGCGGTAAACCATACTTTTATTGACAAACATAAAACCGGAGCAAACATCCGCGTTACTACATGTGACGAGTTGCACTGAGCTCTTCTCAGTGAGTTCCTTTATATAAGTCATTAACTCAAAGCAGCTGTGCCTGGTTCACTTAAGGCACTAGCGTACTTAACTAAACACAAAAGCAGGCGTGCCTCATTAGTGTGTGTGTGCTTGCACGCGAACAGTGACGCGACATAAACACAGAACATAGGGAAGCACACGCTTCCACGTTACAATAGGATTACGTTAGGCCCACACTATAGAAATTGAATAGAATAATGGCAATGTAGCCATCTATAGCGCAGCAATATCTGGATGTTTTTGACTTCCACATAATTGCTCTGATCTGCCTCTATCTATCTATTTTCAGACTAGAGAATTTACCATACAATTTATACATCCCGTGTCACCACCGGTTGAGAGTCAAGAGTTATCAGCATGGTGAAACCAAAAACTCGAGAGTTAAAGGACTCAAGGGTTGTTTGACCAACTGTATACCAAAGAGCATCCTAGAACTCCTCAGCCGAGATTAGTGCTTATCTCAAAAATACTATTGTGGCTGACAGGAAATACCCACAGCTAAACTCCAAAATCGAATGTAGAGGTTTTTTTTAAATAGAAATAAGGGTAACCCTAAATCTTAAATCACAAATAAATACATGTTTTGTTGATTTATTACTTAAACAAATTAAAATGCTAATGATGGATATAAACCATGTGGCATGAAGTTTTTACCTTCTGAATTTAGAAGTTTTCTGTCCTTGTAGAGGTCTGTAAGGAAGAGGCTGTTTACTAGAGTAGACTTTCCCAAACCAGATTCACCTGAAATACCCCACACACATTTAAACACGCACCCACCCATAAGGAGAATGCTTGTTATTCATAGAAGTGACCATGCACAAAGTTGCCAGTAACTGGCAAGTAACTGTAACCTGAGTGAAAATGACAACATTAATGTCAGTTGTTGGGACAGTTACTAACCTGCTACCATGAGTGTGAAATCAAAGCCTTTCTTTACAGACTTCCTGTGGACCTGGTTAGGCAGCGTCGCAAAGCCGACATACTGCTTATCCTGAAAGACACAAACAACAGAGACAGTGGTTCTAAAAACAGCACTGTAAAACAGAAAACAGATTATAATAAAGAAAAGAAACGAAACGAAAAGAAACGAAAAGAAAAGAAAAGAAAGGCTTACTTCTGCCAGTAGTCAAGACATCACAGTAAGAAGAACACGCATACACAGAGTGAGAGAAAAAAAAGTCTTACAGTATTGAATGTGGCTGAATGGCTCTTTCAAAAACTACACTCCCAGACTGGCCAAACTGCCCAGTCTGCCAGCTCTCCTCATAACTTTTAAGAAACATTTCACATTTCCACTCTCTGTGGGTTACCAAAAAGTTCCCCTCAGTGGCCCAGCATCTACTCCATCACACACACACACACGCACACACGCACACACACGCACAATATGACTATAACTGTGAGAACGAAAAGCATAATAAAAAAGGGACAATACCAGAACTCGAACGCTTACAGTATTAAGAATAAAATAATCAACATTAAATAACATTACATAAAATGTTGTGCCTTCTTAATGTATTCTTCTGACTTTCACTTAATAAATTTATACAATATATTTGTTAGTATTTTAGGCACAAAAACACCCACCCACACCCAAACATGCACAACCTTCTGGCGAGTAGTCCTGCTTCGGGCACAAAGCAGTTTTTCCACCAGCTTCTCCTGTAGCATAATGGCATCCATCCCAGTCCAGCACTTGTAACCGACGCACCACACAAAGAAAATACAGGAAAGTCTTCAGAACCGTTTTTCAAACCTGCTACACCTGTATTACACTTAGTCTCTGTAACTCATCTCTGTTCTTCCTTTCTTACTATTTGGCCTCTGGCTTGCAGCACCTCGGATCCTTGGATTGTTCAGACAGGCGGAAAGAAGCATTATCATGTAGAACTTCAAGAAGGGCAAAAAAGAAGCCAGAACATGAGAGAGCGAGGATGGGAAAAGGAGAAGAAAAAGGTAAAGAAGGCAAGAATGAATTTAAGGAGCGGAAATGGGAGGGGTGAAGACAAGAATAATGAGCACTCATTCATGCTTCATCCATTCCTCCCTCTTTTTCCAGAGTGAATAAACAGAGTAGAAGTGAGATGCAGTAAACCTTGCATCTCACTCATACAGCTGCTGTGCCTAACCACATTTAGCAAAACTGGAGTCACTCCCTTCCTGTCAGTCCTGCTGTGCTTCACAGCTTCCATACACATGAACACACATAGCAGCCAAGTAGTGACTAAAGTAGGTGCTCTTTCCAACCAGAGACTCAACCAGATCCATGATCTGTTTCTTGTTAAAGAAACTGTCTTTAGTTTAGTTTAGTCATAGTTTAACACAGTATTCCTCACTTACATGACTACATCACACTCTTACTGTGAAAATATATTGTAGATTGTAAATTTATTGTAAAATTTTGTGAAAATATATTGTAGTTTGGAATGGACGAAAGAAATGGACAGTGAAGGACGGCAGAAATATTTTATACCAAAAGGGAGAATCTTCGTCATTAGAGACGTCAGAGCAGATGGCCCTTAACTGGTCCAGAGCTGTGGCTAAAATGCAGACTGGGGTCTAATATGATGGCGCTGCTCTAGCTGGCTGCTGTCACGACTCTCTGTACTCAGTTTGCTAACTTTCTTAGCTTTATAATAGTTTTCCCTGCTCTTTTTCTATTTTCTTTTCAACATGGAGCACATTACATGTAGTAGAGAAACTCTTATGTCTATTAGGAGTAAATCTACTCACCAAACGCCGTTTTTAACCCCGGATCCGAATTGGCCGAGGGAAATCCTAAGGAACAAAAGAGGAGGCTGCAGACGCCCTCGTGGTAAATGAGCTGGAGTTAGAAACAGGCTGAGAAAACGAGCCCATCGTACTTCTCTGCCCTCTATTTTGTTAGCAAATGTTCAGTCTTTGGAGAACAAACGTGACGATCTAAGGGCTAGGATTAAATTCCAGCGAGACGTCTGAGACTGCAACATCATGTTTCATGGAGACTTGGCTGAACTCAGAGATACCAGATCACGCTATACAGCTGGCCGATTTCTTCTCAGTTCACCGTATGGACAGAACAGCAGAGTCCGGGAAGAAGCGTGGTGGGGGTCTGTGCCTGACGTTAAATAGCAGCTGGTGTAATAACGCTAATATTATACCTCTCTCACGGTCGTGCACACCGAACCTGGAGCTTCTGCCTCTAAAATGTCGTCCCTTTTATCTTCCTCGGGAATTTAGTTCGGTCATAATCAGCGCCGTCTACATTCCACCGCAAGCGGACACAGACAGCGCTCTATGTGATCTACATGAGGCGCTAACTTCATATCAAACTTTCCACCGAGACGCCGTGCTTATTGTTGCGGGAGACTTCAACAGCGCCAACCTCAAACGCGCAGTTCCGAACTTTCATCAACACATCACGTGTGCCACAAGAGGCGAAAGGACATTAGATCAATGCTACACACAGCTCAAGAACAGCTACAAAGCGCTATCACGCCCTGCAGTGAGTCTGACGACGCCGCCATCTTGTTGTTGCCCAAGTATTTATGTAGACTCAAGCAAATAGTTCCGGTCAGGAGGGAGGTGGCACGCTGGATGGACCAATCAGCGGCCGCGCTTCAAGACGCAAAGATGACACAGACTGGGACATGTTCAGGCGCAGCTCTGATAACATCAGCGAGTTTACAAATGTAGTTATGGGATTTATCGGGAAATTAGCTGATGATTTAATTCAGAAAGCCACTATCAAAATATTTCTCAATCAAAAGCCATGGGTGGATAAAACTGTCCGCGATGCGTTGAAATCTCGCTCTACTGCCTACAGCGCTGGGCTCGCGACCGGGGACATGAGTGAATACAAAGCCGCTTCCTATAACGTGCGCAAAACAGTAAAAACAGCGAAACAACGTTATGGTGAAAAACTAGAGTCTCTCTTCCATCAGAGCTCTAGAAACATGTGGCAGGGACTAAGAACAATGACGGATTATAAAACACCAACACCCAAGATGATGACCGCGGACGCTTCACTATCATAACACATATCACAAGAGCTAAACACCTATTATGCTCGCTTCGACAGCGCGTGAATGCTAACAGCGCTAACGGTGCTAGTGTCCCTGCTGACTTCATAAACGCAGACACCGCGTTCACCATCTCAGAGCACGATGTGAGAACAGCCTTCAGAAGAGTAAACACTAGGAAAGTTGCAGGACCAGACGGAATCACAGGACGAATCCTGAGAACCTGCACTGACCAGCTAGCTCCGGTATTTACACAAATCTTCAACCTCTCCCTGGAACAGTCTGTAATCCCAGCATCTTAGGACTTCAGTTCAAATCGGGAGACGAGGAACTACCAACCACTCATCATCAACGAGGCCCCAATGGAGAGAGTGGACAGTTTCCGGTATCCTGGTGTCCACATCTCACGAGATCTGTCATGGACATGCCACATTGACCACATAGTTAAGAAAGCCTGGCAGCGTCTTTTCCATCTCAGACGTCTAAAGGACTTTAAACTGCCCTCTCAGGTGCTCAGGACTTTCTACACCTGC
>JAOUQX010000025.1:468939-479125 GCA_028566295.1 Liobagrus marginatus
CGCCGCGTCGTAAGGTCCTTCGGGCGGCCGTCCCGGCCACGCCCCTCTGTAGGTCGCCGGCACAGGGGGCGTTACATACTTTTATTAAGAACTAGTTGTTCTTTTTGTCTTTTAGATTGTTGCATCCTTTTTTTCAGAATCAAAGCTGTACTTTACTGATCATTTATACAAGGACAAAGATGTAAACACTGGAAACATAAATAGTTCAAATGTCAGTATTTTAGTAAATGATAAAGCTTAATGTTTTCAATAAATATTCGCTAGTATATTTGTTTTTACTGGAGCAAGTGTATAATAATTTAAAGATTACAGATTATTTACGAATTAGATAAAATTCAAAAAATGAAATAAACACAAAATAACTAAATTCTTAAACAAGTGTGTTGTTCACAAAATCAATTGCTTAACTGTTACCTGTTTAAAGTGAAAGATTTCAGAGAGCCTAACAATAGCAAACGAGCTTTGAAAGCCTGCATAATCACTTTTTAAAGCCACACCTCCTCCAAAACACATGAACGTGCTCAAGCAGAGGAGAGACTCAAGCGACAAAACGAGAGAGAGTCAAATTACCTCACGTGCCACGTGCCAGTAACGTGCCAGGACTGTGGACTGGACGCCTGCCTGAGGGTGCTACAAGACCGCACGCGTGCTCTACACTTCACAGACTGTTCACACACACTCACTCTCACAAGCATGCGCATTGATAATCACACGCACCTGTATGTGTTTTGTAATTAAGGAGCACTTGTTTAAATTGAGACACGCTGGCTCAAACGGTGTGGATTATTTTGGGTATGTTGGTTGGTTGTTCTCTACGCTCGTGTATTAATAAAAGGATTATGTTTTCACGACCTGCATTTGGATCTCGCTCACTACCCGGTTCGCGTCTGGCTATCCGAAGGGAGCCTTTCGGCTCTAAGCTGACGTTACACCTCATGTCTAAATATTATAGTGCAAAGTGCATAATATTACAATAACTAACGTAAGAAACTTTTCAAAAACGTAATTACATACAGCAAGTTAATAGCGGGAACACGCTGATATATGCAAATACACATGTTGACAGGCAAGTAGGACAACCTGAATTAATTGCGGGGACTGCACATATTGACTGGACAAAGCTTTTTTGCGTCCTATGCCTTCCACAGACAATATAAATAACAAGAAACACATTTAGACCACGTAACTAACAGTCCTATCGAGATGTGAAGAGACTTTCAACCAGCATAAGACATTCTACAAAATTTCCCACCCTACCTTTAAATGAAAAGCAGAGCTGCAGTAGAATTAATGAAAACACTGTTAATTATTAAGTGGAATACTCTCATGTTTTAATACTTACCTTTAGTATTAATATTGACTGATTCACTGGGCTCACTGACCATTCTAGCTCCACGTGACAGCAGCCTCAGCTCATAGCAAGAGTCCTAAGGTAAGGTAATAAAGTAACATTTAATTTATATTTCTCCGGACCAATTTTACAGTACCACATTACAAAACATTATGAAAACTTACTCTTGTCAGTCCTTGGACAAGAATTTCTGCAGTGTTGACATTTATTTCTCTATTAAGTGTACCCCATTCACCCTTCTCCTGTCTTGCCTGGAGCATGAAGGCTGGGATCAATTGGGATGAAGCAGGGGGTGACAGCCACTTCAGCAGCACACCTACTGCTGTGTAATTGACTGACAGTGAGGTAGGAGCAACTGGTGCTGCTAAATCAGTTATTTCAGTGGATGGATCTGTTGAAGGAGCTGAAGATGAGAAAAAAGTAGATGATCAACATTACAAACAAACAATCAGAATAGATAATTGAATTAAATGAAATGCATACCAAGTAACAGATAGCAAAAAACAATTAAAGCAGCAATATAGCACATTTAAGAAAATGATGCAAACAATTTATGAAGATATAAGAAGGTACCAAACACACTATACTGACCCAGTGTTAGGATTGTTAGAAGCTTACTAAATGGGCCAGAGCCCAGCTTGTTCTGGGGCAGAATGCTGAATTGGTAACTGGTGGCAGGCTGGAGACCTGTCACAAGGAAACTGAATACAGATGTGGGGACTCGGAGTGAGGTCCACTCATGTTTCCCTCTATAAGTGGGCTTCACCCTAAGAAGAACAAACCATAAAATAAATAACAAAACCTAATAGTTGGGCTTGATTCCAACCCAGGGTCTTTGTGTGTGGAGTTTGCATGCTCTTCCCGTGCTTGCCCGGGTTTCCTCCTGCCTCCAAAGACACATGAAATTCAGCATAGCTGAGTTGGCTACTCTAAGGCCCAGTCCCAATTCTACCCCTTGACCCTTGAAACAGAGTGTCAAGGGGTAGGGCTGAAAATATTCCCATAAGAAACAGGACACCACTACTACACCGTTACATACATCGTTGCAGCTCCTAGGTCAAAGATGCGCCGATGTTTATCACACACATGTTGTCGTCAGTAGCTGTAGTGATCTCAGCTGCGCGCGTGACCGCTATAATTTTTTTATTCTTTTTTTTTTTCAGAACATACAATACGCACGGAAACACGGAAACTGAGCACGGAAGCACAGTTTTATTAACATCATGTTCATGTATTCATAGATGCAACCACAACAAAACAAACATAAAACAAAACATAACATAAAAAGTTACCCACCACCAGACATTTGTTTGTGTTTATGTTGTCAAATCATAGAGTATCAATAACATATCAATAAAATATGTTGTGAAACTATCTTGCTGTCAATAACATTAGCAAACTTTTATTATAGAAATTTTTGTTCTTCAACGTTTCTTCTGAGAACATAACTGCACACATGAACACAAGATTAAATACAACATAAAACTAATAATTATTTGTTATTAAAATCCTTTTTAATGGCAAAAAATATTTACATTTATGCGTCTCTGCAGGGAAATGTATCTTACCCCTTTGTTTGAAGTGAGGTCTCAAAAATCTTTGTTTGAAGGGCTACCTAGCCCTTCCCCTTACCCCTTACTCCTCCCCCCAGCTGAAAAATAATTGAGACACCCCTACCCCATTCACATGAACGTGCGAAACGATCGGGAAGGGTTAAGTGAAGGCGAAGGGGTAGAATTTGGATTTGGCTTAAATTGTCCATAGGAGTGATTGTGAGTGTGAATAGTTGTCTGTCTTAGCAAGTGTTAGGCCTGCGATTAACTGGCGATTGTTTACGCCCTAAATTAGGGATAGACTCCAGCACCCCCGTAACCCTGAACTGGATAAGTGATAGACAAAGAAAGAAAGAATGAATGAACCTAATAGTTCTGCCTAGAAGCTTTATGTTACTATTAATAATGAGAGTACTTACCAGATGCTGAATTTCTGGCTGTAACCTCCATCAAAGCCAGGCTCCCAGGATACAGTGGCATTGTTTATGCCCGGATCTATAGATACCACAGTGACAGCATGGGGGCTTGTGCCTGAGAATGAATAAATAATACGTCTATGCATGAAGACATTGCAAAATACAAAAAACACAGATTTTCTCTTGTAGAAATGCTCCTCACTCACCTAACACTAGAACTGTAGTGCTTTTACTCACTTTTGCCGCTGAGTTAATAGCATTACACTCCCATGCCCTTTGATGATTTTTAGTTAATGGATATAAAACCAGAGAACCATTGGACAAAACAGTAAATGGAGAGCAAGGTGAACTACCAATCTGGAATATAAGAACAAAAACCATCCCGAAAATAAGCCGCCCAGCAATATCATAAATACTCTAAATATAAACTAAGTGTGTAAAAGAAGAAGATTAATTTGTTGACATTTTATTATTAGCTTTGAAAGACAATTGAATGCTCACCTTTCTCCATGTGATGTTAGGTGCTGGATCTCCATGTGCTTGGTAAGGAATGAACAACTTTCTACCGACTTCTTGAAGGTACTCAGCCAAAGGGAACACCTGAAATAATGGAGGATGCTGTAAAGTAAAGGGAAGGTTAAAAGGCCAGTCCAAACATTTTCCAAATTAAGGGCCTCATTTAAAAAAAGTGCTTTACCTAGATTTAAGTTAAGGTGCATCCATCTAGCAAACAAGCTCTTATATGAAGCAAAAACAGTAATTTCTGTGACAACAGAAATACAACTACAACTATCTACTGTTTACAGTAGATTATCTATCTGTGTGTAGAACTAGTGTAGAACTCGTGTACAAATTAGTCATTTTTACAAAACTAAGATTATTGGTAGACTTCTTACCTTTAAAATTACTGTGGTGGTTTCAGACTGACCCATAGTGCCATAGCTGTTGTAGGCAGTGCAGGTATACATGCCTACTGCATTATCATTGGCTGTGGCTATAAACAGGCCCCCTTCTGCGTTTATTATCCAACCTGGGTACTAACCAAAAAACATAAAACAATAATTATTGTTCATAAATATTCTGTTCATGCATTTGTGGTACCAGGGGTGATTTGTATGGTTTCTGTACCTGCCATAGGTCCAGTGAGGCACCATCTTTGGTCCCGTTGACGCATATCATTGGAGGCTCAGCTTGAACTGGGCAAACAATTGTTCCGTGCATGCCAGCAAGGAGGTAAGTCTTCCTGGGTATATGCACCACCCGTGCAGCATCTAAAACATTGTGAGGGTATAAAAGGAACAACCAAACATAGCACACTATATCATAGAATTACAATCTAGGGAATTGCACATTTAAAGATCAAAAAATGAATATCCATTTTTTAAACTACTTTGACTATTATACAGCAGGCATTGTTCAGACAGATGTATCAACATTGTATGCACAGTTCACTTTGAGGTAGGCAGAAGCAGAAGGTGGAGTAAGTAATCCATTAGATGGAATACAGGTGTAGTTTCCTGCATCTTCACGGATTAGTTCCGAAATAAGTAGAGCACCATGCCACCAGGATTTTCACACGAGACCGCAAATATCTACAAAGACATGCACACAGTGGGAAATGTAATAAATATCTATCTATCTACCAACAGGTGCATCTCAATAAATTAGAATGTTATTATTAGAATGTAGAATTCTATTTCAATGGGCAGTCTTTCAACATTTCATTTACTACTTTCCTCTGTGGTGTACTGATTTAAAAAACAAGTTTGGAACATGAATCCTGAGTGTTTTAGCTTTCAAATGATGCATAGTTTATTATAGCTGGTTGATTATTTTCTTCTACAACAAAGGTAATTAAAAGTACAGATAAGCTAAAACACGGACCCTTTTTAAAGAAACAAAAAGAAAAAAAGATAAGAAGTATTCCTTCTTCTTTTAATTGTGAGTTTGGCCACATTTAAGAAATACCCACCAATTCACTATCTCAACAAGTTAAATAATTAATGAGACAAAATTACTCTGTTTGCTTTAAATACTGCCTCAGTTTGGCGTATCATGGAGGCGATCAGTCTGTGGCACTGCTGATGTGGTATGGAAGCCCAGGTTTCCTTGACAGTGGACTTCAGCTCATCTGAATTTTTGGTCTCTTGTTTCTCATTTTCCTATTGACAATACCCCATAGAGCCTCTGTGGGTTTCAGGTTTGGTGACTTTTCTGGCCGGTCAAGGAAAGAAACGACGTGAACTACATGTCTGCATGTGTGTGTGCAGTTCCCACTTGTTTTCTGAACTAACCACACACACATGCAGCTCATTGCTTAATCACTACACAGGATAAAAACCCTTCTCTTTCTCCCCTCTGTGTGGGTTATGGGATGACCGAGATGGAGCACGTCTATGCCTTCTCCAGGTTGGCAAGTCGTTCAAGGCCTTTTGGCTCTAACACAGCTAAACAGGGCTCATCACACGCACCGTGGATTAAATCAGCGGAGGATGAAGAGCGCGCTCGGCAGACCGGAGATCGCGAGCCACGCCCCCTCCAGCGCGCCGAGCCGGATTACTGGTACTACATGGGCGGCTCAGACTGGTATTTATCCGCAGACGACTTGCTGGAGAGCGAGCCGGATTACGAGCTTGGTGAGGTTAACATCAGCCTACGTTTGGAGCACTACGGACGTGGTGAAGAGGGGGCTGTCACACTGTATTTCTCCCCAGCTCCGCGCACGTACATGGAGCTCTGCATGTGCCAGACTGGGAAAGCGGTGGTACCCCGTGGGAGTCGGATTCAGCCGACGAAGAGAATTATCTCCCCGTCAGCTCAACGCAGTGCCGCCGCCATAACTGCCGGGGGAGGCGGCAACGCGAGCGGCATGAGGAAGCTTGAGAACCACGCCCCTCCTGTCTCAGCATCAACACAAGGCAACCTGCTGGTGAGTTTACACCACTGCATGCTCACAGCCAGACTGTTAGAAACTGGGATGAGAGTGAGTTCAGTGAAGAGGAAGTGCCTTCAGCGAGCGAGTTGGCCCGGAAATCAGCGCTGGAGCGCTTGTCATGTCTGAGCCAGCGGGAGCGTGATGTGGAGCACTACATTGCAGAGTTCCTGGAACTGCCGTCGCTTTACGGCCTTCCGGAGAGGGATCTCGGGGCACTGTTAAGGTTTGGTCTACGTGAGCCATACCGAACCGAACTAGGCGACAGGCGACAGGTATGCTCACACACACACCACACTAATCTGTCATCTGAGATCCTCCAGGAAGCAGTGTTCCACCAGGGCCCAGGCCAGGCAGGGAGACCACACCACCTGCTCCACCCGCTCATCGGCCACCGCTAATGGCTAATATACTTGACCCACTGCTCCGGGCCCCAAGAGTCCAAAGACTGGCAGTCCAGGCACCTGCCCCACCCATGCCGGAGACTCCGCCACCCGCTCCAGCAAGCCAAGAGACTATGACATCTGTTTTTTCTTTCACTCTCTCTCTCTATCTCCATCACCCACTACAAAGCCTAGTTACATTCCTGAACACACTATAGAGCCCAGTTATGTTCCTGAACCCACTACAAAGCCCAGTTATGTTCCTGAACCCACTAGAGAGCCTAGTTACGTTCCCAAACCCACTAGAGAGCCTAGTTACATTCCCGAACCCACTAGATAGCCTAGTTATGTGCCTGAAGCCACTAGAGAGCCTAGTTACGTTCCTGAACATACTAGAGAGCCAAGTTACATTCCTGAACCCACTAGAGAGCCTGGTTATGTTCCTGAACCCACTATAGAGCCCAATTACGTTCCTGAACCTACTACCGTGACTAGTTATGTTCCTGAACCCACTAGAGAGACTAGTTACGTTCATGAACCCATTATAGAGCCAAGTTATGGTCCCCAACCAGCTACAAAGCCTAGTTACGGCCCCAATTCTGACAAAAGCAAGAAGGAAGGGTCAAGTCTCACCCCCCCACCCAAGGCCAAAGTGAACTTTGTTGCGGCTGCCGCTCGGCATCGGATGTCGCCTCGTTCCCGGGCTCGGCCAAGGATGTCGCTCCGTCCCTCAGCTTGACTGAGGATGACGCTAGGTCATTCGGCGGAGGATGTCACTTGGTCAACCACCTCAGCTACGGACGTTGCTCATGAACCCATTATAGAGCCAAGTTATGGTCCCCAACCAGCTACAAAGCCTAGTTACGGCCCCAATTCTGACAAAAGCAAGAAGGAAGGGTCAAGTCTCACCCCCCCACCCAAGGCCAAAGTGAACTTTGTTGCGGCTGCCGCTCGGCATCGGATGTCGCCTCGTTCCCGGGCTCGGCCAAGGATGTCGCTCCGTCCCTCAGCTTGACTGAGGATGACGCTAGGTCATTCGGCGGAGGATGTCACTTGGTCAACCACCTCAGCTACGGACGTTGCTCATGCCTCGCTACCCCCTTTGGCCTCACCGGCTTCCTCGCTCCCGCCGCTCGCCTCATAGGCAGACCAAGCGACGACCTCTAGCTCGCCGGCTGCATCGCTCCCCCCTCTGGCCTCGCCATTGAAGTAGCTCTCCCCTTTGGCCTCACTGGTGCCTCCACGGGCCCCATGGCCCGGGTCCACCGCACCCGCCCCACCGCTGGTGGCCCGCGACTTCAACCCGGCAGCCTGGGGTTCCATCAGGTTTACATAGCTGAGTTTTGTTGTTTTGTTAGAAGCTTTAATAAAGAAGCATGTACTCTGCGTTTGTGTCTGGGCATCCTTACTGCCGTAACTCTGCCGGCCGACCGTCACAAGAGTCTGTGTGCATTGAATTTATTTAATACACGAGTTCCAAAATTTGGTGCTTTTGGCAGCTGGGCAGCTTGCCTCTTGCTAAACCACTCCTGAAGCACAGACAACATCAGAGGTGTCACCTGCCTCCCTACCTTACCATATTTCTTTTATTATATTTACAAAAAACAATATTAGGCATATTATCAAAATATTCTCAGAAAGAATGGAGAACGTTTTGATTAATTAGGAATTAAGGGTTTCACCTGAGGGGTTAGGAATATTAGTTATTGCAAACTATATTGCATTAATAGTTTAAGAGGTAATAGCTTCAATTTAGTATTATATCATTTACCATACATAACTTAATAGTATGTGTTTTCAGGGTTAGTTATATAATTACACCTGATCTATACAGAGGAATGTTACCCTATCACCGAGGTACAGATGTAGTTACCAGTCACTCAACATTACTATAGACATTTTGTTCTTCTTTCTGCCATTCATATGTGAGGTTAGAAGGGTATGCGTTAGCATGGCACTGCAAAACTGCATCCTGGGACATGTTCAGTGTGGTGTCTTCAGGGGGAATAACAATAACTGGAGGACCTGTTTGAAACCAGGAATATTGCCCAAAATTAGAAACAAATGCAATAAATCCCGATTGAACGTTTTGTCATTAAAACATAGAGAAATTGCTTATCCTAGATTAAACAAAATATTTTTAAATGTTTCAAACATTTCTAAATACCATAGCACATGTCTATTGCCTGAGCTATCAGGTAAAACTGTAAACATTTTACTTTGATTAAACTCTTTATATTTTTCAATAATTGAAACACTATTAGGGAGGCAGGGTGGTTAGCACTCCTGCCTCACAATAAGAAGGTCATGGGTTCAATTCCAGCCCAGGGTCATTCTGTCACGTGGGGCGAACGGCTCCCTTTGATTCCCAGCTTAAGAAGGGTATGACTCAGGTGCAGGCTGCATTGAACAAGGTATTTATTGAACATCACACCAAAACCAGGATATCAGACGTGACTCCAGCTCAAGGCAAGCTGGCCGTGTAACACAAACGCGAACACTAACAATGAACCGCACCAAGCTCGTCCCAGTGCGCTCCTTAAATACACTTCCCCTGATTAACTCCCAACAAGGCTCAGCTGTGCGTGGTTAACTACGGCAGTCAATTGAAACTAAACATGAGCTTAACGTGTCTGCTAACCAAGGTCTGTGTGCACATTGGAGCCTGTGACATATAACATAAATCCCCCAGAAACATAACCAAACAGTGACATATAACAAAACGTGAAAGGCACAGACGAGATAACTGTCCACTAAACATGAATATAACCCCGTAGCGTCTGTGCACGTCACACTTCCTATGTGTAGTTTGCATGTTCTCACTGTGCTTTTACGGGTTTTCTCCCACCTCCAAAGACATGTTATTGGACATAGGTGAATTGGCTACTCTAACTTTTCCATAGGAGTGAATGTGAGTGTGAATGGTTATCTGTCTCTAAGTGTTAGCCCTTTGATATTTAAATAGTTATTGTCCAGGGTGAATTCTGCCTCATGCCCTAAGTTAGCTGTAATAGGTTCCAGCGCCCTGGAACCCTGAACAGGATAAGCCTATAAGATAAGCCTTATAGCGAAATCTTTGAGACTTTGACTTCACTTCAGTATCAAATCTTGATAACAGCTTGAATTAAGAAAGAAGACCCTGTTATGTGAAATGTGTATAAAAGGGCTATTCAATTGGTGGCCTGGGGTTCAGCTCCCGAGGCAATTTTTCCCGGCCCTTCATGAAGCCTAGTGTGAAAGACTCTCTCTAGAATATATTTAGTTCAGTCGTACAGTACAACGAGCCCTACAACTATAGAACTGTGCTATATGAGAATATGGGCTGCAGTCGCAGCGTAGAACATATCAAATGGTTGGCTGTCTTCTAATGAGAGAAATTCATTTTTTTAAGCTTTCCCAAGAGCAGTAAAATTGACTATACAGGTAGTCGTCGACTTACGACAACGATTGGTTACGACAGACCGGTCGTAACATGATTTGGTCGTAAGTAGAGTAGGCTATATGTACAGTACTGTGAAATGATGTTATAAAAATCTTTAAGTAGTATTTTA
>JAOUQX010000025.1:493453-514785 GCA_028566295.1 Liobagrus marginatus
TAATTTGGGCGTAGAAAGCCGTCTTATATGCCGGAAATACGGTAGTTTATTTTATTAGTTATTATAGTCTAAAGTTTATTGTTAGGCTTTCCTTTTTAATTAATAAAACTATATACAGTACCCTCCAAAAGTATTTTGGAGTACCCCTTTTTTTTTATTTTACTCTACACTGATAACATTTCAGAGTAAGGATAAAGGGTGAATATGAGATGCATCTATACAATTACCTTATGTGATTCTGGTCTTGAAGCCATGCAGACAGTGACAGGTGCTCTGATATTCTGGCGTTGTTTTTAGTTCTTGCCAAAACTACAAATTTAAACACGCATTCAGTTAAGCATGCTGTGATTCTTGACTGGAATGCAGTGGATGTCATGGTGATATGCCTGTGCTTCATCATTGTTCTTTTCTTAAAATTTTCATGTATATTTCTGAACTCCTGTAAAAGAGAAGACCGGTGGAGCTGAATATAGCGATGGATGAAGATGAGGTGGACACAGACGAAAAGTGTACAATTTGTCTGTCAGTGCTTGAGGATGGAGAAGATGTGAGGTAATGTTTCAAACATTTTATAAATAATCATTGTTATATTTTCTGTTTACATGATGTTTAATTGATGCTGTTTTTCCATTAGGAGATTACCCTGCATGCACCTATTCCATCAGGCTTGTGTTGACCAGTGGCTTGCAACCAATAAGAAGTGTCCAATTTGCAGGGTGGACATTGAGACCCAACTGACTCCAGACAGCTGATGTCTTCTAAAGTGTAAACGTTTTCTTAGCCCTTTTTGGGTACATTGCCAAACGTCTGTCTCTCCATCAACTCTAACCTTTGACCTTGCCTTCTG
This sequence comes from Liobagrus marginatus, assembly GCA_028566295.1. Classification (NCBI taxonomy): domain Eukaryota; kingdom Metazoa; phylum Chordata; class Actinopteri; order Siluriformes; family Amblycipitidae; genus Liobagrus; species Liobagrus marginatus. The sequence continues at coordinate 494,301 of JAOUQX010000025.1, forward strand.
AGCCAAATCAAAACGTGAATCCTTAATACATGTAGGATTAAAGATGAATAGCAAAATGCAAAGGAGTCTAAGGATTTATGGAGAAAAATGTTTGCATTTGTGCAAGTGGCAAGTTTCAGTGTGCAGAGTCTGTTATTAGGATAGTTCTTATCAGTCCTCTGCATGGGTATTCAGTGTGTTTTAAAACTTTAAGTGCATCCCCTGTATGATTGCAAATAACCTAAAGCTGTTCCTTTGTTACAGTGTTCCATAATGCATTATAACAAAACTTTATGAAGCTTCAAATTCCCAAATGTTAGTGATAGTCAGTCATGTATATCAGATGTTCTGCATTATATAGTGCAATTAATCAACTCGTATTTGAATATCAAATATTTTCAATGAGTACTTTGTCGGAACAATATGTGAATGGAGTCAATTAGTATAAAATGTAATAAGTAGATTAAAAAGTTAAATAGAATTCTAAAAATAAATGAATTTAAACTGAATTCTAAAAATAAATGGGAAAGGAAAACATAAGCCAATCAATCTCAAAATATGTAATTATGCTATCAATTATTAACTCAAGTTATCAGAAGAAACATTCATAATTTCTATAACCATGGTGACAGCAAGACTAGGCTTGATATAAGCTGTGACTATGTATTTGTGCTTCTGAAATCTCCATGCTTAGAAAAGTATCATCAGAATGCATGTTCTGTGAGAGGCAGAGGCTTGTTATCAGGAACATAATGGAAAGATAGGCAGTTTGTGCATGACAGATATCACTAATTCTGAAGGCACTGTATTCTCAACATGTCACTGAAGAAGCCAGCCATAAGATGTATACCTTATTGCCTGTAGGACAAGTACATATTCTAACAGCCTATTTCTCAGTGTTCCATTAGCAGTGTAAGTATGTGGTATCGCTTGAAATTACAGCATATGTAGAGTATGAAGCTAATCATGAAAGCAGTCATATTGTGCATGAAATCTGTTGCTCCCATTTCTGGGAGAGATGAAAAGGGAGAAAAGCCATTGTTTTATAAATACCAAACATAACTTTTCTAATATGTATCTTGCGTGTATTTAATTTTACCCCATTCTGTGTTCTCACCATTTTAAATAAGTAGCTGCAATGCTGGAAGAATATTGTTGTCATAAAGTAGCTAGCTGTTAATTTTGTAAATGCACTATATTATGAGGTTGCCTGACTTTGATGTAATTGTGAACGTTTCTCTTGTCCCTGCTTATGCATTTGCACTCAGTGACCTCTCTTTTTGAGCTTGTACACTGCGGTTGCTCTTCCTAGTACATGTCATCCAAAAACAATCAGCTTAATTTGTATGAAAAATTATTTTAACCTTTGTATGTGACCTCATAGCTTACTTGCAGTTCTGACACTAATTTCGCAATGCAGTGTTTAATACAATTTTGTTTGCCTCTTCCACATTTAGAGTGAGTTTCAAACATTGGTAAAGTATACTTGACAAACAGAACTGGAGAATTTGTTTTTCCGTTACATATAAAATTAGCTCTGTCATTTTTATGATTGTCCCAGTGAGAGTTGTTGGATTACTGTTGCTAACTCTTGCTGGCCTTTGTGTATGAGCAGTGTTAATGTCTGTTGAGCTACCTTCGGTGACTAATGAAAACTTTCCTTAAAAAGGTACAGAGTAGTCTTTTCTCATTTCCTGTGTGCAGCATTCAATAGTTTACACAGGATTGTGTGCAGTAAAATTGCCTTAGGTATTTAACAATCATAATTTCTTACTAACTTTAGTCACCATGTGTGCATATTTAAATTTTGATTTAGTTTAGTGATTAAATGCATTTATTTATTTACATAGGCATAACATGTATAAATACCTCATTGTGAATACTTTAATGGGAGTGCTTTGCATGCATTTGTTATTTAAGGGAGAAAAAGAGAAACAAAATACGAAAAACAAAAAAAAACAAATGGGGTCTTCTGAAAGATGTCGGTGTGCGGTGCTGTGAATTTGGTTACATTCCATTAATGCGATTTCAAAGAATTCTTTAGCTGTGAACTAGTAGACATACTGCTATAGACTGGAAATGTTTTGCATGTATCTCCTATTTTGCACTCTTGGCTTGGCTACTCTCTCACTGGCATTTGGTAAATGTGCATACTCTTTTTATGCACACATCTTTTTTCCATACTCTTTTTATTTGAATTCATCAAACTTAGTTAGTATCTAACATTTTTTAAGTATTACAACACAGATTGGTGTGGCGTGAGATGTACTGTGATTAGCCACTTAATCCTTTATATTTGCTGGATATCTATTACATAGAGACCAGCGTTTTTTTTAACCTTCTGTTTGCGTATAACACCTTCTTGTAATATTGTTTTGATACTTCGTAACAGGGTCAGAAGCTAAATGTCTGTCTGAAGATGTGTTATCACTAAGTGTAATGTGGCCATTATTTATTCTTTTAATATTTTAGATGAAGAAATGACCAAACAAATGCAAATGACAAAAGACCCTCTCAGAAAATATAGTTAGCTCTCAGCTAGCTTAGGCACTGATATTTTTAAGGCTCTCTTTTAACAACACATCATGCTACAGAAAATGGGCAGAAGTCCTTTGAACACGATTGATTCAAACAGAATTTTGTCACAACCAATTATATAAATGTTCTTGTTTAAATTGACAAATAGATTGGACTTCCCCATTTATTTGCAGACACCTGATATGATTGAGAAATGATATAAGGCATGACTTGTCATGAAATCTTTCCCATCATACTTAATTTTTCCTACAAGATCCCGCTTGTTTCTTGCTCCCCCATACTAGAAGATTTTTGTCATACAGCAGTAGTATTATGTTTTGCATACAGTATGATCCTAAAGCACAAGCTCTATAACGCATGTCTTTCTCAGGTTTTAATATACTTAATAGAATGGATAGATATGTTAAAATATTTTACCATGAATCTTTCTGATGTTTTTCTTGCTGCTGATGTTTAAAAATATTGATTAACCTGCCAGTGAAAGGGAAGTGGCTATCTTTGTACAAGACACTGCTGTTGCTGTTACTACGCAATGTTTTCTGACATTAATATTTTATAGTCAAGTAGGAAAAATATGTATTTACAATATTTAAGCAATAGCTTGATGATCATGTATGATAACTAAATTAAGTGTATATTGCGTAAAACAAAAAAATTTAGATTCACTTTTAGTGGATTTTGTACTGTATTTATTACTAATGATGCAAAAGTTGCATAGCTTAACCCAAACTGTTCTTTCTTATTTAATTTCTTGTCTTGTATATGACCTTTTTGTAAGTGTTTTTCAAATAAAAGTTTAAAAAATGCTTCAAGATGCCTTTTTAAAAATGTGTAATCCATTAGATAGAATATTGGCTGAGATGTCTATTAAAACAGTAGGTAGTAAATAGTTTAAGAATTTAAACTAAAAAATAGTTCATTAAAAAGATCAATATCTGGGGAACAAAATCCTTTCAATTTTTCCATCAGATTTTTTCTGATCCATCCATTTTCCACAAACAAAGATTGTGGTCACAAAGTTAGCAGTGTTTGTAATCTCTAAACATTCCAGGTACCAGCCTGGTGCTCGGCCAGTGTTGTCATGCTCCACCTTTATTCTCAGGAGATCACCCAAATCCAACATTTCCAACAGAAAGCGGTCAGTACGGCCCCTCTCAAACAGGTTCCTAAATTTCTGCTTCAGTGGGCGCTTTCCTGAGTCTCCGTTGACACCATAGATGGTGATAAAGACATTGGCATCAGTCCCAGCTCCTTTAACATCACCTGTGATGACAATAATCTCATATTTGATGGGAACCAAGCTGCGCACTTTACTGGCGAAACTCTCAATGCACTTTGTACACTCAAATGTCACAAACTCGCCTTTCTTTGTAGTAAGAAGGATCTGGGCAGCACAATGGAAAAAGAATCTGGAGAAGTGTAAGGAATTGTCACAAAATACATTAAAATGGTATCCCTGTACTATTAATAAGAAACTATATTGCACTAGTACAAAGTTTCACTCACTTGTTCCCCAACTCTTCTTCTGTCACTACCACATCTTCAACATGCCAGTAAGTCTCATTCTTTACTTTTTTATCTTTTGTTATATGGCCCAAAGATATGCTGACAATATCTCCCAGAACTTTGGAGGAAAACTCAAATGAGTCGGTTGCACCCCTAAATCATCAAGAAAAATTATGAAAATTAAGAAAGGTGTTATTTATAAACTAACTAGCACATGAAAGTATGAAGATGTGAAAACAAAATGAAGACCATGAAATAAAATGGTCGGTAACAAAATATGTTAGTTCACTAGGTCATGGGTTATCAAATTTATTAGCCAGGAAACAACTCACTAAATATTAATTTAATAAACCTTAAAAGCAAGTAATATTTAATCTGTATTTGACATAGTGTTTTATTCCGTAAAACATGACACAGAAATGATGATTTATATGCTGAGTGTGAATGACCAGAGAACCAGACCTCCAAATCAACTTTGAAAACAACTGGTATAGATTATACAAGTGGTGCAAAGTCATACCACACAAATCTCTTTTTCTTTGAAGAATTTTCCAACATAAACTCTTTTGAACGTGCCCTTTTCCCTTCAAGCACTATACACACATTTTCCTTTGTCCCTGCACCTTCATAGTTGGCAGTAGTAATGTCAATAATATATTCTACAATAAAAAAAAATATTTTTAGTGTGCTTCGGTTTTCCATTAATCACAACTGCCTGGACTCAGCATATGCATACAAAATCACATCAATATATGAAACAAAATTTTTTTTTAATGAAATGCAAATGTCATACTGGTCTTGTCACTAAGGTCCAGGATTGTATTGTTGGCACAGGCCAGTTCCCGAATAATCTGGCCATCATCTTCACCTTTGGCCAGCCAGCGGTCACAGGGAAATCTAAAGGTTTGGTTCATGAATTCATCTTTTACATCAACATTTTCTAAGTGCCAGCCAGGTGCAGGACCTTGAGGCAAAAAGACAAAATAAAATAGAATATTAGCAACATTAGCTTAACATCAAATATATTTAAGTATAAATACATAGCCTAAGTTAAATATTTAGTTTTTCCGTACCCTTATTGTCATGCCATACTCTGACCTTGCAAAGCTCTCCTAGGCTGAGGATGTCTGCGAAGTGAAACACATCAACTTGCTTGCGCTCAAATTTGTTCCTGTTGTTACTTTCTTTCAGCGCTAGAGTGCCCGTGTCCCCATTCTCCCCAAACACAATCAAGAACACGTTAGCATCTGTGCCTGCACCTAGAAAACACGTATTATTATTATTATTATTATTATTATTATTATTATTATTATTATTATTATTATTATTATTATTATTTTATTGAAGTGTAACAGGTGAGTTCGCATTGCTATTTGCATACATCAAACGTATGTTATCAAAAAATATCAAATTCTGCCATGCTGTCTAAATTGTAGATCTCCCTTTATTATTACATAGCCATTGAAAATGGATGACAGCATTCATGTCTCCAGTAACACACATAATTTAATATACCTAAAAGTGTAGTGTATTCACATAAAATGATCATATATATGCCATTATATCTGTGGTCATAAAAGATGAACATCTTTGTTTAATCTATGCAATAATGCAAACTATGTGTCTGAAAAAAAAACGCATGTGTGACCTACCAGCAATGTCACTTGTTTTAACCTGAATAATATAAGTGGTTTTCCCCACCATCTCCTCATCATCTACCACAGCAGGGAGCTCACAGACCTTGGTCTTCTTTAACCCTTTTGTTTTGGATAGCCAGTCCTCATAGGTGAAAATCGACACTTCCTCAGTGATTGGGTTTCGCATGATAATCTAGGTCATGTAACAGGACAAGAAGACAATGACAACAATGAAACATAAACCACAAACACTGTTTATCATCTATTATCTCCAACTACATTACCGTATCCAGTAGGTGATTCATTGCACTGTCAAACAATAAAACTCAATTGACTTCTGAGTAATTGTAACCAGGAATAACGATGAAGAAACGTGCAACTCATTAATGACACAGTGATGTTTAAACTAACTTTGTCAAGAAACCAATCTGGGCGGCATCCTGTTCCATCGATGCGAACTCTTAACTTTTTAAGTGGTGCAATGTCACCTATCTCCAAATTAAAAGTCTCCGCCTGATCTCTCTCAAACCTAGGATAAGTGAATAGCAGTATATTGTTATCTTAAAAGTACATTACAATATTGTGATTATTTGAGGAAATTTAAGGACATGAGGGCTGAAATACTAAATATTTCTTACCTGTCCTCATTCTTTTGTAACAAGATCTCCTCTGTGCTCCCATTAGCCCCAAATGCAGTTATAAATATGTTTGTGTCTGTTCCTGCGTATTGGATGTCTCCTGTAACAACTGTAATCTCATAAACAACCTGAAATGTTTTGGATGCTTATATATCACTGGCCAAATAAGATCAAAATTCAAACAATGATATATTTACTAATTTATATATAGACACATCCAGGGTAAATGCTTGAATGGTGATCATTAAAAGACCCTGCGCTTAAAAGATCACCACACTGACCAGGATAAAGTGCTTACTGAAGTTTAATTAATTAATAATATTTTTGTATCTATACCCTAGACTATCATGCTATAAAAATGTGTCTTGTTAATAAACTGAATTTCCAGCTAATCAGGCAAAATATGATTGCATCATTGTGCATTTCTGATTACTGTATAAACAATAATAAGATAACAGTAACACAGTTACTGTTACAATAATATTAAGAGAAACAAAAATAAACAACCTTTTGAATTATATTTATAGTTATGGCATCAAGTATGTTGAACACTCTTGATGTAAGACCATCTCCTCTATCTTTGGCAAGCCAGCAGTTGCACTGAAATATATACTTGATGCCTTTGGTAGGCACTGCCACAGCCAGTTCCTCCACTAGCCAGCAGCTTTCCGGAGTAGCACCATTATGGCCCAACTGCAGATAAGAAATAGAAAATAAGGTAGATATGTAAAAACCTAGACGAGATCATTTCTGACTAAAACTATTTCTACCATTAAAAAACATGTGATTGTGTTTGCTGTAAATGAATGAATAGAAAAGATATATATCAAAGATGCATGTGTCTTGCCTCGACTCTTTTAATTTCTCCTACATCCATCCCATAACATTCAAAGTGTTCCATAGTTTCAGCAGCAAAGCATTTCCTTCCTTCAAGATGGTCAAGCCAGAGTCTATCTGTTTCAAGATCATTTACACCTATGATGATCACAAAGACTCGACTGGTTGTACTAGCATCACAATCTGATCCCGTCGACACCGTAAAGTGATATGGGATCACTGTGGTTTGTAAAATAAATAAATATGCAGATAACAGTGAAAAATCTCAAATACAATCATAATGCAGGTATGTAGAATCAAAATAATATCGTTTAACAATTATTTTATGTTTTAATGCATACTTATTCCAAATTAGGATTATATAAATGAAAATTTACCAGCAGTCTCTTCTATAGCTGTTGGTTTCTTCTTCTTTTTTTTCTTGTTCATGTTGCTGTCTAGGCTCGACTTAGAATTCTGGGGATTTCTTTCACCTTCATATCCCTGGTAGTATGGCAATTATCTCAGTATTGGAAATTGAGTATCAAAAAACAACAATTGCTTAAAAACTGCATGCAAGCCCTACACAGAGGAGGTAATTTATACTTTCTCACCTTGACATAAAATGTTCTGTCTATTCTTTTATCTTCTTTCAATTTTGAGAGCCACCTTTCACATAAAAATATAAAGATTTCCTCTGTGTCTATATCTACAATTTCCACCTGCTCTAGGAACCAGTCAGCTCCTATCATTGAATTGTCATGTTGTATTTTGATCTTAAAAACTTGCCCAAGGTCCACAGCTTCAATTGAGAATTTATCAACCTAGAAAGAATAACCAGTGAAAAACTGATGTGTAAAAGATTATAATGCATATGTTATAAAAATCACTCAAAACATTTTATACTTATCTAGTATTTATCCATTTTATATGCATCCGTGCTCTGCGCATTGTTTTTTCTGTTGTGTTAGATTTAGTTAAACACAAAAGAAATACAGAATTCTCCGGAACCCAGTTTGAGAAATAAATTTTTCAAAATATCATGTAAGAAAAGACATACTGCCCCTCTTTTAAACTTATTTTTGTTGGTCTCTGATTTGCTGAGTTTGCGTTCTCCGGTGTCTCCAAGTTCTCCATAGATGGTCAGGAACACATTAGCATCAGTACCTGCTCCATATATATCACCTGTTCTTACAGACACCTCATATGTGTGAGCTAAAGAATTTGAGAAACAAAGCAGGAATATGTGTTTAGAAGAAATTAACTTCTGATATGTAACCAATTTCTTATGTATAGTCGGAATAGTTGTATTACTAAAAGCATATTCATCACTTTGCTCTATACTCAATGACTAATTATGAATGTATTTTGCCACGGTTTCACTTTAGATATATAATTTAGATATATGCTGTACACTATATTACACACAATCTGTAGCCAATCTGATCCATCACACCGATATGTGCTTCTGCTACATCCCATAATATAACAGCAAGCGTGTTCAATAGGGCTGAAGTCAGGGCTATGTGCAGACCATTCACACATACATAATATGTTACATTTAGTTTGTTAGAAATAAGTGCTCAATGTGGGGCATACTTTCCAATGCATCTTCCACTTCAGTCTCAGTGCATTTCAGAGTTCCATCTCTCAGAAGCCTTTCTATGATGATGTCTGAGGGTACCAGCTCTCTCACAGTTTCTCCATCATCTTCAGACTTTGCCAGCCATCTCTCACATGGAAAGATGGTAGTCTCAGATCCCTTAAGATGAATACAAACTAAATTTAAGAATTCTGGAAATTACTAACCAAAAAAAGTGGTATACAAATCTAATACCTTTCCTTTTCTTAAAAGCCGTCTAATCTCCACTCGGTCAAGATGCCAGCCTGGGTTTATGCCTCTGTTGTCATGACCAATACGGATCTTCTCAATAATGTCGCCTACATCTTCCAGCTACAAATCAACAAAATATAAATTTGTAATGTGCATTAAAGCTGAAGTAAGGTAAATACAAGCATATTATATTTTGCATTTGTCAATATTAGTGTACTGTGCCCACTTCCACAATGAACATGTCTTCTGCTCCCCTGTCAAAGTACATACGCCTTTCTCTCTTATTCACACAGAGATACTTTTGGTGAGTGCAGACACCATTTTCACCATAGAGTATAATAAAAACATCTGCATCCGTTCCTGCACCAAAGATATCACTAGTAAAGGTTTTAATCTCATAGGGCACAACTGCAGATAGAACAGACAAAAACATTATTGCCTATACATTGTAAACCATCCTTTATTAAAAAATAATTTGTAAACCTTTTGCACATTTTTCAAACATCATATAGTCAGACCTTGCTGACATGCTTTCCTAGAGAGTTAAATGAAATAAGTATGTCATTAATTATCTATGATTTAGAATTTAATTGTGCTTACATGGAGTATACACCTCAGTCTGTAGTTCAGCTGAGTACAAATCTCTTGCTAATGCCCCATCATCTTCTCCCTTATCCAGCCAGCGCCCACATGGGAAACATAGTTTCAGACCCTGAGAGGGTGAATTAATCTCCACCCAATCCAAAAACCAACCTGAACCCCCTAAATGAGAGGCAACAGAATGTGTTAGCATTATGTTCGCTAATGTGTTACCATTGATAGTTAGACCTCTACTACCACCTGTCAATATTTTTTAACAAATTTCATTCAAACAACAACCCATTCTCCTCAAAATTAGAATTATGTTGAACCTGATTTCCACAAGATAAAATGCAAAAAAAAGAGCATCATTATGCAAACCATCAGTCACTATTTAGACTGCACATGCATTATAGACAGGGGGAGGTAGATTTTGCTAACAGCTTTTTTGATGCGATTTCACTCACACGCACAACTCTTTGTTCAGGCGTCACTGTAATGTTAACATTTTAAATAGTAAAATACTCTAAAATCTTACCACCATTGTCATGGCCAATTCGAATCCTTTTAAGCTCCCCAAGATTAACCGCTTCCACAGTAAACTCATCAATGAATCCTTGCTCAAATTTATTCTTGTGATTTTTGCTGGCTTTCAGGTTAATAATTCCTGTAGAAATAATGAAGAATAGAGATGTTGTCAGCAAAAAGCCTCCAAAAAGTTAATTATCATTTAGATACACTATAAAGTTACTTAGTTTTGTTTTGTTTTGTTTGTTACATTGTTTAACCTGTGTCATCATAGTCTCCGTAAAGAACTGCAAAAACATTGGCATCTGTTCCAGCATACTTCTTCTCTCCAGTCTTAATCCTCAGTGTATATGTTGTTGACATGGCTGTAAAAAAGTAAGTATTTTTAGTACACAGTTTAAACACAACATGGCTCAAAGTGTTTTTCCAGGTATTTAAACATAGTCTTCCATTATCATATCAAAGAATCTTTTCTTTACCTTTCTGCTCCAGACCCAAGGTGGCACCTGACCCTTCCTCATCCTCATTCTTTTTCATGAAAGCCTCATCAACAGGCACCAGCTCTCTGACAATTTGGCCATCGTCCTCATCAACAGCCAACCAGCGATTACAGGGAAAGTAGTACCTGCATTAGCATGCAGTGAACAATTTGCACTGAAATGCTTAACAGTATATACAGTATATGATTTTCTTGAGAGTTAATATCTATCTAGCTATCCACATAGAACGACCCTGGGCAGGAAACGAACCCATGGCCTTCTTGCTGTGCAGCAGAAGTGCTAATGACTCTTCTATAAATACAGTATCTCAAAAAAGTGAGTACACCCCTAACATTCTTGCAAATATTTTATTATATCTTTTCATGTCACTGAAGAAATGACACTTTGCTACAACGTAAAGTAGTGAGTGTTCAGCTTGTATAACAGTGTAAATTTGAAATTTGTTGTCCCTTCATAAAATATGAAATGTCCCAAAATAACTCAACACACAGCCATTAATGTCTAAAATGCTGGTAACAAAAGTGAGTACACCCCTAAGAGAAAATGTCCAAATTGGGCCCCATTAGCCATTTTCCCTCCCTGGTGTCATGTGACTCGTTAATGTCGCAAGTCTGAATGGGGAGCAGGTGTGTTAAATTTGGTGTTATCGCTCTCACTCTCTCATACTGTTTACTGGAAGTTCAACATGGCACCTCATGGCAAAGAACTCTCTGAGGATCTGAAAAAAAAGAATTGTTGCTCTACATAAAGATGACTTAGGCTTTAAGAGGATTGCCAAGACCCTGGAACTGAGCTGCAGCATGGTGGCCAATACCATGCAGCGGTTTAACAAGACAGGTTCCACGTAGAACAAGCATCGCCATGATCGACCAAAGAAGTTAAGTGCAGATGCTCAGCGTTATATTCAGAGGTTGACTTTGGGAAATAGATGTATGAGTGCTGCCAGCATTGCTGCAGAGGTTGACTGGGTGGGGGGGGTCATCCTGTCAGTGCTCAGACCATACGCCGCACACTGCATCAAATTGGTTTGCATGGCTGCCATCACAAAAGGCAGTCTCTTCTAAAGATTATGCACAAGAGTGCATACAAAATAGTTTGGAGACCGAGATGAACTTATTTGGTTCGGATGGCGTCAAGCAACCACAAGTGTATCTTGCCTACAGTCAAGCATGGTGGTAGGAGTGTCATGGTCTGGGGCTGCATGAGTGCTGAGAAGGAGCATGTGCATGAGCACTGGGGCGCTACAGTTCATTGAGGGAAGCAGAGCATTAACCCCCCCATATTGGAGGCTGGGCCGCAGGGCAGTATTCCAACATGATAATGACCCCAAACACAACTCCAAGACAATCACTGCCTTGCTAAAGAAGCAGAGGGTAATGGTGATGGGCTGGCCAAGTATGTCTCCAGACCTAAATTCTATTGAGCATCTTTGGGGCATCCTCAAACAGAAGGTGAGGAGCGCAAGGTCTCTAACATCCACCAGCTCAGTGATGTCGTCATTCGAGTGGAAGAGGATTCCAGTGGCACCCTGTGAAGCGCTGGTGAACTACATGGCCAAGCGGGTTAAGGCAGCACTGGAAAATAATAGTAACCACACAGAATATTGACACTTTGGGCCCAATTTGCACATTTTCACTGAAGGGTCAACTTACTTTTGTTGCCAGTTCTATAGACATTAATGGCTGTGTGTTGAGCTATTTTGAGGGACCAACAAATTTACACTGTTATACAAGCTGTACACTCACTACTTTACGTTGTTGAAAAGTATCATTTCTTCAGTGTTGTCACATGAAAAGATTTAATAAATTATTTACAAAAATGTGAGGGGTGTGCTCACTTTTGTAAGATACTGTGTGTGTATGTGTGTGTATATATGTATTCGTGTATATACTGTATATCTCAAATTGGCTTGGAATTGAGCCACGAATAAAATGATAAAGGTAACACTCACGTTGTGTCATCTTTTGTATCTATAATCTCAGCTCGGTCCAGATACCAGGCTGAGTTGGCATAGCTGTTGTCATGATGGATCCTTAGCTTCTTCAAAGGCCCCAGTTCAACTGCTTTTATTGTAAACACATCTTCCTAACATATACAAATTCAGCTGACTTTCAAACTCCCTTCATAATAAATTTATTACATAAGTAACAAAAATATATTTCATTACCTTTGGCAATTGGTGTGTTACATTACACATGCTAATAATATGATCAGCTAACATTGATTGCTAGACAACACCAGCACATGTGTTCTGAATAATCGACTATACACACTTTTAAAGCGTTAGAGGTCTTACTCACCTGACCACGCTCAAATTTGTTAAGGTTGTTAGATTTCTTCAGTGGACGCTCTCCGGTGTCACCATTCTCACCATAAATATTGATATGAATGTTGGCATCAGTTCCCGCACCCCACATATTTCCAGTAAAGACACTGACTTTATATGTGTTTTCTACGAATGCAGATGGTCAAATGGTTATATACGATCAGTTGTATTAATTTTAATACATCATTTTGGCAGAGGTGATTGCCATTTTACTACTTAGTAATATACAGTAAATCTGATTTACATTATGTTTAAATATAGTAAACAGCCTATGTGCATAAGTGGGTGAACAAATAAAGAAATGTTATTTCCGATTATTATAAAAGGTCCTGATGCATTTGCTTTACCCTCTAGCTCCTCACTGTCCTCAGGTATAAGCTCTATTATCAATTCCCCATCCTCTTCATCTTCAGCCAGCCAACGATTACAAGAAAACATTAATGTCTTTACTACTTTTTGCATCACCCCATCCTCATCATCCTTATCCTCATCTTCCTCCTTTTTTTTCTTCTTTTTGTTTTTCTTCTTGTCTTCTTTCTTCTCTTTTCTAATCATGGTCATGACCAAGTATTTTAATTCAACATTTTCTAAGTACCAACCAGAGCCAATTCCTGATCCATCATGGCCAATGCGGATTTTAAAGATATTTCCAACATCTTTAGCTTCAATCTGTTCCAAACAAAAACCAAAAGTGCATCAGTGGTGATATTTAGCATACACCAGTGTTATTAGATGTATAAACATTCTTATGTCATGTCACTGTTTTGTACGATGTATTATAATACTGAAATACATTCAAATGTAAAATAAATATATAACATAATATACTTAAGTTTAATTGTATTTTTAACTAAATTTTTTATTTTTTTTATTTTTAATTATTTATTTCTTTGGGGAAGATAAAAACTACTATTATAAAGATTCAATAAACTCCATTCAATAAACAATTTACCCATTGATTTTATTTAACCAAAGAGCTTAGTAAACTATGTATTATCTGGTAGGATGACAAATTATATTTACAATACCTATTGACACAAAATTAAATATCACATATGTGTTAATCTGCAAGTGTTTGCTTTAAAAAACATTAAAGCATTAAAATCATTGTTCAATGAAATAAAAAATGTTAATCATGACCTTAAATATATCAGTGGCTCCTCTTTCAAAGATATTTGACCTGCTTTTCAAGGTGATAAGTTCGGTTTTTCCTTCCTCTCCATATATTTGGATGAAAACATTGGCATTTGTTCCTCCAGCCCAAATGTCACCTGTTACCACAGTAACCTCATAGTTTATTACTGCGTGGAAAAAGAGAGATTAGCTCAAATTCAAAGAAATAATTCTAGAGAATTGTAATTAACAAACAAAAATATAATAGAGACATCTATAAAATATATATAATTACTAATTGATCATCATATGGTGTGAAATGATTACATTTTTCAATTTCAAGTATTTCACTTGGGTAGAGCTCCACTTCAGTTTTACCATCAGCCTCATCTTCAGAGAGCCAACGATGGCTGGGAAACATGTAGTGTTTACCCTGATTAGGTACCTTGATCTGTACACTGTCCAAAAACCAGCCTGCCCTCATGCCTTCATTGGTGTGGCCAATCAACAGACGGTTAATCTGCATTAAGTATGGCAGCATCAGTGACAAGTAGTCATTTCTCATATTAGAAATTAGAAACGAAAGTTTCAGAATTGCACCATACACACTTGTCCAATGTCAAAAGTCTCAATGGTGAAGATATCAACCCGACCGGTTTCAAAGTAGTTCCGCAGGTCGTTTGTCGAAACAACCAGCATCATTTTAGTTGTATCACCTTTCTCACCATAAAGCTTCACAAAGACTTTGGAATCTGAGCTGGCACCATTGATGTTGCCTGTCTTTACTTCAATATGAAAGCTGGTGTCTAAAAAACAAGTAAATTTCATGCACTGTACAGACTAAATCAGTATGTATGATCAGAAAATTTGAATCATACGATTCTGCCTGATAATTCATAAATAATTAATATTTTAACATAAAAATGACCGGCAGTAATATAAAATCATGGACAAACTTTTAAATAGTTTTAACTAATATTCAAGTGAAACTTATCAAAATTTTTTGTGACACCTGTGGCACTTAAATCTGAAAGCTCCTTTTCTAGGTATGTAAATTAATATAAAGTACAAGGAGAAACTTACTAAAAAGTTTTTGTCCATCAGCAAATGGAACTAACTCCCGCACAATCTGGCCATCATCCTCATTCTGATCAAGCCATCTGAAAGGTAAACAGATATTGCACTAAAAACAACAGATAACATTATCATTTTAAATAATTAAAATAAAAAGGTAATTGTATAGAAGATTGTATACTGCCCTATTTACTATTTCGGTTCTACATCACCTTAGAGGGCCGATTACCAAATTAATGTCCAGAGAATGGAAGAGAAGTAAAGCCAGTGCCAAAAATATGAGTCACTGAATCTATTGATTTGTAAAAAATCACCAACCTATTACATGGAAACTCAACTGCCTCAGACTCAACCTGTCCTTCTTCTCTGACCACCACTTTGTCTAGGAACCAGCCACACCCTCCCCCTCTCCCATCATGACCAATCCGTACCCTGCATACCTGCCCTATGGACACAGCTTCAACTATAAACTCATCACCCTGTGAATAAACAAAAAATCACAGTGCAAGATCATAAAATGAGAAAAATTCATGCCAGAAAGTATATGTCTATCTTTTACAGAGCTCTGTATTGACAGTTCTACTTACATTGCCCTTTTCAAACTTGTTGACATTATTCTTGCAGTTTACTAAAACACGGTCTCCTGTATCTCCCACAGCTCCTATTAGGCAAAGGAAGACTGTTGCATCTGTCCCACTTCCACTGACAGTTCCAGTGTAGACAGTGACTCTGTATTTTATAACTGCAATTTAAATTGAGAGCTATGTTGGGTTTTAATAGATAGATCACGTATGTCAAATAACAGAAAATATTTTATAATAGTTGTACAAATGCTTATGAAACCAGTACAGCATTCACACTAAAGATCTGTAAAATCTTGCCTGCCAGTGGCTCCGGGACAAGGTCTCCAACTGCAGGGAGCTCCCTAACCACTTCATTGTCATCTTCACTTGTATCCAGCCAGCGATTACATGGGAATTTGTATTTTTCCTTTGTTAATGTTTTCATAAGTGTCACCTTTGGAGCCATGATAAAATAATTTCACACAGAAGAGTAGCAGTATTCTTTCAAATATGAACATAAACATTTCTCTTTTTCTACCTGGTTTAAATGCCATCCTGTGAATGGATTTCTTTTCTCATGAAATATTCTTAATTTTTTCAGCCTTCCAAGATCGGGTAGTTCAATCTAAAGTAAAATAAAACTTGATTAACAATTTTTGGTTAGGAAATAAAACAAAATAAAGTATTTTAACTGCAAAAACACTAATTACCATGAACCTATCAAGCTGACCCTGCTCAAAATTGTCTGTCTTGTTGTCCAATTTTATCTCATCAGATTTGCCCATTTCCCCATAGATCTGTAGTACAATAGAAGCATCTGTGCCTGCCCCGGAAAGGTCAGATGTCCAAATCCACAGAGACCATGGATACTCTGATGAACCAAACATTAAAAACAACAGAATATCACCAATAATCCCATCTACAGCTTTGTACAGACAGTCTGGTGACTCATTTGTTAGTCTCACAGAGGATCCAACATTTTCTAGTTTGACTATTATTTCATGACTGAAATAATGTATTAAATCTATACTTAGAGCTAGATTTCTCACTCTTTTGTCTTTTTTTTCGAAGTGAGACCATTTCATAAATCTCTCTTTCAATTAGGCCATCACCCTCATCCTCATCCAGCCATTTAGAACATGGGAATGTCTGCTCAAGCCCAGTAAAAGGGCAGTAGATTACTACCTGAAAGAAACAAGGATCATGAGTAGTGTTTTAAGCAGGCACTGTTGCATCAAAATACCAAAGTGCTTTAAACAGTGGGAAAGGCAAGGAAAACTATAGGTAAAATGGGTTCTTGCTTCATGAGAGCCTAATGCAGAATGATTTAAAACAATGTGTTGCATAATATTAGTCTGTATCTCACTTTATCACAGTACCAGCCTGCACTGACGCCATCATTATCATGGCCAATAGTTATGCGACAAAGAGGGCTTAGCAAAGCTGCAATTTCTATGTTAAAGATGTCAGTGAGTCCACGCTCAAATAAGCCACCCTCCAGAAAGATCTTTCCACTGTTCTTTGTGCCTTTGGAGCCATGCATGACTATGTGGATTTTGGAGTTTGTGCCTGCTCCCCTGATGTTTCCTGTAACCACCTGTAAATTGTAAACAATTCCTGCAAGATAGAATTACATGCGATGGAGTTAGTTTCTCTTGAAGCTGTTTTACTCTTCCGAAAGAAAAAGAAGAAAAAAAGACAATGACTGATTGAATGGCTGATTATTGGACACTAAAAATTTGTATGGGCACAAACAGTACATACCTTATTGATAATAATACACAAAACATTAAATAGCATTGTTAAGAAGGTCAATAAACTCATTCATAAATACATGAAAAAATAAATGCATTTTTCATTAAAGAAATAAAAGCTTTTGGCACATTCAATGCTTTCCAAACAAGGTTGTTTTAATATAATTGCATCTGGGACATTTTCTTTTTCTGATAATTACAATTTAAAAAATCAAAATTTACTACCTGTTGGCTGATTTCCTCCCACCAAAATATCCCTTTGAATCTTCCCATCATCCTCATCTATGGCAAGCCAGCGGCCAACAGGGAACACGCACACTGCCTTGTTTCCCAGGTCATCTACTACTACCTAAACATAAATTAAAAAGATTTTTTCCCCCTTTTGTTTTTAAGCTTCTATACATAATGTGTTTCAGAATTGCAGTAATCTTCTAACACAGGCATGTTTAAAATAAATTAATTTATTTGTATAAGCTATGTGCAAATCTATGTGCTCACTATAGCACCTCTTCAATAGGAAAAACAATCTGTTAAGTAGAGTGGTGTTTCCTTTCAACACAGATAAGGTGACTAAAGTCCAGTAGAATGACCTCATCGCAAAGTGTGTAAGTGACACAAAAGCAGAGGAAGGTACATATCTACATATCTTTACATTTAGACATGCTGCATATGAATTATGTGTAACTATTAAGCTTGGGAATAACAATAAACTAGTGAAATGGCATGAACTGTAGAATTTAAAACAAAGTTAGCCTTACAATCCACATCAGCAGGTAGGGAAATTAGCAAACATTAAACATTAGCAGCAGTAACAAATTTATATGGCATTGTTTTTATGTTAAATAATTTGACATTATTTAAAACCTCCTCACTTTTTTGTAAATTTTACCTTGTCCACAAACCAACCAGCAGAGGAACCTTTGTTGTTGTGGCCAATAGTGACTTTCCTTATTTTACCCAGGTTTGGTGCATCAATAGTAAACTTGTCTTCTGCTCCTCTCTCAAAGTTGTTTTTGTCACTATCAAGTCTCCTTTCCCCTTTGTAAAACACACAAAAAAAACATAAATGGCAGTAGAATAAATGAAATGACACTAAGTTAAAATTTAAAATATAAAACCACTTACTATTATAATAATTAAAAATAGTTGTACTTCAATGATACTATTATGATATATTGTAAAGAGCATGCTAGTTACCAGTATCACCATTTTCTCCAAAAATATTAAGGAATACATCTGCATCTGTTCCGCTACCTTTGACATCTGCAGTGAAGACACTTACCACATACTTATTATCTACAAAACAAGATAAATGTGGTAACAGAGAAAATAGAGTCAAATCAAGGACCGTTCAAACTGAGAAAGACTGTGTATGTTCATCTGCACTGTCAAATGCCCAACGTATAAAAGAATGACCCACATTTTGGCATGTCAGAGGGATCTATAGTTCCCAAGAGATCTCGTGAAATGAGTCCGTCACCCTCCTTCCTGCTGAGCCAGTTATTGCAGGCAAAGTAATATCGTTGATGGGGTCTGTTCATGTCAGTCACCATCACCCGGTCTAAAAACCAGCTAGCGCTTAGGCCTGTATTATCATGCTCAATCCTTAAAAAAATCAAAAAGAAACTTCCGTTAAATAATTGTACTCCCATTAACAATTTGAAGGTACTGTTCGTTATTTAAGAATACCTTATCTTTTTAAGATGACCAACATTGTGAGTTTTTATCCGGAAAACATCTGTTTTGCCTTTCTCAAAAGCATTCCGATTTCTGTATGTGAATAAATATGGATCAAACAATACTTAGTGTCAAGAAAGTATTAGGATAAGGTCAAAAGAATAATAAATACATTCTTAAACAATAAGGCTATAAGACCTCACTAATGATGAATTATTAACTTAAACCATATTAGCCGAGGTACACTAAACAGTATTGCTTGGTAACAACAGGAACCTGCATTGCCTTGCAAATTCTTACGAATTGTATAGCACAATGTGCAACGAGATGCAATCTAGTTCAAAACTTCATTAAATTTTGTGACCATTCTTTTCCACAGATAATAACATTCATAATTAGTGGTAACTTTAAAATTGATTGACACATTGTGCTACTTAATTTTCCTTAAAATAGGTTCAAAGTTGTTCGCTAAATAAATTCCAACATATCAATTATTTCCTACCTTGTCTAAATCATGCATGCTAATCTAAATATAACAATATTAAATATTCTTCAGTTCTCTTCTAAGTTTGAAAACAAAAACTCTTTAATATTGTTCATCTGGAATATTGTCTCTCATTTCCTAAAAACAAAAAAAGAAAAATGGCACAGTACCAAACCATACATTCAAGCAGACCCTTCTTAATTTACAGCACATGGATATTCTATCCTTTAGCAAAGGAGTGAAGTCTTTTTGCCTCTCACGTTAAAAGAAAAACTGTATTAACCACACTAAAACCCTGCTCATTTGGCAACAGTTAACATTGTGAGGGCTTGACACTCTTAGAAAAAAAACTTCGAGAATCTTAAAAGATTTTTTTGGATTGTATATCTGTGGCAACCACTAGAGGTTCTATGTAGAACAACAACATGTTTTATGATCAGAGACGCTTCTAAGCAGAGCCTCTTAAGAAACTATAGAACCCTCAACAATCCAGCAAAACCCTTGAGAAACACTTTTTCTAAGAGCATACATTAGAAGAATATTACATAAATAGAATTAGTCATTGATATTTAAAAAAGACTATAGAATACCATGTGTGTAAAAACACCAAAAAGCATTTTAAGCAGTGTTCAACTGGCTTTTCTTTAATTATTATCAGTGAGAAAATGCCAGTCAGATACCTCTTTTCAGTGCTGTGGATTTAGGGGAAAATGAAAAGCACAGATTGCTGTCAATATTATTAGTATAATCATATAGTAATTTTTACAAATCATTTACAATTACTGTTGTAATATATGGAATTTCTCATTTTGAACAGTCAAAGTTGAGTCTGATCTTTAATCTGATACATATATAACTACATACATACACACACACACACACACACACACACACACACACACATACACACACACACACACACACACACACACACACACA
>JAOUQX010000025.1:560774-572748 GCA_028566295.1 Liobagrus marginatus
ATAAATGGGTATCGGTGGAGCTTGGGAGCGGATTAATTGGGTTTTCATTATTTCCTATGGAATAATTACATTCGCTCGTAGACCTTTTCGTATTTCGACCGGTTTTAAGGAACGGATTAAAGTCGATAAGCGGGGTACCACTTTGTGTGTGTGTATATGTGTGTGTGTGCGTGTGTGTGTGTGTGTGTGTGTGTATGTATATATATATATATATAGATAGATAGATAGATAGATAGATAGATAGATAGATACATACACGCACACTGTATATATATATAATATCGTACAAAATCTTAATCCCAAATATTTTCTTTATGATTTTAGAAACAAACTCTCATGAAGAGCGTCTGTCTAAGAGTTTGGACCAGGCATTAAGTTCTGCTTTGCAGGGTTTACCAACATATACCTCACAAAGCAAACTAGAACCAGATACCACGGGAGGTAAGACTTACTGACAGAGACCATATCGAAATTAGCATATTTTAGGTGTTGGGTGTTACAAAGTTTTTAGTATGAGATGCATTTCATTTAGAAAATAAATGTAGTGGTTTCTATTTCTGACCTTTTTTCCTCTTCAGGTCAGGACAGATGTGGGTCATGTGCATGTTTCTTGACCATTTATTCTCCAAGCCTTTTGACTTATTCTCTTCCCTGTGGGCACCTGCTGTGCCGGCAATGTCTTAATGAACACACTTCAAGGTCACAGAGAATGGTAGTTACATGCCCTACATGTCAAGCTTGTGCCTCACCCAGCGCAATCATAAGGGTGCACCATTAAACATCATTTACTGCTGGTTACAAAACTGGTACACAACTAAATGAAACTCATTAAAACTGAATGTTTTTTTATTTTATATACTGTAGTACATTTCCTTGAAAAATTCAAGTACTCTTCTTTTTTTTTTTAATGATTGTTTTTTTTTTTACATTTGTCAGTCTAACAGAAAAATAGACACGATCTAATTACGGACTGAAGCACACACACACACACACACATATAATACACACTGCAGAGCTACACTATCAATTATAGAAACTGTTGTTACTTGTTGAAACTTGTACTAGAGCTGTGTGTTTAGTTACATTCTTTCCCTAACTTTAGCATGGTCATAATCAGGTATAATTAATAAAAAGGATTAATTGTTATAATGAAAACAACCTTGTATTGTTGTTACTTTTGACCCACGTGTGTTCATTTTGTCCCAACTGATAAGATAAGATAAACAATGTGCAATTTATGTTCAAATAAAATTATACCAAAATGATCAACATTTGTGCAAAATGCCACCTAGTATTAATAGCCAACACTTGTGAGTTATTGACATCAACAAATATATATCTCAGTATAACATTTTTTTTAAATTGTTTTCTCTGAAAAAATTGTAAATTTCATCCCTAAAGTGAAATCTGTCGTTAAGCCTGTTGTTCACTGTAAAACCATTGGTCACATGTCAGAACATGCTACAGTCAAAGTATTTGGGACAGTCAAATAAATGTACTGTACCATATGTGAAAGGTTACAAAACATTGAGACTGAATATCTTTAGCTTTAGTGTGTAAACCTTTCAACATATCAAAATATCAACTGTATAGGCAACTTTTAAGTAGCATGTTTACATGAATTGGTAAAGTACCAAAACAGTTAAATTGCAAATGCGCTTGATCATATGATGTGTTCAAATTGTTTTGAATCAGTTGTTTTCTTTTATACAATTATCATCATGCTTATGGTTTAGAAACATTTACCCCCGGTTTCCCTTAAGGCAAATACTAGTACTAGAATTAGTAGTAGAACTAGTACTAGAACTAGGTTAGTACTAGACCAAAATTAATGTTTGTGTTGTCTTAGCTGTAATCACCTTGTACTAACATATATCCTAAAATATATCACCGCCATTGTTTTGTCTCAAGATGGACACCAGCAACTAAACCCGAATCCTAGGCTAAGGCCTGTCTGTGAAACCGAGTGCAGTGTTTTAAATGACTTACTGGCAAATTTAAGACAGACATTTTTTGTATTTATGTAAAATATAACTGGCTGTAAAGTTTAAAAACATCAATCATAATTAAAATCTGTGTCCAATAAAATGGTGGAACCTAGATATTATGTATCATTTTGTTATAATAAATACAAAGAGAAGCTATACAGTTTAAATAACTTTTGCTTCAGATGTCCATCTTTGGTTTCTTGCTGCAACCTGCATGTCAATAAATTGTTTTAGAATATTAAGCCAATTTGTTCCTTTATTCTGTTTTATATTCGGAACATTTCGGTTATGTTCTCCTTAACCATATGTCGTGCTTATAAATACGTTTGTCAGATTTAAAAGTTTGACCTTTGCCTTACCCCCTTCTGTTTTTCAAAACTTTGTCTCCAACATTAACTGCTCCACTGCCATATTTGTCTTTAGTCTCTTTATCCTTTATTATATTGCCTTCCTGTCAACCTTATTAATTAATTAACCTGTCCGCCTAATTAATTGACTGTTTTCAGGTTATATTTTAAGGTTGATATGAATTAATACCAAATTCTGGCTTACAGCCGGATACAACGCTTTATATTTTAGAACCCCTTACTATATACGAACAATATACAATTTTAATTGAATACTAGATGAATGAAGTTAAATGAATAATAGATATTAGTGAGTGTGGAACATGCTTTTATTAAATACATTTGGTAAAATTTATTCGTATAGCCAAGCCTAAACAAGATATTTAAACACGCCGTATATAATGAGGCAAAAAGTACGGTTTTTTATTTTATTTGGATGACCAGATGCACCAAATACTAATAATAACCCAAATCTGACCTTTCGTGTCCGACAATATTTGAATTTCTAAGTTGATAATATGCTCGGCAAAATACATCCTGAGTAATAGGCAGCGTTTATAGTGACCGTGGGTGGGAATACATTTTGTGTTCTGACGTGCGATTAACATCATCGTAGAGAACAAACGCACAGTATAAAATAGCTGATCCTGAAGACAGTTTGTGAAAATAGCACCTAAATTCATCAGCCGGACATGCGAGGCTGCTCACTGGCGGTGCGCGTGCTGTGTCTGCTGTCGCTTTCCTGCGCGTGCTACATTCGGAATTGCCCGCGCGGAGGGAAGCGATCCTCCGCGGATCCGGCAACCAGACAGGTACAGAAAGTAGCACGGAACACGCACTGCACATCTTCAGCAAGCCAGATCACTCCGCAGCCCAGGGGCAAATACTAGACGAAATGCATTAACCGCTTTAAATCTCATTAATCTTGACTGTTCTTGTCCAAAAGTCAAGTAGGCCTACTTCCTTAATAGTTTGTCTGCTTGTTTGTGTTGTTTTACACTCGGCGTTTTGTATCTCACTACTGGATGGAAGAGCTTGATAGCTTCCTCACTGGAAGCCATCCTTAGCCATCTTAAGTTCACTTGAGTGTTTTGCCTTGGTGTAAGAAGCAGGTAGGTGCACTCCAACATCTGGATGTACTGCTCAGTCCTGAAACTTCAATTTATATTGATGGTTTATGTTGATTGCAATTCACTGCCTGATCTATATACAGATCTAATCACCTTGCATTGTTTGTTGATGTTTCCAATACATGCCCTATGGTGTTATTTGTATTTTATGGCAGTCATTTGACCATCAGGCCAGTGTGTAGCAGTACAGAGAAACATGTGAGATGCCCTGCATAAAGTAGATATATGTTGATGGCTCTTTAAAACCAAATATACAGATAGATAGTAATGAGAATTGCGTTTTAATGATGAAGGATCAAAATTAAGCTGATTTCAGGATTCATGCGAAAACTCTTTTTTCTCGAGCGGCCAAGAGGAAAGCATCCAGGTAAGTTTAATTTACAGTTTGAGCAATAGGCACAAATTCCTTAGAGACAATTTTACGTGGCTAAAAAAGCAATGACAATTGATTTGACTTTTGATTTGCTCATTAAAGCTTTCTTGAGGCTTGGTGATGTGGGTGTGGGCTAATCTGAATTTGGTTTCCTTTCTCAAACAGGTTGTTGATAACGTTTCTTTGGAAAAGTTTTCACACATTTTTCTCACGTTTAAATTCTGTCATATAAGTCATTTTATGTCAAATTGACTTGGTAGTTTCTGTGACACGGATAAGAGCAGACCTCACTGCATCCATATTCTGTTTCTTTTTGATGAAGAGGGTTGTCCTGATCATTATTTTTAACACCTTTTCGCCATTCCTTAAAGGCCTTGTGCTATTGGTACACTTATGCAGATTGAGCAGCTTCTCCATACGATTTTCTGACCATTTAAAAAGGTTCTGATTCACTTTGACCCAATTCCACACAAAATGGTATTGTATACCGTGTTGTTCCAACATTGCTTGCATTTTTCTTAGTGCACAGCACTCGAACAGGGTGACTCAGAGCTCAGAGACAGAATTGTGGCAAGGCACAGATCTTGCCAAAGTTACAAAAAAATTTCTGCTGCACTTAAGGTTCCTAAGAGCACAGTGGCCTCCATAATCCTTAAGTTGAAGACGTTTTGGACAACCAGAACCATTCCTAGAGCTGGCCGTCCGGCCAAACTGAGCTATCAGGGGAGAAGAACCTTGGTGAGAGAGGTAAAGAAGAACCCACAGATCACTGTGGCTGAGCTCCAGAGACGCATTCGGGAGATGGGAGAAAGTTGTAGAAAGTCAACCATCACTGCAGCCCTCCACCAGTCAGGGCTTTATGGTAGAGTGGCCCGACGGAAGCCTCTCCTCAGGGCAAGACACATGAAAAAACACCTGAAGGACTCCAAGATGGTGAGAAATAAGATTTTCTGGTCTGATGAGACCAAGATAGAACTTTTTGGCCTTAATTCTAAGCAGTATGTGTGGAGAAAACCAAGCACTGCTCATCACCTATCCAATACATTCCCAAAAATGAAGCATGGTGGTGGCAGCATCATGCTGTGGGGGTGTTTTTCAGCTGCAGGGACAGGACGACTGGTTGCAATTGAGGGAAATGTGAATGCGGCCAAGTACAGGGATATCCTGGACGAAACCCTTCTCTAGAGTGCTCAGGACCTCAGACTGGGCCGAAGGTTTACCTTCCAACAAGACAATGACCCTGAGCACACAGCTAAAATAACGAAGGAGTGGCTTCACAACAACTCTGTGACTGTTCTTGAATGGCCCAGCCAGAGCCCTGACTTAAACCCAATTGAGCATCTCTGGAGAGACCTAAAAATGGCTGTCCACCAACGTTTACCATCCAACCTGACAGAACTGGAGAGGATCTGCAAGGAGGAATGGCAGAGGATCCCCAAATCCTACTTTCCACAAAAAGCTACTTTCCGCTGGAGCAAAGTGTAACTAATTATATAGTCTTTTGCTGTACAATGTAATGACTATAATGGTGGTATAATGGAATAAAGTGCCAAAATTAAACTTTAAATTTGACGGAAAAAATCTATTATTCACATTACTTAACATTTTGTGCAGTTGCATAAATAATAAATTGAAATGTATGGTCGGATGCTAAATTGGTCAGGCATTCTTTAAAAAATAATCACTTTTACTTGCCAGAAAATAGCATACAAAGCTATATTATTTAAATCATAGCATCAACATTTCAGTTTACAGCTGAGATGTATTTCCATGCTGCTCCAATACATTTATTTATATTCCAGAATAAATTATTGAATACATATACTACAGTATCCTTTGCAATAAAAGATATTGTTTTGTATTGTGTTTTTTTTCTTCCTTTAGTGCATGACCTGTGGCCCCAGTGACAGGGGGCGCTGCTTCGGTCCCAGTATTTGCTGTGCACCAGATTTAGGCTGTTCTGTGGGCTCTGCTGAAGCACTGAGCTGCATGGAGGAGAACTACATTCCAAGTCCCTGTGACAATGGAGGAAGGGCATGTGGATCTGAGGGGGGACGCTGTGCTGCTCCAGGAGTATGCTGTAACTCAGGTAAATGATGAGACAGAATAAAAAAAAAACTTACCGTACTTTTAGTGTGTTGTAATTTAATCTCAAAGTAATTTAATCGTTGTCACTTATAAATTGGGCTGTATGTATTCAAAAGGGACATTTATGCTCACATTCACAACTTAGTAGCTGCTACTTGTGGCCTAAGTTGTGTATTATGTATAAATATTATAAGAATACTTATTATTCTAGTGTATGAAATAAGGCACACATAACTTAACCCTGAGTAAAATGTTCACTGAACCATGGTCAGTTATATATCATGTATTGCATATTGTCATAAATTAGAGACAGATGCAAGAACAGGCTTGCTTTAATTGAACCAAACTACTGGCAAAGCAAGAATCAAGCCAAGACAAGAATCACAATATAAAACAAAACAAGAACATTGTATAAGGCATACAACAATCTAGCAAAGTAACGCCTGCTAAGCAACAACAGCAAAACACATAACATTTATAGAGAAGCTATAAAAGGGCATAGGACAATTTTAAAGTTTTAAAAGTTCTTTATTTCCCATCCTTAGTACCTGTCAGTGCTTTGCCTAAGCTTGGAGCAGGGTCTGAAAGCACACCTTCTGCTGTGTTCACTTTCAGCATTTGTTGGTGGAAAATTGAGCATTTGCCAGGAAAGACTACTTTGGCTCCGCACTGGGTCGAAGACCATGTTTTTGCACCAGTGTAACAATGAAGAGAATATTACTTTCAGCAGTATTTATTTTAAACTGTTGAACAGTTTGGATCAGTCTAAATTGCATATGATGGGTACAAATATTCTACTCAAGCCCAATTGCCTTGGTTATAGTTACTGATTAAAGATTCAAGAACTACCTTGGAACTTTGTAGACAAAGAAGTCAATTGTTGCCCCTATCTAGAAATTGGTGACCCTTAACTTATATGGGATAATAAAACAGTTAAGGGCATAAAAATTTATGGAGAAGAACATAACCTCTTAATATATGGAAATAATATCCCACTGTTCCTAACAGAACCTGAACTTTTATTGATACTACTTAAAGTAGATATAAAGTGAACATGACTAAAATGCAGGCTATGGATGTCGATAATCAAATTTTAAAACAGACCAAAATGGGTTTAAAGTGCTGAAAGTATTCATTTTAAAGTTTTAAGAACGGTGGTTTTTAAAACCTAGTTTTATTTAATACCTCTATCAGATCGACTATCTGTAGAAAATGTCAAATACATTTGGCATGGATCCGACTCGGTGAACAATGTGTCCTCTTTTCCTATTTCCATCAAGGGCAAGTGGTAGGTGTTGGACTGCTAATCGGAAGGATGTGAAGTCAATTCTAAAGCCCGCCAGGCTGCTGATTATGGGCCGTTAGTTGTATAACTGAGATAAATCTAAGTTTAAATCATATGCATAAACATCCTGCTGAGACTACTTTTTTATTTTAGATGATGCCTTGAAAGTTCCAAAATCTATGAAATGGAACAAGCCATACAGTATATGCACAACAGCAACACAGGCAAAAAATATTTGCATCGAAATTATTCATTCTGTTTCAGATCTGTTACTCTGCCTCAGTCACTTGCTCATTTCTTAATTATTTATTTTATTTATTTAACTTCTAGTTTTATAATTTCTTTACTGCTTTTTTAGAATTTCTTATTACATTATATTATCATATATACTATAATACAGATAGATGAATACTTTATTGATCCTGAAGGAAATTCAAGCTTCATAGTATAATACTATAAATAATTGTATTGCATAATGCAGCTGAAATACATAACATTTTATCATTGTGTATTCAATGTATTAAGTAAAAAAATAAGATTATAAAAATATATAAATATAGATAAATATAAGATAAGTATAGTAAACATTTTAATTATAAACCATTTAATTATGGATCCAATTTCATCTAAAATTGCTGTACATGATGTCTGACATTTTACATTTACAGTATTTAGCAGACGTCCTTATCCAGAGCGATGTACAACAGTGCTTTAACGTTTCCATCAATGAATATTTCAATTCCGGTTCGTTGGATTAAAACAAAGTGCACCAAACACAAACCTGTTGAAAAACAGAGCATTTGTTAAAAAGTTCTATTGAATTTCTAAGCTCAAAGAATTTTCTATTATTTACAGACTGCATGTGAAAATCTTGAATTAGGTAATGGCATTGCCCTTTTTTTCAGAGAGCTGTGTTCTGGATTATGGCTGTTCAGAAGATGGCAGGCATAACCATCCTGCAGAAGGCAGCACTGTCTTGAGCAGTATTTCAACAGGGGAGATGCTTTTGCATCTCCTCAGCCTGGCTACTGTGAAGCAGAGAGATGTGCGACAGTTTAGAGACGGTTGATTATTATTAACATCCAAAAGCTTAACACACAGCCTCCTCCTATATATTTTAGTGTCTATTCTGCTACCATTTACAATGTTGAACTGAAGTCAAAACAGTAATTCAATATGAAGTTAATAAATATTTCTTGCACTATAACATTCTACAAAGTGTTTTTTTTTAGTTACAACCTTTATCATTATTCTAAGTGCTGAATAATTTCTTCTTGTGAACATGTCTTATTCATTGCACCTGAATTGTTTAGGAAACCAGATGTACAACTGTCAGTATTGAGTCACTGCTACATCAAACTGCTTTCCACGATGTAACATGCCTGTGTCGGCAATAATAACAAGGCAAATTAACTCCATTATTTTAGACTTTAGACAGATTTGGCAGGTATAGCAGGGTAAACACCCTTTTGACAGTCAATCACGAAAACCATTGAAAACCCAACAGACAATTCACATACAGTATATGTATGGATTATCATTAAAAAAAAGACAGAAAAATATTGTAGTTAATCAGAGTAGTATAAAAATATATGGATTTTATATACATGCTATCACCTGCACATATAGCGAGCGATTCTCTTTTCAGTCATGATATTAAGAGTATTCGTATTGTATTCGTACGATTCATGACGTACGCTTTTCTTATTCTTCCAGAATGGAATTCTATGGCAGCCCATAGACCTTCTCAGTAAAAAGTTCTGAAATCTGGCATGCCAAGAGAACACACTATGATATGATACCATACCAACTTTGAAGTTTCTAGGACCTGTGAGTCAAAAGTTATTTTATAAAACTTGCTGGGAAAAAACGCGATGTCACTGCAGCATCACCACGGTGACCTAATCTAGCCCGCTAAAGAAATAAATGCACATAGCTTCAGTTCCCTACCTAATAAGTAAGTTTCTTTCTTGTATTAGTGCTTGTAATTATAGTATTTTAGATCGCGAACTAATTTTGGTCTAATATCAAAAATGTGGTCTCTTTAGATTTCTTTTTTACACACTCATTTTCAGCATGTGCCGAGCGAAGCCCCGCCCCACCACGGACACTCAGACAAGATGGCTGTTATGTTAACTTTACGCAGGTCACCACAGACAAAATCGTATTAAAATAATTTTTATGACAACAAATGACGGCGCAGCACTAGCAAAAGATTGTAAATGAATGATGAGTGCTATTCTGCTTAGAGCTGATTTTTATTAAAGTTTAGGTGCTCAGTGTGCTTTTGCTGCAGTAGATAGAGGGAGAGTGTGTGTGCGTGTGTGTGTGACCGTCACCAAACAAACAGAGCTAAACCATGAGGCACAGGTTAGTGTCTATATGGAGAAACATTTAGTTTAGCTAATCTGTGCTAGTGCACAATGTAATATTTTATTAATATACCCTAACCCTATGATCAATTAGACTTAATCTTTGCATATTCTGGTCTAATTTGGTCTCTTTAGATTTCTTGTTTATACACACATGTCCAGCGCTATGCACTAAAGAAATAAAAGCTCTTACTTTCATTAAATCTGAAAATATTAATTCCGTATTTCCGTGTATAAATATTGTTGATATCGCGTTACATGTTGGATTAATAATGTTAGTAAAAGGCGAGGCAGCCAAGAGAACACAATATGAGATGATACCATACCAATGTTCAGGTTTCTAGGACCAACGAGGCTAAAGTTATTCAATATAAAATATAATAGGAAATTAAAGGAAATATTGAAATAAAACCGTCACATCACATTGCGGTCATAGCAACGCTACGACACAAATGTAAACACAGCATGTTATGGGTTCAGCTTTACAGCAGAATTCAGAGCTTTAATTTAGCACTTTCATTACTTCTGAAAGGGTTAATTCCGTATATAAATGTTGCTGATATCGTGATAGAGTTACAAACACACCGATACAACAGATCTTTCTTAAATTTCTTTTATTTATTTTCATTCCTGCTTCCGTGTGCATGAAAGGACCATCACGTTGAGGTGGCTGAAGAAATTGGCAGTTCATAATTCCCGCGGAGCACACACCTTGTCACGTTGCACCTTTGGCTGACCTGGGCGAATGTTGGGATTTTGGGATAGGGGATCCAAGTGCAGCAGGGGTAGGTAGAAGCTGAGAGAGCAACGTGAACAGGAGATGGAGTGTGCGCAAAGCCCTTGGTAAATCCTTCTATCCAAGGGAGGGATAAGGTCTTTAAATCCTTAAGAGGAACAAAAGTTCACAAAGAGTTTGTAGTGCAAGGTTATTAGGTAGAGGTATGAGGAGAGTTGCTTGGTATGTTTGGCAAAACAATACTTCACGTTGTTACAGGGGTAGAGGTGCTGTTTATATACACCCTACCCCGGAAGTGGAACATCGCGGCGCCAACTTGGACCGGAAGTGACATCATCGCGAGCCGGAAGTGAATTAGAACTCCGGTGAACGGTCCCGCGATGTTACACACCTCATATATAATAGATTTCTGCTTGTGTTTTAGTTTAATTACTACACATAGTAAATATTCAATGTATTAATATTACTTCGTGTGACTGTAGTGCAGTTGGTGATCGCTGATTCTAAAAACATTTAGAAATGTAGTAAAGGTATACGTCACTATTAAGGTCCACTATGCCGTCGCAGCATCACCACAGCAACTTAATTCAGCTTGAAATAATATTGATACTATTTTTACTATGTGCAGTAATTCAATTAAAACATAAGCACAAATTAATTGTACATGAGGTGTGCGCTCCGCAGGAATTTCTTCAGCCACCTCAACGGAATGGTTCATTCACGCGCACGTGCGGGACACATACACGGAAGTACGCTTCAGTTCCCTACCTAATTCGTTCAGAATTAACTTCGTAAGTCCCTATATAAATGTTGCTGATATCGCGTTAGCTGTCAGATTGAAGCCACAATACTGCTATGTTTTTAGCGCTATGACAGATCACGTGGATAACTGAGAGGGACATTTTAATGTGGTTTAATGTATTATACCATGTTTTTAACTTGTTACATTAACATTGTAAGATTTATTAATAATGTGTTACATAGGTGTAAAAACATTGTCTTCTTAATGTTCACATAGGCAGGCGGGGCTCTAGGAGACGGACAGGTGTTTAGAATAGCCGTCATCTATATTTACGAAATGGAATATTTGTAAGACAAACGAGTTACAGGTTTATCACAAGTTCTAATTAAAGGTAGTTAGTTAGTGGTACATATTTATATATAGTATTCTAGAAGTATAGATAAAATATAAATTTCACTGTGAAGCAAATTACAAAACACAGTTATGTCTTACAAATACTAATTTATAAAAATACATACTGTACATTCTTTGTTTACAGATATACTGTCGTGTAACAAACACGTTTACAGATACAGGTTCGTCTTCCTTATAGGCACCATGGTAATTAAATAAGTATTGCATGGTGATAGCTATAGTATGTTTACACAAGCTCTAGAATTACCTCCTGAACATTCTTTGTAAATACATGATATATTAGTGTACACTTTTCTGTGGTTGATTGTTTGTATGCGTTGGCAGTACCCCTGTTGTTCTATGAGTTTCATTATTGAAAATGAAACCATAATGTCTTCATTAAAGTCTCCTATGATTATCTTTCTCCCTGGTGTAACGTCCCACCCCCGCTCCCCGGAGTACTAAGCACTTCCGGGTTGCCGCGATGTCACTTCCGGTTACCGGCAACTCCGCGATCATG
>JAOUQX010000025.1:590528-611138 GCA_028566295.1 Liobagrus marginatus
TGACGCATATTTTGAGCGACAAAAAAATTAAACACGGTTTATTTTAATGTTACAAGAGCATCATAATCTTAGAATTTCGACTTATATTTTTTTTTAACTAACTAAGAAAATAAATTTAAATTAAATATTTATTATTTATTTTCCAAATCTACAGGGAGCCGCAGCAGAGGGATGAAAGAGCCACGTGCGGCTCCGGAGCCGCGGGTTTCCGACTCTTGCCTTAGTGAATCCAAAGGGACTTTTCCGGGTCATTTGTTGGGAAACCTTAAGTCGGATCAGTCCAAAAAGATATAGCAACTCGAGTCAGACCAGGCCGAAGGAAGTGTCCGAGTTTGGTGGTTGTACGTTTAAAACTCTAGGAGGAGATACACTTAGAAAAAGGGTCTCAGAAGAATAATAATATGTTTAGAACGGATTTCAATAGTTTGGCTTGATTCTCAAGCCAACCTAATAATAATAATAATAATAATAATAATAATAATAAAGTTTAAGTCGGATTTCAATAGGTTGGCTTTCTCAAGCCAGCCTAATAATAATAATAGGGTTAAAACGGATTTCAATAGTTTGGCTTGATTCTCAAGCCAACCTAATTAAACATCAGTCCCAACAGCAATTAATTTCACTGTACTTGCCATTGACTGTCAATAATCATAGCATTTTAGGATTGTTCATGTGACTTGGGAGTTCTGTAGACTACCTTGAATTTTGCCTGTTTAAGACAAAATCGGATGTGGTGAACTCAAATGATCTTTCTTCTAGCTGAGGATTACATTTAGATGATGTAGAGCTTTTCAAGCAAGACTAATTTGGTGCCATGCCTTTAAATCTTAACAATCAGTAAAAGAAATATGGGGTAGCCAAAGAAGTCCTTGGAGGAATTAGACATCATTGATTTGATTAACCAGAACTGTAGCTTACCAAAGGTCAGTTATTATCATTTAGTTTTTACATTTCACACTCATATGCTATCCTTACAAACCACATCCAGTTGAGTAGTGTATTGTTTAAAAAATAAGAAGCTGAATTTAACATTGATACGTTTATACTTTGACTTCTTGTGCACTTGCTATATTGAGTTATATGATGAAAATGTAGGGTGGTTAATCAATTTATAGTGATTTAAATGTGATAACATTTCTTAACCAATATTTATTCATAGCAGGTTCCCTATATGATCATTTAGTCAAGAGTAATTCTTAAGTGTTTCTACCTACAAACACCAAATAGAACAAAGGCAATTGTGGGAATCCTTTACAAGTATTGTGATGACCCTGCAGTGGTATAAAAGTTCTTGAAGTCTCTGTGTTGAGGTTTTCTATATCTAACCACATACCTCTTAGTCAGCACACACCCTTCCAACCCATCCAACCCTCAGGCAGAAACCAGGCTTATTCACAAATATTGAGGACCAACTAGGTGCAGAGGATTAAAAAAAGAACCGCACATGCTATGCATAAATTTAACACTTAAACCCTTGTGAGATTGCTGGCAGATTCCCAAGAAACCATGATAACATCAGAAAAGGTGGAATCATGGAGACAGAAGAGACATGAACACACTTACAGCATTCCAAGTCCAGAGAGGTGCAAGTGGTACAGGCATGACAGTTCGCTTACAATCCCGACCTGCCTACACAGTAATGGAAGACGGAAGAGGGGAAGCCAAACAACAGCCCCCACAGGACAAGGCTACAAAGTGAAGAAACCAGCATAGCTACCAGGCATCTAGACACGAGGGAGGGACAGTTTCAATACAACAAAGGAGAGACAAATACACTTCCATTGAAAAGGTTTTGGTACCATTTCCTCCACTGCAGACTAGCCCAGTTTTTACTATGCTAAATATATTCTGCTTTACCCTCAACTATACATCCACGGGACACTTGCTAACCTACATATTTATATATTCAGTCATTCAAGAATGTGGCAGCAGCACATTGTAAAAGTGCATGGACATTTAACAGGGTTTACACAGAATGGTGCAAAAAAAACATTGTCCAAATTGTTTTGAGTGCACTCTATTAGTTGCACTGTGGTGGACAGAAAAAGCACACGAGGATGCGCAAAACCAGCTTGAGGTAAATGGGTTTCAACAGCAAAATACCAAAAATCCCCGGCAAAGAACATGAATCTAAGGCAATCATGAGCATAGGCTAACTCAAACGGGACACTTGTAGTCAGGAGGTCTTTATTTTTATTTTTTTAAGTGAACTGCTTACTTTTGGTGAAACTGTTCCCATCAGAGCCTCATATTCATTATCTTGGCTAACAGGGATGAAACCCACAATGATTTCTGCTACTGTAACTTTTCCACCTTAAGGTTTTGGAACTTAAACTATATCAGGGTTTTATGTATTGTGCTGCTGGCTAATGACAATGTTTAGATAACTGCATAAATGAACAGGTGCACAGGTGTTTCTATTAAAGCTGATAGTGATTGCACGGCTGTGATGTTTAGAAATATAGTTTAAAATAAGTACCACAGTGGGACCCAATTCTAGAAAGCCTGTAGAAATACTTTCTAAAAATGCATTTGGTTGAGTTGGTTCAGTCTGCAGTGTTGTTAGGGAGATGGATGTCTAAAGCCAAGCCACATATAGCCTCAACAGCACAACACTTAAAAAGCATTATGCAAACTTAAATAATGTGTTCCTTGTGAAGTAAACAATTGGGAGGAAAGAAAATGGGATAAGATATTTCTGGGCTCGGCAAATTATAATTTTTCTGCATAGTCCAGAAAAATCTTTCCCCCCTTTTTCTTCTGCTGAGGCGCAAATAGAACAATCTCGTGTTCTCGCTTTGCATACACACCGACTTAAAAAAAAACTTCAGAAAACTAAGTATTTTTAAAACTTGTAGCCAGTTAACTGTGCACTTTAGGACAATTAACAAATATACTGCTGTTTGAGAATTGTATGAGAGCAGCCAGTATATTTTTCCATCTAAAAGTAAAAAAAAGTTAAGTGTGCTAAAAATAATGTATATTCAGCACGTATTTTACTCGAAATTCCTATAGATGTCTATTTTAGCACCTGCAGACTTCTGTTAGATATCTGAGGCAGTGCAATCACAAGCCAAAGAACAAATCTAAGATAACAGAATACTACAGAATATCAGTAGTCCCAATCAGAGTTTAGATCAAACACACTGAATATCTGTGAAATGTCTTCAAGACTTTGCACAGAAGATACCCATGCAATTTTCTGATCTGGAGCATTTCCAGGTTATGACTAGGGATGGTGCATGATTTTCAAATAATTGCTTATTTGATTTAAATATAAAATAATGAATGGGATTATTTATATATATATAAAATCCCCATGTTATCAATGCTGATGCGGTAGTGATGCATTGATGTAACCAGAGGGTGGTGCCACTAATAAACCCAAAAGCTCTTAAAAGATAACAGAACATGTTTATCTCACACTCACACTTGCAAGGCATAAAACTGTTAAGGAAATTTGGGTCATCATCTGGTTATGTTTATTATATTAATGTTCCAGCACGTTACAATGAAGTTCTTCAATTTCTCTAATGACCTAAACAGTTTTCTATCATACCGAATGAAAGCGTGAATGGTTGCTTCTTTTTATGGGTGTGTAGTCTAAGTGCATGCATGGGGTGTATGCATGCAGAAGAGGGGTGCAAGTTTTGTTTAATAAGCGAATAATACCCAGCGATAACCAGATATTATTTATGTTCGAAATGCCCATCCCTAGTTATACCATATGTACTAGATATCAACTGATACTGACTTTTTACAACAGATATAGAAAATTTGCATGTTTATGTGGCTAATAACTGATATCCAGAAATTATTCTAAAACACATGTACATTAAAAATAAAAAACACTTTGCAACTTTAGTGTGGCTCAATACTCCCATTTGAGGAAAAAGGATGTTGTAGAGTAGAGGGCATTATGTGCATACTGTACATCATTAAGAGCAAATCAAGTTATTTTCAGTACCTCAAAACACCCACATAATGTGCCAAAGGCCAATCTTTAATGTGAACACATTTTATATCCACTCTATTCCTTTGGAGGTATGGCATATGATTATCATTTTATACCCCATAAACCTAACATAGTATATTAATTTGTTACCCGCATTTGTACATTCATTATGGAGCAGCACAAGACTGGCGTGAAGATTTCTCTATTAAACTGCCAAGTTTGAGCATGGAAACCTTTTGTGCTGTAGAATATGTTCTACAGCAGTTTCTACAATGTACTATACAACATTATACTTTGCACTGTTCAAATGGCCTTTGTGGATACTTTTCATAAGGTTCATACGTTAGCAGTGTAAAAAAAAACTTGTCTGGCTTTACACATATTTCTATTATAACCAACACCAGAGCTGTGTATGTGGTTATTAGTCTCATGTCCCAAATATGCAATAGTGCTGAACTAAGCTTACACTGAGCATGTAATAATGGGACATTTATTTAAGCATCAGATGAAAATACTTACGATAAAGAACTTGTGTTTGCCCTAGACTGGCGTTTACTCTTCAATGCCCTCAGTTTGTCACCCTGAGTGAGACCATTGTGCTCCTCCTCGTCATCATCATACTAGAGAAAAGTTAAACATGCCTCATGATAATGAACGCTGTAATAAGATCATAAGTAAGCTATGAGAGTTATAATGAAAATTTTATTCTTATATCTCAAATATTAAAACATAGTAAATGCAGCTTTCTCCAAAGACCAAATCTTTCTCCTACTTGCAGCTCTGGAAAACCTTTTTGTCCTGCAAAATATTTTAACTGATTCTTACCACATCTGCTTTTCTTCCTACATTGTTCTTTTTTATCCCATTGCTGGAGATGTCATCTACTCCTGACAAAACGTCTGTGACGACTGCAATGTTTCTGCCATTTTCCTGTTCACATTGTTTTTGCCGATACAGCTCTCCCTCAATCCATAGACTGGACTGCTTACTGTCAGATGATGCCATAGAAAATTTGAATAGAAAATTCTTATACACAGCACTTTGTATGGTTTGAGGGAATAACTAAAACCAGTACAACATTTAATGCAAACTAGACATTTAATTTCAGAACAGTGATGTTTACAATAGGCATCTTTGGGAAATTCTGTATGAACAGGATAATTAGGGCATTTTTCACCACTGCCTTGGGCCGTAGCCTCACTTACTCCTCAATAAAGTTCTGCTGAGGTCCAATCACTGAGCCGGGCCGGCAGATTCTGATCCAGGCGATGGCCTCGGCTGCAGTCAGTCTAAAGTGCTTCATCAGATAGCAGGCTATTAGTGTTCCAGTGCGACCCAAGCCAGCTGAAACCCACACGTTCAATTAATTTCTACAAGGGTATTAAATAAACAATTTAACTTTTCCTTCAATTTATTAGCTGATTATTTAAGTGAAATCTGTGACTGCCTTGCAACATAATTAATAGTCTACAAAAGTTCAGACAAATATAATGACTGAATGCCAAGAACATTCACCATTTACTGCTTAAGCACGATCAGACAAGACATCTGTTTTGAACTTTAAGTGGAAAATAAATACAGACTTCTCCATACTACCAGATTCAAATATTGTGCTATTGTGCAGATTCAAAGTCATGCCATCAGTTTAGCAATCACACCAAAAACAGAAAATGGAATTGTAAAAATCTTCATTAATAAACCTGTCAAACCCTTCTTTCCTAATGAACACATGATTGGTTACCAGTGATTCATTGCTACGAAAGTAGTTTCCTGAAAAGCATGTTTAACTACTGGACTTGACCCAGCCGAACCCCCATATTTTCTGTTGCAGTATTTTAAATGTTGAAAATTCTGCCGAGCACAAATACTTTGCTAGGTTTAAATCTAGGCCATGGCCTACCAGTTGATTACCACTGGTCTGTAGGATTTATAATTGTCAACTTCTTTATTATACTGTACAGTTATCAAATTTTTGGACATCTTAGACTAACATCTAGCCAAACTGTGTGCACATTACCTTTACAGTGAACAGCTATGGCACCATCTGCATTTTCACAAATTTTCAGGAACTTTGTGACAATGGCATCATTTGGTGTGCTCCCATCAACAAAAAACAGGTCATGGTGGTCAAAACCCATATCTGTGAACCGTTTGGCATCATACATTTTTTTGTTCAGGCGTATGACAGTGGTGATGCTGTGCTTTCTAAAATATGGGAAGTAGGCCTCAGGAGCATGAAGAGGATAACCTGGAAGAGGCATTAAACCCATCTTTTACACCATGCAGCTAAACCAAAACAACCACCAACTGTTATATACCCCATAGCGAGACTGCAATAAATTACCATTCTCAATTTTGCTCTTCGGGTGTGGACCACTAAAGGCCAAAAATTTCCCTGGAATAATCCAGTTGAAATCTCCATTTTCAGCTCTCTATGGAAAAAGGTGCAATTAACTGTAGACACTTTAAAGATCTGCTCAATGCATTTTTCAAACACTTTCAAATCAATCAAAGAAGAACAGCAGAGAATCAGTGTACCTCATAATGCTCATATTCCTCCACATCAAACTTGGAGAAATCAAGCCAACTAAACTGCAGAGCCTAACACACACACAAAAAAATATATATCATAAGACCCATGTTCTGTAATGTGCATAAATTACATGTGTATCAAGGTTCTGGTTTACCTTGTGTACTGCACGTAAACAATCAAGAATACTCAGATTGTACATGCAAGTTCCAAATGAAGCATCTCTGTAAGATAAAAGAAAAGAACGAGTGTATGGATCATAGTACTGCTGTATGTCACAGAAAAATAACCCTTTCATTGAAAATAGTATACCGAAAAGGAAGATAGGTAGCATTGCCAGAGACTAGTAGACTATGAGCTTCCTCTGGTGATTTCTGAAGATGCATCACCTTTGGGAAGGACAAACAATCAAAACATGGTCTAACACAAATACAGGTCATACTTTGTACAAACTGCTTTAAACTTTTTAATGATGTTTAAGTGATTGACAAAAGTATTTTCATAATCTAAGCTTTTGCAAAATTCGTCTTTTCCACACTCTAAGAGAGTAAAATTTGCAATATCCCTCCAGACGAGCAAAAGAAAGTAAAGAATAACATCCTATCAACTAATGCAGTCACAAAATACTTTTTCTGAACTAGTGCAACATGTTTAACAGCCAACTGATCAGAAATGGGTCAAAAGTAGAGAAGAAATTAATTCCAGGAAATTAAACCAACTGCATGTACATAATTGCATATGTTTCCTCCACCTGCACAGGTTACTTAGAAGCAACCTAGACATACTTTAATTAAATAAATAAATACTCACAGCATATGATCCTATCAAATAAGCAGCATTTGCTTGTTTCTTTTTGTCCCCACAGGAATAGAAGACAATCTTCTTTTTTGCATATGCCAAAGACTGTATGTAGTAGAGAAAATAATTTACCATCATTACTTGTTTAACACTGTGTGAACCATATACTTATAATATATTTACAGCTACCTTGGTAATTTGAAGAAATACAGTAATTCTTGAGAATGTCAACATTTACAAACTTATTTCTGCGATGGTTAAAGCCTCCATTACCTTGAGCTTCTTGGTGAGTTTGTGACAGAAGCGATAAAACATAGCCAGGTTGAGGGGACCAAAGTCCGCATAAAAGCTGTTTACACAGAAAAGATACATGAAAAAATTACCCTACTGACACAAACACAGCTGGCGAAAAAAGAATGGCTGAAATAGTTCTTCTAATGCTGGTATAACCACATAAACTACACCTCTTAATATGAGGATTATCATGACAATGTAGTTGTTATGCATTTAACTGTAATCACAATTTACCACTTACCTTTCATTTAAAATATAAATTATACTTACTTCTCATAGGTCAACTCATCATCTATGCAAAAGCAGTAGTTTTCAGGGGTACTCCTGATCTTCTGCTTGCCGATAACAAAATACAGCTGATCTGCAATACAGAAATATGTTCTCTAACATTCCGTTCTTCAGCCTGTAGGGGGAACATCTAGGCTGAACTATGTAAAACCCCACGGTCGAACAACCAAACACCACACGTGCCTGCTGCAGATTTGAATTTGCGGCCCGGAAGTAGCTGTTGGACGGAAATCAGAGTACGGACAAAGACAATGCTCCTTCATTCTGTACAAATGTGTAAAACCTACGGTTACAAGGCAATACAACTTACCTTTGATTAATTCAATGCTGTTAGTAGGGTTGATGTTTTCTTTAGACATGCTGACTCGCCAGACGAAGTTAATATTGGAAAACTTGTTTTTGAATCTCCCGCTCAATTTACACAAAAAAAGGTGGGTTTGACGCCACGCCGATTTACTTAAGACTACTAATGTAAATATTAACAAGTCGAAGAGCACAGTACAAATTGCGCCGTTCACTAATATAAATAAAGGTTGTGGTCGCCCTTAAGTTTTGCTTTAGGGTATTTTGGTGTATGTAATACCTCAACATCAAATCTGGACATTCCGCATATTTTAAATATTAACGACAGAGAGCTCAATTACACTTATCAGTTCGTGATATCCGCCCGGAACAACAAGATTTAAATCTCGCCCGTCCGTTTACTGCACGCCTTGCAAACTTCAACCCTCTTCAGTCCAAACCCTTACTAAAACTCGATTGGCTGAGCGGTGCAACTAGCACGTCCATCATCGTATGCCCCGCCCACCACGATTTTAAGTTAAGCACAGGGAGCAGAAGCTATTCTAATTGGAATGTTGCCAAACAAACGTTACCAAGGGGAAAAAAAGAATCTGCCAGCCAATAGATGCCATGATCCTTAATCTAGTTCTGCCTGGAATTCCGTTATTTATATTTTACTGAACAACAGAGCACATTTTTATTGTAACACGATTAAAATAATAAACTAAGATTAAAATCAAACCATTACATCATCTAAGTCGTTAAGGCTTTTCACCATTTACAATGCGACAGTTTTCAACACAGCAGCTGCTCTGGCATCGAAATCAATCCCACCAAAGTCTGACAACAATCCATTCCTAAAACAGCCTGGATTGTTATCAATATTCTGCATGCAGTCGTTGTTTCTTAATTTCATTTCCAACATGACAAGGTATTCAACTGCGTGCCTAAAGTTTGCACCAATGCTAACTTTACATCTTTTGCCTCCTGGTAGGATTTGCCATTGTGT
This sequence comes from Liobagrus marginatus, assembly GCA_028566295.1. Classification (NCBI taxonomy): domain Eukaryota; kingdom Metazoa; phylum Chordata; class Actinopteri; order Siluriformes; family Amblycipitidae; genus Liobagrus; species Liobagrus marginatus. Next base: position 599,685 of record JAOUQX010000025.1, read on the forward strand.
AGATTTCCTGCTTAGGAACTACGCATTCTCCGCCGAGTCACTATAAACAGAAGGCCTTCAAATGGCGTTTTCTTGGAAAATCAGCGGAAGAAAGCCCCCCTAAACGCGCTTATGTACCTGTTATCTGGAGGTAAATGTTAGGTTTTGGCTTCTCCTCTTGCCCCCTTACAGCGCAGTGTCGTTTCCTTGCTTCAGCTCGTCGCTGGCGCTTACGCTTCATGCTTCGCTTCCTCAAGCGCTCAGATTTCACATTTCAAAATAGTGTTTGCAGAGTTTGCTTTGTTTCGGTGACGTTATTTCCCATGCTCCAAACCAACGTCGACATAACGACTAAATAATACTTAAATACTTCAGGCGTTTTACTGAACGGCTTTTCTGGCTGCCTCCGCCGAAGCGTATAGGGCAAGTTTCTAAGTCCTATCCCTGTGACGTCAGCGTGCCATCAGCTGCGCCGCGTTGCTGCACGCAACTGACGACGCGAATATTAAACTTTTTTTTTCGGAATAGTAAGAAGAAAACTACTCTTTCAGCGCAGTCAGGTAGAGCACAACAATACAAAAAAAATGCGTGTCGCACCGCCAAAGCCTCTGGTAGAATTGTAGCCCGGGTGTAAGGGGAGTGGCATACTCTGACACATTTACTATTAAATGTACGTCTTTATGTACACTACCACATGGAGAACAATTATACACACTATAACAGATTGTGGCTCATTCGTTTCTATGCAGACTTTTATCTTATCCGTTGCTCTCTAGTTCCCCCTTTGTTGAAATAAGACCACCTTCGATCAGGTATTATTTGGGTGGCATACGTCATGGTAAAGCTCAGTTCCATTTATTCGATAGAACTACATTTTTTGGCTACCTTTTTTTGTTTATAAACATTGTTTTTACACTATACGGACAAAACAATTTGGAAACCAATCATCACATTTAAACATCAGGTTTTAGATTTCATTCATTATCTACAGCTTATCCTGTTCACACTCACTCCTATGGACAGTTTAGAGTAGCCCATTCACCTATGCCCAATCGCGTGTGCTTAGAGGTGGGAGGAAATCCATGGAAAACCATGAACAACGTGGAGAACATGAAAACTTCACAAAGTAAGACCCTGGAGAGGAATCAATTGAACCCATGACCTTCTTGCTGTGAGGAAGGAGTGCGAACCACTTTACCTCAGTGTGTTAGCATGTCAGTTCATCCTAAATGTGTTCAGTGGGGTGGAACTACAGGGCTCTGTGCAGAACATAGAGTTCTTCCACTCCAACCATAACACACCTTGTTCTCATAAAGCCTAGTGGCTTTGTGCACAGGGGCATTGTCATGCTGGAACAGTGTTTGGGTCTCTTAGTTCCAGCGAAGGAATAATATAATGCAACAACATACAACGGCATTCTAGACAACTGTGCACTTGTAACTTCATGGCAACAATTTGGGAAAGACATGCAAGTGTCGCTGGCAATCTTTATTATGAATAACCCTCAACAAGCCTTTTCTGTCTTGTAAAAAGTCTTGAATTGTCATGTTTGTTGATTGTATTGAAAATTTCAAGGGTTTGCATACAAAATATTTAATCTTTCACAAACACAGAATACTTCTGTCAGACAAAAATAAGCCAACACAAAGGAATTCTCTTGTGCGTCATAACCATATGTGCATGCAGAACCAGAAAGAAGTCATGAAATGGCATTATTCATAGTTGGCATAGATGCAAGTTGGTACTGGGCCTGTTTGGAACTGGTTTTTGAAATGGTATGAGCTTGAAGTTATTACAGATTGTAATCAAAGAAATCTTATTTGACCTTGGCACAGGAACTGTTTAAAACCCTGTTAAAACAGTGCAAATCTAAAGCGAAATGCTTCATTTCTCATATGTTAATAATCTTGGCACGACTGTTAAAGTCAACCACCTGCATTCCAGCCAGTTGAAGCAATCTGTTGATGGGCATATGGTTAAATCGATTCGACATTGTACCATGTATGATTGTGTATGTCAAAATAAATCAACTTTGAACTTTGTTGAAGCACTATCCACATTATATATAATATATAATAGCATCAGTTTATAAAATCGGGCAGATACAGGTCAAGAGGCTAAGTTAATATTACATTAAATATTAGACTGAGTAAAGGCGTGACCTCAGTGACAGTAACTGTGGCATAGTGTCTAGTGCCAGGTGGACTCCATTGAGTATTTCTGAATCCTGTGGGAATCTCACACACAACACTCTACACAGAATGGTGTGAAAAACAACAAATATCCTGAATGGAGGGTCTGAAGACCCAAGAGCTCAGAGGAGAATTAGCAGAATGGTTTGAGCCAACAGGAAATGTATACAAAAACTGAAATCACCACTTTTCACAATGACATAGGCAAAATAAAAAAAATTCCCCAGAATGCACATCAAACCTTGAGGTGGATGGGCTACAACAGATGACTGTCAGGTTCCAGAATTAAGGCCCAGTGTAGGAGTGCAATTGTTTATTAGGTTCAATGAGCCTGTGTCCTTAATTTACATATATAGCATTTGGCAGACGCTCTTATCCAGAGCAATTTACATTTATCTTATGTATCCAACTGAGTAGGTGATTAAGCACCTTGCTAAGGGGTCCAGCAGTGGCAGCTTGGTGGTGTTGGGAATCGAACCCATGAGCTTCCAATCAGCAGTCCAACAGCTTACCATGCAATCTTAAGATTCACAGTTATTTTGTATGCTGGGATGCATTTCTGTTTCACACATTTGTGTGAACACAGTGATAATTCAAGTCTACCAGACTAAATCAATATAGCCATGCTGCTTTGAGTTCTCTCCTCCACTCTAGAACCATAAAGGTGGTAGTGCGTGCAATCCCCAATCAGAATCCTCACAGAGAACACATTTTTACTTACACTGCTGTATGATGGTATTCAACGTTTATTGAGCTATTGATCTCTAGAAGCACGATGCATTGTGCTGCTGCTACATTATTTACTGATTTTAGTATAATCTAAAGAATTTCCACTGCTAGAAGACCAATTATATTTTTAAGTTTTACCCCTTAAATATTAAAAGTATATAATATTCAGAATATAGCTTTTAGTTTGATATAATTATGATAGATTAGAACAGCCAGTTTTTTTTGTTTATTTAATGACTGTAAAAAGAAAAGCAAAACTTAAGAAAAAGCTAAAATTTTATCCAGCAGCACCGAAACCTGAAATGAGCAGCTTGTAGGTTGGAAAGCTCAGGGGGAAACTAATGGCCAGGTAAGGACGTGTGTCAGATGACAGAAGATTGGGGGAACATGTGCCACTTCTGGCTTTAAGTACCGAGGGTGCATTTTTCTAGAAAGCTAACCAACCTGTATGCTGGAATGGGGCTTGGAGCAGAGAACACAAAACAAAGCCAAATATAATGACCGTACTCAAATTCTTGCTAAAAAATTACGAATACAGATTTTAACTATAGGTATTTATCTACACTTAAGTTAGAGTAAACAAAAGCCCAGACATCTTACTCTCACAAAAATAACAATAGCTTTGTGGTTTTGATATAAACTCTTAAAAGTTATGCAAACACCGTGTCCATCGTAGATGAGGCAATCCTCTATCTCGGAAATGGCAACGGCAGACGTGGGTGAAAATACCGGAGGAATAGAGCTGCAAATTTGTTGCGTTACTGGCAAGCTAGCAGCCATTTCCCCTTCTCTGTGGCGAAGATTCTGAAGGCCTACAGCGCCAAGCCTCTGCTAATTTTGGTATTTTCATCAAGGGAGGTTCCCACCCTGGGGGAGCCCGGTGCGCATATTAATCACCAGTTTTTCTGCAACAGATAGCTTTATACCGAAATATAACTCAAATGCTTTACTTCAATCATAAGATGCCTCTTTTACGGCACTGGAAAGTAAACTACACATTAAGATAATTTAACTTTTTTGAAATATACGTTTACGCATTATGCGTTCTTAAACCAATAAAGATTGAGTTAGTTGTACCACACGTTCCATTTTTAAAGTTACTCTTGTTGCGCGTCACAAACACAATACCATCTAATTTTATTGGCCGACGAGCGACCATAGACCGCTTTCTCCACCAATTACAAATGTTATTAACATCAGTCGAGTGAGGCGGGACATCCTTGGTGGTGTCGATACCGGAAGTGTTTCCAAGCTGCAAGGAGAATGACACAGAATGTCAAAAGCTTCCATGTCCCCTATACAAGTGCACTATTATGTAGGGTATAAGATAACATTGTATGCACACGATGTAGTGCACTATATGAACAGTTGGAGTAATTTGTATTTCAGCCTGAAGTAGCGAGTTGACACACCGTTAAGGGAGCTATAGGTTATCGAGACCACTGCGTTTTAATTAAATACTCTATTTGTTTGTCCGGTACACGCGGATTATGAGAGCGCGGGACGGAGGTGCTCCAACCCGCGGCAGCTGCTGGTGAGGAAGCAGGTATGCTTTCATATCGGTATTTGAGAACAAACTAACTCACAAGCTACTAAAACCCCGTATGGTATTTCCAGTCGTAACATTAGCTAGCTATGCTATCACAACATAAGACGAAGTTGCAGAATGTTAGGAACAATAAATAACCCTCGCACCTGTTTAAATATCGAGCTCGTTTCTTCTGGTGTTTTAGATAAGGACTAGAATTTAGGCAGCTTTTACTTCAGCTATCTAGTTAAACCTTCCCAATGACAACAATAGACATTACATCGATCCAAAGTGTACTTTAATGTGTATTCCAGGTTCAGTCAGTGAATAGAAAACGGTCAGGTGACCATTTTTAAAATACATGTTAAATCTATCCATCATGTATTTAATAGCGAACTAATTTTAAAGAAAAACTCCGATTTTAACTGAGCATCACTGTTTTGTGTTGTTATTACACTTACTTCAGAGAAAGATGTACTACTTTTGTTTTATTGTGTATATTCTGTGGAGAAATATTATTCTTACTAGAGAGATGGCATTATTTGCTCATTAAGCAGTATTGTTGAATTGTCGGCTGGAAGGATAAGCTATAGCTTTGTTTAGTCCAGAAATATCATCTCTCAGAATGTGGTTTGTGAATATATTGTTACCCTTTTATTGTACAGTTCTTGTGACAGTATGTATACACTTCCTTTTCATGTTGTAAAAAAACCCCAAAACATTTCTCTTTCTTCTTATTGCTTTTCAATGTCAGTTATGCCTCTGTTGTCTCACTCATCATATTTCCCAGAGCCAGTGTGAGTCATCTATATGGGCCATCTTCTATCAACAAATGGCCTCAGCTTAGAAAAAAGACCGCAGACTCTGCACAAGAAGAAGAAAAGAAGGAGCTGCTTTCTTCGGGGCCCGTGCATGCTCTGCTTCTTTATCCGTGGCAGCAGCAGCGACGGCTTCGAAGCTGAGTGCCATACCGACTCCAGACTGGCCAAGCTGCGCTCGCCTGAGGACTGTGCCAGATTCCTCCTGTCGCCTTCCGAGTTGGCAGTGTGGGAGTCTCAGGGCCGGAGCCTACTCTCCTCCGTGCCTGCAAGGCTCATTGGACCACCTGCACTCTTTTGCACTGACTACTCAGAGATGGTGTGCAAGCGCAAGAGTGGTGAACCGCAGCCGTTGGCACCGTGCAAGCAGCCACGATGCACTTCCCAGGAGGCAGCAGAGAGTGAAGAGGATGGCAAGAATACCAGCCAGTCCCTACTGCCCCAGCTCTGTCCACTGCCTTCCTCATCCTCCTCATCTTCCTTCTCAGAAGAGCAAGAGAGCTCAGTCGTTGGACCTCAGGTGGACTTCGGGCATAACCAAAGCAATGACAAGACCCCTGATATCTCCTCTTCCACTTCTTCCTCTTGCTTTTTTACCCTGAGTAGTGTGGCAGAGGAGGTCAAGAGTGCTGAGATCACGGACACGTCCCGAATCAACCACCTACCTTCGTCCATACTACTTAAGGTCTGTACTTTTGGTTCAGCACCATTGTCTGAAATTGTGTGACCTCCTTTTGAGATGTCCAAATGAATATATATGATGGCCTTGATTTTACCTTTCCCTTCATAACTGGTCTACCCTCCCATTTTGAAAAATAGAAATGGAAGGTTTTGACTATAATTCAAACTTGTACTTGTTGTACAACTTGTGGCTTCATAAATTTTGCTTGATTGTTAGTAGGACACACGCTCGGTGTAGGATGTAGGTTACAGCTGTGTTAGGAAATCAATAGCGCCCCCATGCACTAGTATGTTGAAACTGTGTCAGTGTTTTAGTATTTCTTGTTTTAAAATTGCCACTATTAGGTTTTGTTTTTGTTTCAGCAGGAGACGAGAGAAAACAGAGTGTCGTCATAGTTTAGAAAACAAATGAATCCTCTTTCCCATACACTGTAATGAAGTTTACTGACATGGTCCCTTAACCTCCTAAGACCCGCGCTTCGGTTTATCCTGCATTTTATGTCCACGTATGTGGATGCCAGGTTGTAGGAGTTTAAGGAATTTAGCAGCTGGAATTACTTCTAATCAGTTTATAGAGAGTGAAATGTGGAAAATAATCTTTCATGAATTCAGAGTATGAAAAAAAAATTACTTAAAGGTTTGGGCAAGACTTAATGGGTAATTATTACAGTGGCCTACCTCCCTAATCAAAATTTTAGTCCATAAGGACATACTGTTTAAGCAAATCCTACTGACTATTTATCTGACAAGGCCTTGTCAAAAATAAAACTTTAGCTTTATTGATACACCATGGATTGGCCTCAGTTCAAGATTACTTATAGTTCCACTTTTTTGCAGGACTTTGAGATTAAACTTGAAAAAGCAGCTTTTCAAACATAATTTAACATGTTTATCAAAAATGTTTTTCACGTAAAAGTGTATATACATATAATGTATATATGTCTCCTATAATACCTGGCATTCAGAGCTTGTTAAATTAGCTAAATATGTGCACCCATCAGACATTTTCGTAGTGGTTAAGGCTAAATATGAATTGAGACAGGGATCCTGTGGGACCCACCCAAAACGGTGCAGTAGCCCAGTGCTTCTCAATTATTTTTTGGTACGCCCCCCTTTAGGAAGAAGTAAACATTTCGCGCCCCCCTAACTCTCTGCCGTGACTGTAAATAGCATCATTTGTCAAAGTTATTATAAGTACACCTCTGCATAACATCGTGCTAACAGTGCTCTCTGATTTACTGAAATAGCATTCATAAAGCGGGACGATTGTAGTAAAAAACAGTTCCTCGGTATCACACGCGCCCCCCTGGCATCGCTGCGGCGCGCCCCACTATTTGAGAAACACTGCAGTAGCCATATGAAGATTACAGGAAACATTTATTCTGGTCAGATTAATAATGTTGTATACATTTACTAATTCTGTTTGTTGGAATATATTGTGGGTAGGGGAAAACCATACTAATACCCTTAAGAGCGATTGTTACTTAACTGAAATAAATCAGGATAATTGTTTTCAATTTTAATAAATTTTTCAACGTTTTAAACAGTGGCAGTCTGTCTAGTATTTAAGTTTTCAGTTGTTCTATTTAAATTATGTTAGGCTCTTTCCAGGAGGACTCAAGTTCAGCATGATCAATTTTATGATTTCTACATTATTAGTACAGTATCTTACAAAAGTGAGTATACCACTCACATTTTGTAAATATTTTATTATATATTTTCATGTGACTACACTGAAGAAATGACACTTAGCTACAATGAAAAGTAGTGAGTATACAGCTTGTATAACAGTGTAGTTTCTGTCCCGTCAAAATAACTCAACACACAGCCATTAATGTCTAAACCGCTGGGAACAAAAGTGAGTACACCCCTACGTGTCAATACTTTGTGTGGCTACATTATCTTCCAGCACTGCCTTAACCCTCTTGGCCATGGAGTTTACCAGAGCCACTGGTTCACAGGTTGCCACTGGAATCCTCTTCCACTCCTCCATGACGACGTCACGGAGCTGGTGGATGTTAGAGACCTTGCGCTCCTCCACCTTCTGTTTGAGGATGCCCCACAAACACTCAATAGGGTTTATGTCTGGACACATGCTTGGCCAGTCCATCACTTTTCCCTCAGCTTCTTTAGCAAGGCAGTGGTGGTCTTGGAGGTGTGTTTGGCCCAGTCTCTGAAGAGAGGGGATCATGCTTTGCGTCAGTATGTAACAGTACATGTTGGCATTCATGGTTCCCTCAATGAACTGTAGCTCCCCAGTGTCGGCAGCATCATCATGCTTGACTGTAGGTAAGACACACTTGTCTTTTTACTCCTCACCTGGTTGCTGCCGCACACGCGTGACACCATCTGAACCAAATAAATTTATCTTGGTCTCATCAAACCACAGGACATGGTTCCAGTAATCCATGTCCTTAGTCTGCTTGTCTTCAGCAAACTGTTTGCTGGCTTTCTTGTGCATCATCTTTAGAAGAGGTTTCCTTCTGGGACAACAGCCATGCAGACCAATTTGATGAAGTGTATGGCGTATGGTCTGCACTCTGACAGGATGACCCCCCACCCTTTCAACGTCTGCATCAATGCTGGCAGCACTCACGTTTCCTAAAGACAACCTCTGGATATGACGCTGAGCACGTGCACCAAAACTTCTTTGGTCCACCATGGCGAGACCGCAGTATGGTCCTGGCCACCGTGCTGCAGCTCAGTTTCATGGTCACGGTCTTGGCAATCTTATTATAACCTAGGCCAGGGGTGTCAAACTCAGTTCCTGGAGGGCTGCAGCCCTGCACAGTTTAGCTTCAACCCAAACTAAAGGTACCTGATTTCAGCTAATTCAAGCTATTCAGCTTTAGGCTTATTTGAAAACTGCATGTTGTGTATTGGAGCAGGGTTGGAACGAAACCGTGCAGGGCTGCGGCCCACCAGGAACGGAGTTTGACACCTGTGGTCTAGGCCATCTTTATGTAGAGCAATATATCTTTTTTTCAGATCCTCAGAGAGTTCTTTGCCATGAGGTGCTATGCTGAACTTCCAGTGCCCAGTATGAGAGTGAGAGCGATAACAGCAAATTTAACACACCTGCTCCTCATTTACACTTGAGACCTTGTAACACTAACAGGTCACTTGACACCAGGGCTAATTAGATTAAAATGGCTAATTAGATAATTTTTAATAGCCATTAAAATGGCTAATTAGGCCCAATTTCTCATTTAGTGGTGTACTCACTTTTGTAGCCAGCGGTTTAGACATTAATAGCTGTGTGTTGAGTTATTTTGAGGGGACAGTCAATTTACACTGTTATACATGCTGTACACTCACTACTTTACATTGTAGCCAAGTGTCATTACTTCAGTGTCTCTGTGTATGGTGTGTTCACTTTTGTGAGATACTGTATAAATTTCCCAGGTTTATAGAGTGTCTTAGAGCAGGCGAGTCACTGAACTGCTACACTATGGCTCTCTAATGTTATACCAATATCATGTAATACTAATGTTATACAAATAAATGACTTAATATCTTTTCTTTTTTAGGTTTTCTCTCACTTGTCAGTAAAGGAGCGTTGTCTTAGTGCGTCCTTGGTCTGCAAGTATTGGCGTGACCTCTGCTTAGACTTCCAATTCTGGAAGCAAATCGATCTCAGCGGCCTGAGACAAGTGTGTTTTACCATTTGTATTAATCATTCTGATGTAAACTGTAATTACGAATTACTTCAATGTCTAAGTAATACTATGAGACAATATGAGACAGTTTCTTTTTTTCACAAATACAGTTTTTAGTTTTATTTGTTGTCTGATTTGCAGGTGAGAGATGACCTCCTCGTGAAGATTGCATCTTGGAAACAAAACGTGACTGAACTGAATATCTCAGACTGCCGGAATGTTGAGGACCACGGTGTATGCACTCTAGTCTCTCAGTGTCCTGGCCTGCTGAAATACACAGCCTACCGTTGCAAGCAGCTGAGTGATGCTTCTCTCTGTTCTGTGGCCTGGAACTGCCCATTGCTGCAGAAAGTGCATGTGGGAAACCAGGACAAACTGAGCGACCATGCTCTCAAACAGGTCTGAAGGAGATTGGGTCTCTGTTTTTTCCATCAGTATGATTTTAAAATATCCGTCTTGATTTGACTGATCGAAGATGCTATCATGCTATCAAACACACAGAACTGGTCTTCATTGCAACACAAGCTGTTCTTAAGATTACCAAGAAATGCACTTATAAGGATTCATTGCAAACACTTCTGATTTCATTCATTCGCTCATCCATTCATTCATTTATTCATCCAACACCTTAACTACTGAGCTATCACTTCCACCTTCGTGCTGTGAGGTATGAGTGCTACCCACTCAGCCACCCTCACTTCAGATTTCATAGGTTTTAAAGAAACTTAGGAAATGCATTTTCTAAGACCATTGACTGGCATGGTCTGAATATGCATTGTCAGATATGTTTGTGGTGTACGTCTCCCCTAATGTCTGAGTTGTTTTTTACTTTGAAATGTGCCCTAAGTTACAGGTCTTTTCTTTCTCAAAACTATTCATTCTATACTTTGCACTAGGCTTCTACCTAATGACCAGCTTTTCTTTTTGTTGGCTAAGAATTCGTCCTACTCGATTACCTCCACTTTCTCCTGGTAAACTGCCCCAATTGTTGTCCTTATGGACCCCAACAGCATTTTCCACAGTGCTGGATCTAGATTTTCAGCATTTTGTGTTCTTCACTGCTGACCGGATCCTAAACAATGGACGTAGGTAAGCTTTAGAGCTGGCAATCTGCTGACCAGAAAGCTGACCTGATATGTTTTGGCCTTTCTTCTCTCCATGCAATCTTCCTCCTAACCTTAATTACAGAGGATTGGGCCACACATGCTGATCAGTCCCTTTTTATATGCTGCCACTTTCACCCCTGAGAAACCTGCTTCTCACTTGTTCTCTTATTCACTCATTCTTCTCTTGCTCTGAGACATGTTGCAGTTTGTTACATTTTTTAGTAATTTTTCCTGATTTCACTCTTATTATTTAACACTTCCATCCCAGTTCCAATTCCACTTCTGTGTAACGACAGCCTTCAAGACGGCAAGGGCTATACAATTAGAATGCACCATATTCACCTAAGACTTCAACGCCAAGCAGTATTGCTGATTCCTTTCTTTGTTCTTGAACTTTTTGTATGCAATCACGCAGCAAAATCCTTAAGATCCTAACTGTTCTAGCTTCAGGGTGGTATCATTGTCTTTTTTGCTGCTAGCTCACACGACTATCCTTTTTGTTTTCACTTCAGTCATAGAGGCAGTGATCCCCCTAGAGAAATCTAGGATTACATCAGCTGCCAACACATGCAACCTTTGCATAGACCCTGCAAACATTACGCACTCTTCACATTGCAAAATTGACTCGGCCATGTAGGTTTCTCTTGCATCAGGAGGATCTGACCATTACCCTCCAGGAACACCACTTCAATTCAATTCAATTTTATTTATAGAGCGCTTTTAACAATACACATTGTCTCAAAGCAGCTTTACAGAAAAATC
>JAOUQX010000025.1:613210-624163 GCA_028566295.1 Liobagrus marginatus
ATTTAATCCAAGCGATGGCCGTTCCGGTCACTCCTACCAAGTTCTCTAATCTATCTAGGAGAATATTGTGATCGATTGTGTCAAATGCTGCACTAAGGTCCAGCAACACCAACAGAGAGACACGGCCCTGATCAGAGGCTAACAAAAGGTCACTTCAGTGCTTCTTAAGCCACCTTTAATCAAACTATTGTACTGTTCTACTAGCTTCTGTATACTGTCTCATACTTGTTTGAGACTCCATTGTAGTGTTCCCTCCATTGCTTTCCTGTAGCTACCCGCATATAACTGCATGTAAAACACCGAAGCTTGACTACAAAACCAATATTTCTTCTGCACTGACTACAGAAATTGTGTGCACGCGCAAGAGTGGTGAATCGAAGTGTTGTCATTGATTATAAGGACGTTTTATTTAATTGGCTAGGAATCATATCTACTTGACTAAATAATTAGCTCTTGCATTTATTTGCCATTAATAATCATGCTGTTGTTTTGCCTGTTCTCTGTAGTTGGGTGAACACTGCCCAGAGCTGAAGGATGTCCATTTTGGGCAGTGCTACAATGTCAGTGATGAGGGTCTGATTGCGTTGGCGAGGGGTTGTCCCAAACTGCAGAGGATCTACATGCAAGAAAACAAGCTGGTAAGTGCTGTCATTCCATCAATATCACAACTTAAAGAGCTATTCTAGTTTTGTTCCCCACACATACCACCTGTGTGAGTGCATCTGTTTCAAATAAGTAGCGAATTTAAAAAGGAATGCGCAAGGCTTCATGTGGAAGCTATGGTACGAATGGAGGAAGCTTTCAGAGGAGTTTGTGGTTGAAAGATGAGATGAAAGCAACATAGGATCCTTATTAGTACAGACAGAACCTCTGGGTCTGTACCAACTGCATGCCAGCCTACCACACACACGCACACAAAACTGTAACTCTCCCAGATGTTCTGATCCCCTGATTTCACTTCTGTTTCTCTGTATCTCTCCCTCTCATCACATCACAGTGGGTTTGAGGGGTTTCTTTGGACGCCAGTATTGGAAAGCACATGTAACTTATTTGTACATTTTTGGTCAGACATGCTATAGGTATTTGCTCCTTATTAAAAAGAGCCATGAGCAAAGGAATAAACCAGGCTTTATTGGTGGCTTATCTTTTTTATTTATTTATTTTTTTGCATCTCCTTTGTGGTTAAAAAAAAAAAAGCATATTTTATCATTGAGGTTTGTGAATAACATTTCTGGCTCTCTCCAAACATAGCCTGAATGCAGACATGTCCTATGCCATCACTTAATTAGGACTGTCAAATGTTTCTAATTATATTTAGTCTCATCTGAGTACCATTGCTGCGTTTATTATTATTATTATTTATTTATTTTTTTTACCAGTGGGGGGCAGCAGAATGCCTTCCTTAAAATGTCTGGTGCAAGATTCTCGGACCATATTAAGTCTCCTGTTATGTGCATAATAAACATGGCGTCAGACAAACTATAGCAAACAGCTAAATTCTGTCTTTATGCTCAAACCCCAATTTTTTTAAAATCTCCAATTAAATACCCAACTTTTGTCCTTTGTCCTCATGGTAAGGTTGTCCAATTGTTCTTTTAAAGTCTCTTATTAATTACTTATTACAACATTGAAGTCTGATTCATCAATACAAGAAAGATTTTAACACCTTTTAGCTCGCGGTTGTCAGGCGCAATTTCTGGATGTTGTGTTTCAAAGAAATGTGCTCTATTATTTTTATAACACATTTCCTTTAAGACAGTGATGATTCAACACATTTGTTGCAGTGTTTTGATTTCAGTTATTTGATTTTTATCCACTTTGGATATTTAGCAGGTTTTATCATTGAGCTGATTTGTGTAATGGTTTTGGACTAGCATTCAAGTTCTGATGTTGATGTGGTGTAACAGACTTTAATTTGGAATTTTACATTAAAACAAAACAAAAAAAAATGTTCAGCTCTTTTCTCAAGGCATGAGAATGGAGTGACGTACTTTCTTCAACTATGAAGTCATGCTGCCCTGAACCCATCCCTGTCTCTTTCTGCCTGCCTCTCTCTCTCTCTCTCTCTTTCGCTTTTTTTCTTTCTCTGTCCTTTTTGTTGCCGAAGTAGCACGGCACCATCAAGTCTTCAGCAGTCATCTGAATCTCTCTATTGTCATGAGCCTAAATGTTTTCAGTGACAGATCACACAATTGCTTGACTCGTTTACAAAGGAGGCCCATGACCCTTTTCCTCCAGCATTCGGCCCTGCTAATGGAGTAAGGTGATCCTGCATCTCTCTCCTCCAATCAATGATGAATAGGGATGATCTGTTGGATATGGCTGAGTCTTCTTCCTTCTGTCTCTCCTGTTCCGTCCCGCTTTCTATGTCTCTGCTCTTATTGCTGATGAAATTAAGTGCTAATAAATAAGCATTAACAATTTGTTGAGTAAATCCGCCAACTCATTGGTTTCATATGCACTGACAAATATGGAAACACTTGCAAATGTACAAACGTGTGTGTGTGTGTGTGTGTGTGTGTGTGTGTGTGTGTCATCACATGTAAAAGCTTCTGAAATTTGATGAAACTGGCCAAATACATTAGTGTTTATTTATTTATTTATTAGTTTCATTCGGGGTCAGAACACTCGTGAAATATTTATGTGGATCCTTGACTTTTGATCTACAGTAAGATGAATACAACTACTAGGCACTTGTGAATGCCTTTAAGTACAGACAACTTGGCATTAAGCGGTAACTTAGCATTTGGCCTGTCAGTAAGTGTGCTGTAGTAGTCTTTAAAAATGCTTTTATCTTAAAGAGAGATTTTTGTGCGTTCTTTGGCTTGTTATTGTATTGGTTATTTTCTTCCCACACTGCTTGTTTTACATTTTGAATATTTCAAGACCTTTGGACCATAGACTCCAATTTAGCTCAGTTCCATCCACTCAGCTATGTTAGTTTACAAGAAATGCCCTGTGATTGAGATTCAGAGTCCAACATCAGTGTGTAACCATTTTACCATTTGGCAGAATTATTTTGTTGTACATGTGTAGTTGGGTTGCTGCCATCTTACAATTTCTTCCATTTTAATTGCAATATAATAATTTCCCTGAACAATGCATTTTCCTTATCATATACTCACAGTATGGACAGTAGATAATACAACGATTAGAATGACGCACACGATGCCGCATCATCAAACAAATTTTAATATTAGTCAAAGATAACACAAGTAAACACAAATGCAGTTTTTAAAGGAAGGTTCTTGTTATTAAGGGAAAACAAAATCCAAAACCTACATGGCCCTGTGTGAAAGTGTTTGCCACCCCCTGTTAAAACATAACTTAACTGTGGTTTATCACAGTTCAATTCAAGTTCTCTAGCCAAACCCAGGCCTGATTACTGCCACACCGGTTCTCAATCAAGAAGATGCTTAAATAGGACCTGTCTGAGAAAGTGGAGTATTACCAAAAGATCTTCAGAAGCCAGACGTCATGCCGAGATCCAAAGAAATTCAGCAACAAATGAGAAATAAAGTGATTGAGATCTGTCAGTCTGGAAAAGGTTATAAAGCCATTTCTAAAGCGTTGGGACTCCAGCAAACCAGTGACAGCCATTATCCACAAATGGTGAAAACATGGAACAGTTGTGAACCTTCCCAGGAGTGGGCGCCCAACCAAAAGTACCCCAAGAGTGCAGCGACAACTCAACCAAGAGGTCGCAAAAGCCCCCACAACAACATCCAAAGAACTACAGGCCTCGGTTAAGGTCAGTGTTCATGTCTCCACAGTAAGAAGGAGACTGGGCAAAAATGGCCTGCATGGCAGAGTTCCAAAACAAAAACCACTGCTAAGCAAAAAGAACATTAAGGCTCGTCTCATTTTTGCCAGTAAACATCTTGATGATCCCCAAGACTTTTAGGAAAATACTGTATGGACTGACGAGACAGAGGTAAAAGTAACACCGCCTTTTCAAAAAAAGAACACCATACCAACAGTAGAATATGGTGGTGGTACCATGGTGGTCTGGGGCTGTTTTGCTTGCTGTGATAAATGGAACCATGAATTCTGCTGTCTACCAAAAAATTCCGGGAGGAGAATGTCCAGCCATCTGTTCGTGACCTCAAGTTGAGGCGAACATGGGTTCTGTAGCAGGACAATGATTCAAAACACACCAGCAAGTCCACCTCTGAATGGCTGAAGAAAAACAAAATGAAGACTTTGAGGTGGCCTAATCAAAGTCCTGACCTGAATCCCATTGAGATGCTGTGGCATGACCTTAAAAAGGCAGTTCATTCTCGAAAGCCCTCCAATGTGGCTGAATTACAACAATTCTGAGAAGATGAGTGGGCCAAAAAATTCCCTGTACTGGCCCAACCGGTTATCAGGTTTAGGGAGCAATCACTTTTTCACACCGGGTCATGTAGGTTTGGATTTTGTGTTCCCTTAATATTAACAACCTGCATTTAAAAACTCCATTTTGTGTTTATTTGTGTTATCTTTGACTAACATTTAAATTTGATGATCTGAAACATTTAAGTGTAACAAACAAGTGGGGCAAACACTTTTTCACAGCATTCTATATTTATGATAAAACTTTGTTTCATGCTAATTAATAATTATCCAGTGTATTGCATTTCACATTCCCCGTCTCTTTTGCATGCTCATGAATAGATACATGCTTCTTCTGCCTGCTAGAAAAAGTCACTATTAATAATGAGTAACAGCTCAACAGATTGGAGAAGGTTTTGTAGAGTGCCACATAATTAGTACTGGTTTTCCATCCTGCCTAAATGGCTTTAATGACCCAGCAGTGATTACAGCAATATTGGAACACTGAGGGGGCAGCATGGATAAATTGAATTTGCACCCATATTCAGATTTACAGAGTATTCTATGCTGCTGCCCCCACTTGTTATGGCAGCAAACCCGGAGAACTAAAAGCAATTATGCGACATATTTGGCCAATTACACAGCATGCACTGGTCTCCAAATTGAATCTTTTTGTTTCAGGCCCAGTTTCAGCTTTGCTAAAGAGTGTGCATCTTAAATTGACCCACTTGTCTCTTTGTCAGGTCTGAACTACTGAACCAGCAATGAGCGGATATGGCAGGCAACATTCTTTCTGTTTGGTGTTTAAGCGGGGGCGAGATTCAATACTTTTCAGTCTCCGTGCATGTTGCTAGCTAAATACAGTGATCAATAAAAAATTTAACTTGGAATAATTAGAGCAGGACCTTTGCAAGGTACAACACTTCAAGCTTACGTTCACTCCTCCTTCAGGTAGGCACTAATCAGTTTTTTAATAGCGTAAGTCAAATTATGCTGCCTTATCTACAAAAAGACTCGGCACAAGACAAATCGCTGACAAAAAATAAAACAAAGCCATACTTTCATAACATTATAAGTGCAAACGAAACACCCCCCAGAATACGAATGACTGTTTCAATTAATTTGTTCCTCACAATGCAATCTGCCTTCTGTCAGAAGCGTTCATTCTGTAGAGGGAGACTGGATTTGCTCTTTTCCTTTTTCACATTACCGTGGTTTCTCCGAAGCTTGCGATTTTAATTTTCCCTTGGTGGTGATATCATAGGAAATGACTTAGACTGCTTTCAGGAGGCGAGCAAGAGATTTCATATACACCTATCTGATTATTCCCACATTTAATTATCCTAATTGTTGAATGTAACTGGTATTGTGGATGACCCAAAATAGATTATATGGCCTCAATTTTCTTCTAATTACATGCATGTACTAATCTCCCTCCTGTACTGCCTGCTGTTTCGCTTTCTAATATCCAGTGATTGACAGGATTGTGACGGCAGCGTTGGAAAGACTGGCAGCTTGATAGTCATTTCTTTAAAAAAGGCTTGCTATCTTGAGCCCCGTTCTGGTTGATGCTGCGGATGGGTGTTAAACAGCAACTGGGGGCTTATGCATAGCGTGACGCAGCAGTTGCAAGCGTAGTTCGAGAACATCAGATCGAAGCTTTTAGAGGAAAGGAAGTGGTAATGGCTGCAAGTACTCATTATGTCTAATCCATTTTTATATGTTCTGTGAAGCAAACGTTAAGAGTGCATCTGTTTCTCACAAGAGACAACATCCTGCAATTACATTTAAATAAAAATCAACTCTGTGAGAATATTTTCCTCCCTCAGATGAGAGACACAGAGAGACCGAGAAATCCATCCAACCTCAAAAAAATGTTAAGCATTTCTAGTCTTATGTTTAAATGAATAACTGATTAAACATTGGCAAGATGTATCACAGCTCAAAATAGTCATAAAATCAGGCGATTGACTCATTTCCAAAGCACAAACATCCTGTCCACCTCACCATCCAAACAGAGATGATGGACCATGTTCCACGTATTCCTCTCTATTCAGCGAGTCTGATTTAAATCTTTCTGTTCAGTCATTTGGGGAAATTGATTTGTTTCTTTTCCAGACATTTGATTACTTTTCTTACATCCATTGCTGAACCCCGTGTATTCTTTGGTGGCATGATGAAGTGCAACAGATTATTTGTTTTTGTTTTTTTGGAACAAAAAGCTCCCAAAAGCCGAGCAGTTTCTAAATGTCACGTCAGGCTACAAGATATGGAGCTCAGAGAAGTGTCCTTTAAGTGTCTCAGGAGAGGATTACACCCTGAAAATCCCGAGTGGACGAAGAGTAGAACATTTGAAAAGATTCATCCGTTTCAACCCGATATTGGTGATTTTCTGAGGTTGTGTGACGACTGATCTCTGCAGGAGTGTTGGCCTTTTCGGGTCAGTCCTTCGTACACCAGGACATAATATCCATCTCTTGCTGCTTTGATGGATGTCAGGCATTCAGTTTTCACTCACCAGTTTTCAGTACAGTGAATGTTTTTTTTTTTTGAGATTTTAATTGAAATGTGTTGCTCTCCTTTCCCAGAATGCTGTGCAGCACCGCTAAATAAAAATGCCATACTCAACTCGCTGGATATACCAACCTTTTTTAAGCCAACGCAATGGCCATTACAATGGACCAGTAATTTTTTACTCTGGTTCTGGTGAATTGTACACGGAGTGGTGACTTTTATGACCTCTGTGCCATAGAAGAGTGTTTCACCATCTGTAGGTGGTGCTCTAACTCTAGCCTCTGATTCAAGCAACTCGAACCATTTTTTAGTTAGTAGAGCAGGGTGTATCAACAGGGAAACTACATGCATGTGATGCATGTATCTGTATGATCATTTAAGTAATGTGATATTCATTCTGCATGAGCAGATGTTAGTTCTGTCAAAAACTTTATCTTATGGATGTTTAAATAAATATCATTCGTCTTTAAGACATTAAAATTTAAATCAGTGTTTCCTGTACTTGCAGTTTGCTATGTAGCTAATACCATATAGTTCAGGGTTCTTCAGGTCATACATGAGGAGATAATTCATGGCTAGTTGTTGTCATGCCATGCTCGCTTGTCCCCTTCACCACCGTGCACTGATGGATTTCCCTTTTGTCTGAGCATAAAATGTGACTTCACACACCCGGTCTTCTGTAACTGGTAGGTTCTTTTTCAGAGGGTGAAATAAAAGCCTTTAAAAGTAATGTAAAGTGGCAAATGATGAATTGCTGCTGGTTAGCTGTGGAATCTATGTGACTGTACAAGCTCAGCAATTCCTCAGCTCTTTTCTCATTCTGCTTAATCAGGACATTGAGAACTTTCCCCTAGTTTTCTTCAGATCAGATTTCAGCACTGTGTTCCAGACCTTCATGTTAGTTTTCACATCTTTTAATCTCGTGCTATTTAGGTCTGTAGAAGCTCTGCTTCTGTTTAAAGCATAAGAAGGGGCTGTATACAGCAAAGCTGATACAGCAAAGCTCTGCAAAGAAGACATGAAGACTATGCTCTTGGAGTTTTTTTTCTCTGTTCTTTTTGCTTCTTACGTCACTTTGTTGTCTCTTTTTGATTAAATGCTCCTGTTCTGCCCTAATCCTCCAGCTTCAGTAAAAGTGATGGATGAATTGGCCAGTGTGCCATATATCCATCATGTGTTTGCTGCTACAATAAGATAATTGCATAGTATTTGTCATTGTTTCCGGCCATTCCCCTTTGCCCCAACAATGTACAGTGCAGTTGCTAAGTTTTTGCTAACTCTCAGCTATTCGGGTATTCTGCATTCCACTAACAACTTCCTTTATCTGCCCCTATGTTTATTGCTACTTTGGAGCTTTATTGTGTGTTCAGGTGCAGCCATCACAGTAGCGAGTGCTTTTTGTCTCTCCCTTCATGGCTGGCTTGGGGAGCTCTTATTAGTGTTGTTCAATAGCAGGAATAATGAATTGGTTTAATAAGGATACTATGTGGTTAATAAATGTGCAACACACACCCGCACCACTAACTCTGATAGTTTACAGCATTCAGGTCTACTTTCGTTCGTCCTGCTTTTTGTTTAATTGAAAGTCTGTTGGGAAATGTATTGGTGAAATGACATGTTGCGTTCAGGTAAACAGCAATAAAAACTATGACCCGTTCTTTCATGACTTGGGTTTGGCATTTACCCACTTCTACATACATGAGCATAGGTAAAAGGGATTCGAACCATCCCACTCTCCCTGTTTGGACATGCTCGGCTAAGGCATGTTCAGAGTTTGACCCCACTGTTTCTTGATAGTAAAGTGAACTCTTCGGTTGCACCAATGAGAAATCTGTTTTATAGATGTTTCACTGTTCAATGACCTCCTTTGCATTCCAAGTGTTGCTGCCGAGAGGTGCTGGGAACACTTTTAGATAAAAGGATGACTCAACAATCCAGACTATATAGCATGTCATCCTTATAAAAAAAAAAAGGCCTCATGTTTTCTCAAACGTCTTTCCAGAGTGCTAAAGCTGATATGAGATATTGTGTCACGACAGCTAATCGATTAATGGTGCTTAGCCTCAGTAATTAACAACTATGCAGGAGAAAAGAAAACATTCAAGTCAGTAAACCGCTGGGTTTTATTTGGTTCCTCTCATGACATATAAAACCTCTGGAATGACCAGAGTAATCAGACCATAGAAGAGCAGTGTAATTAAGGGAGCATCCAACTGAACATTTCCATCAGCAAATATACCGTTGGGACTTATCTTTCTGATGTTCTGTCTAGATCTGGCCCTGATTCTTCAGCGCATGACAGTTAGTTTGAGCCTTACTTGGGCATCTCATTCCATTTGATCATCATGCGCTATGCTAGCTTTGCACGTTTCCACTTATTTTGTTTGGATTCGTTTTCATTATAATACGAGTTTATTACCCGGTTCATATGGGTTCTAAAAGACCAAGCTTTTTAAATAAAGAACAGAAAAATAATTGTACATTTTAAGATGGACCTAATAAAAAGAGAAAACTATTCTACCCAAACAAAAATGTATCTATCAGAAGTAAGCTGCCAGTGATCCAAGAGATCGACTGTAATCCAACAGCTGAAACAATTAATCAGGATTTGCTAAATGATCTACCGTGTCCGCTTGAAGTGGACCATTTAATGCTTTAAAATGAAGATATAGTAAATATGCTGTATTTCATTTGCCCCAAATGTTAACAAAAGCCAGCAGCTTTGGGGTACTTGTTGAGTAATTACTTAATCTATTGGTTTGAAGCTTAGATGCTCTTTTTCCCATCCTTCTTTGTTTTCAGTCTCTGCTATTTCTATGGTCTCCGTTTCTGTTATCTTCTCATTAAAGTTTCTCAATTTGAATGGAGAGACTCATCATTATTTAGATAAAAAATCTCTCTCTCTCGCGCTCTCTCTCGGTCCTCTTCACTGAGTGTTTGTCATCCTCTGATAAAGCTGCACCCTATTACAGGCTGTTTTGTGGTGTTGAGGGACTGTTCAGCTCTCTCGGGCCAAAAACACAATCAGAGCCTGCACTGTCCCAGAATCCCTCTTCACTTTTGAAATAACATTTTTTTTTATATTCCTCAGAATTACCACATCACCTCCTAGTGTTTATCATTCCCTTGCCAGCTTGCCTTTTTCTTCCTGCTCATACTTCGGTAACTTTTGCCAGGCTAATTTTAAAGTCCCTGTAAAGGCAATATTTATGCGTGTTCTGAGTTTGTCACACCACAGACACATTTCTTCTTCTTCTTCTTCTTCTTCTTATTGTTATTATTAACCACTCAGCCAAATTTGAATGATGATTAAAAATCCGCCAAGTAAATAAAATTTTTGCTAAAAATTAAATTAAAAAATGGTTGGCTATCCTCTGCTCTCAAACCCTGGAGGTGTGTCCGCTGTCTACACTGAAACCACACCCACTTGCTGGAAAGCTGCCATCTGTCAAATACCGCTACAGCCTGAATGGTGCTCCTAGAAGCTTAATTGGATTGTCAAACCATACATGTTTGAACCTCCGGCACCAGAATCAAATTCAGAGGACCCAGTACCTGAGAATCAACCTCGTCCTGCGACGGAATGGTTTGTTTTTTTCCTCTCTCTTTTATGGAAGTTAGCAATATGTAACTAGCATAACCTAACTTAGCCAAATAAAGCTCTCCACCAAGGTGACTCTTTACAAATGTAATCCACTTCTTTTTGATATAATCATACATCACACTTAGTAAATTAGGACACTGAGCTGTTTTGTATGTTATAGCGACCAGGAAATACACATTTCGGTGACGAAGCTAGCATAGCTAGCTATCAAACTGTGTAGGCCAGGGGTGTCCAAACGTTTTGCAAATGTGTGGGGGGCCAACCTTGGCTGACGTTCTTTACATAGAACAGGGGCCGGCAACCTTAAACACTCAAAAGAGCCATTTGGAAAACACACAGGGAGCCACAAAACCTTTTTGACATCTAAAATGAAGATAATGCTGCATGTGTCGTTTTTTTTTTTTTTACCTTTATGGAAAGTATAGGAAAAAACTGTAGTGTGTCGCATTTATGAAATCACTGAACTGCTACCGAGTAAACGAAATTTTATTTCTGCAGGCAAACAAAAATATTTTTTACAG
>JAOUQX010000025.1:633322-643401 GCA_028566295.1 Liobagrus marginatus
GGTGTATAAGTCGACCCCCCCCCCATTTTGATATTAATATTTGGGTGTAAAAAGTCGACTTATACACCGGCATATACGGTACTTACTTCTGTTGTGTTTGGTATTTGTACATTTTTGTGCTATATTTCTGTTTAGTGTTCTATTACGTACTAATCAATGAAAATCCAGCAGAACTATATTATGATACAATTTACTGTTGAAATAATACAATCTGCAGTAACCTTTACTAATATCTTAATGTCGTTACTGTATCTTTGCATGGAAACTCTAAAACCATATGTTGAAACCTCCACTTAAATAATACAGCATGCAATCTAATAAAATCTCATTTTGTCACCAAATCGAATTTCGGTGTATTTTCTGGTGGCTGTTATTTCCCAGCTTGCTTATCTCCTAGACACAAAGACCCTTTTTCCTACTTCACATGTAAGCACATGACAACAAAGCCAGTAAGCGATTTGGATAGCTTGCCAGTTTGGCACTCTTTTCATCTATTCATATTTGGCCTTTTTACAAATATACACACACACACACGCACACACACTCCAGCCGTCTAGTCTTATTGTTCAAGGTCACGGTGTAACCTGTAATGGCAAGAGGGGTGACATTCTGACCCAACAAGCCCTTTCTTTGATAGCTTCTTGGCAGGATCCTTTGTACACCCGTAGATGTACATGCATCGATCCTAATTCTTTTTGGCAAGGGGCTTTAAAAGAAACATTGTTGGCATTTGCTAAATAATTGCTTCTGGTCTTTTGTTTGCTTGGGATGAAAAGATACAAGCAAGCTGAATTAAGCTTATACTACTTCAAGTGCACTACTCTTGCTAAACAATAGATGTCTGCACGGTTAATAGTGGGAGACTTCAGCAGGCTGTATCACGCTCTACTGTTGCTCCTGCAGGGACTGATGGCCTTTATTCTGCATGACAGAGGAAAAATCCTTGGGGTTAGGGAGCACATGGGGGCAAGAAGAAGCAAGCTTTGAGTGATTCATCCGTCAAAACACCAGAGGAACCGGAACGAAATATGGCGGATAATGAAAAAGGCTTTTGCTCCTTTCTTTGGACTTGCTTTGTTTTCCGGCTGGTGTTCTTTATGGTATTTCACTTCTTGTCCTTTCTTTTCGCTTTGCACCTGCCTGGAGACTGACTGGATGTACTTAAGGAGGGGTTTACGGGACAGGGGGTGGTTTACTCCCTCATGGATTTTCATTTTCTTTCCCCTTTTCTCTCCACCACCATGCTTTTTTTTTTTTTCTTCACCTGTCAGTAGACACATTCAAGAGAGAGAGAGAAGTGTGACAGATGATGCCGACAAGCTTTAGTTTTGGGGAAATAGACTATGGGGGTGGACAGGGGCTGCAGGGCAGAATGATGGTGCTGCTTTTGTGACCCCATCCGTGCTCGCATTGTACACCAAGACTAAATCTTATAATATGCTGCCTTGTGTTTTTCTTTCTTTCTATTCTTTGTATAAGAATATCGTGAAAAATCATGCATAAAGTAACGCAAAGACTTGGAGGGTGTGTGTGTGTGTGTGTGTGTGTGTGTGTGTTGGGCATGTACAATTTCAGCAGAATTTTGTTTGCTGAAAACAGGTTCAGACTCTTTCCTGGGAAAAGCACCAAACCCTTGATGTATTACCGAAAATGGGCAGTTTCTAAATCATTCTCTTTTAAAGTGGGAAACTTTTTTTTGCGGATTCAGACACCAGCGGCACATTGTCATCCTTCAGTTGTACGGCGCGCCAGCAGTTATCAGCATGAGTTAGCAATTTAAGGCCTTTCCCAAAAACAAGGTAAGAACTTTTTCAAGCATAGTTTTCAAAATACTCCAAGGAGAGCATAAAGAAGCTCCCTGCCTCTTTACATAGTTTTCAAAGTTGCTGCCAAAGAACAAGAAAGTGAGTTCAGTAACGACCAGCACTGAGTTGTGCAATGTCTGCTCAAAAAATCTGATAGTATGGTTCATGGTGGTTTGCTTTTGGTCTGTATGATTGTCCAAGCCATACCTGTTTGGATTGAAATCATCATGCTTCTGTACCTGTATAACTTTTACCAATGTCTCCTTCTAGAGCTGAAAGAAATTTTCGAAAATGCAATTCTGTTAATGAGCAACTTAAGCAGTGTTGCAACCTGCGGTGTTCTGGTCACAGTTCAATAAAGCTGTTAATAGGGTCACTAAAGAAAGGAAACAGTGGATGGGGAATTAGTTTAGCCTAGCATAAACACTCGTAAACCTCATTGCTGCTGTGGTAGTTACATCTGACCCAGGTTAAAAGGGTGGTTACATGGATTTGTGCATGTGTTATTTGTGAGCTACGACTCCAGCAGACAGAGTAGTGTATGTTTAGACTAGGGCTGCACGATTTTGGAAAATAATCTAATTGCGAATTTTTCTTTTAAACCAATATTGCGATTACGATTTAATATGCGATTATATTTTAATCTTCTGTATTATTCAACAAAGACAACCAACACACTATTATTAAACTATTATTATTAAACAAAATGTAAAAATTTCCTGTAGGCCAGGCCCATGTTATGATGAAAGTAGGTGAAGCCTGAATTGATATGAATGACATTTTTATTTAACTACTTTAACAAATGCCATATACGTATACGTTAACAGGTCAAAGTTCAGAGCTGCAGGGCAAGTTGTTGCTTCCTCTGAGTCTGCTTTGGGAAATTGCGATTAAATTGCAAATGCGATTAATTGTTCAGCCCTAGTTTAGACTGAGACCGGATATTGCGTGTATATGAGTTAGTGAGTATTGCTACACTGTATATTTTAAATCTTATTTGCATTACAAGACATTACATATCATATTGCTGTTTTAACGATAGTTACTGATGAACTCCAATAACAATTTATCCGAATGCTATAATAAAATAATATGATTGCAAGTCTTAAGACTATTCTTTTAGGAGCTTGTGTGTAATTGTTGAACTTGAATATATACCTAGATGCTAGTTAGCAAAGTCGATCTTTTACTTTGCCGTTTGTATTCATCCCCATAGTGTCCTGAATTTAAAAGTGGGACAGAAATTCGATAGAAATTGTTAACACGGTTTATTAAACTATGTAAATAAAACTGGAGGGCCTGTTTTAGTTGCTTACTGTGCATCAGAATGTAGTAAATGAACAAAATGAATATGTAAATAATGGGCTGAAGCATTGAAATTCTATAGTGTTTTAGTCAGCACACCGGGTACCTGCCTCTATGGCTGTTTCTTCAGCATACAATTTCTACGTTTTTAATTCAGGTACAGCAAGTACTGAACTTCCCCTTTGTAATAATTAATAGGAAAAGAATCAGTGTGCATTTCGAGGTGACTGGAGGTCTGGTCCTCCACTAGCTGAAATGTAACTGGTTACATTTGATGAATATTTTTTCTATTTGCACTTGTCACAAGCTATTCAGTTAGTTGTAGTTTTTATAGTTGTGCATTCATGAGGTGATAAAGGTGAAAATGCCAAACACTGAGCGAGTTGATATGCAAGTTGGATACAATTTGGCTTCTGGCTAATTGGTGCTTAGAGATAAAAGGTTTGTTTGTTAGTGCTCACCTTGCCTCAGGCAGTTCAGAGGAGTCAGAAACTTTCACCGGTTCTCACTTTCAAACGGTGCCCATGACTTATCCTCATTAACAGTCTTCATTTTGTGTCACCCTTTTACTTGTTAAACTACCCTTTTTTGTAGTTATTTCTCTGTGTTGCAAATACAGTGGAACCTCTCATAACGAGCGTAATTCGTTCCAGAATCTTGCTCGTTATGTGAAACACTCGTTAAGCGTAACAAATTTTCCCATATAAATCAATGTAAAACACGATAATGCGTTCCATGCGAAAAAAATATTCTTTTTTTTTATGTTTATTCAAATAAAATGACATACTTATAAATTGTTAAGGATCGTAACAACCTGGAATGCGATTTCGATTTGGAAAAAAACAATAAAAAAATCAAAACTAGCTTATTATTTATTCTTCCCCTTCCCCTTTCTGCGTCACTCGTTATGCGAAATGTCGCTCGTTAAGGAAGCAATTTTTTTTCACAAATTTAGTTACAGTTTAGGTCAAAATTAGTGAACAAGTTCTTCTGAAATATTGTTCAGATGTTCAAAATGTGATCGATTATTTACCGTTTGTAAAACACAGTTCATCCATTTTCTTCCAGTGAAGCAATTCGATGCTAAGAGTATGTAACCGTATGTATAGAGAGTTATGCACGCATTTGTGTCCTCTCAACTTGACTATTGCAGTTCTTTTACATGACTATATGTCAGTTTAATATTAATCATCATCAATTGGTTCAGAATACAGCGGCCAGGCTTTTGATAAGTTCCTGGAAATGTAATCGTCACCCTATGTTACGTTCTTTACACTGGGTGCAAATCAGTTACAGAGTTAATTTGAAAATGATCTCTGAGGTCATCCGAGCCAAGATTGTTGATTGTTCCAAGATCCAGACAAAATCGTGAGGTCGCCATGCTCTTTTTTTTTTTTTATTGTTGGGCCTAAATTATGAAGTAGTCTTCTGGTTTCTCTCAGATTACTGTCATAATTAGTCAGAATCTAAATCCAAGATAAAACCCATCTCTTTGCACAGGCTCTAATCTGTGCATTGTGAAAGGGGCATCATCTTGCATGAAAGGGGTTGGAATGACGCACTGTATCGACGATGTAGGTAATTAATAGGTATATTTGTATTCATGTATTCATTTGTAGGTAAGTTAATAAAGTAAACAAGAATAGTTTTGTGTTATACCACACATATTCTGGTAATTGCACAGATAATCATGCAATAATCATGATTGAGTGAATCGGACAAGCTTTGAAAGGTACTAAACTAAAACCATTGTGCGCCATTTACTCAGACCAAACAGAGTTTTGTTGTAAATTAATATGCTAATTAATATGTAAAATAATGCAGAGGACTTCCTTTAGTGTTTGCAGGCATCAACACTTTTCTCAAGTTTTCCAAAAAGAAGTTAATCTGTTAAAAAGTTAACTATTTCCTGCAGTTATGTGTAATGCAGGCAAGTATTATAAACTCTTATCAAACTGAAATGGCAACTGTTTTATAGATGCATAGATGTGTGTAAGCATTTAACTGGCCTCATCACGAATACCTGAAATGGTTTCAATTGCAAAATACTGCATGAGCACCATTAATATTGACGCACCAATGAAACAATTTCAGTGGACATTAGTTGCTTATTTTGTGGCTGATATTGAAACTAGATATCTGAAATATAGATGGTTGGTTGCGTTAGAAGCAGAAGTAGAAGCGTATTGAAGCAGAATCATGGAAGAAAACATTAGAAT
The DNA here is from genome assembly GCA_028566295.1 of Liobagrus marginatus. Taxonomy (NCBI): domain Eukaryota; kingdom Metazoa; phylum Chordata; class Actinopteri; order Siluriformes; family Amblycipitidae; genus Liobagrus; species Liobagrus marginatus. The sequence goes on from JAOUQX010000025.1 coordinate 638,652, forward strand.
AAGACCCTTTTGTTGGATACAACGAGATATTCATATTTTGGCAGATTTAGACCTTTACAATAACAAAACAAAGTTTAATTTCTCTGCTATTTTCATCTAGTCTTTATTGTGAAAATAACTCGCACTGTAATTCACACTTCAGACGGAGCTGTTGTTTGGAGCCGAGCCATTCTTGTGCTCCGTTGATATTCTTCCCACTTTGGCATGAAGTGCAGCCAAATGTCTGACTCACTTTTACTTAACTGGCCTCAAAAATGTTCTCTGGCCTTTTTGTGGTGGAGTTTGGCTGAGCAGCCAGTACTTTTCCTCCAGAATGTGTATTTCTTTTTTTTCTTATTTTTGCAAACCAGTTCAGTTTGAAGCAGTGTAGGCTAGTTAGTTCTGCTAGAAAAAGCAGAACATTTCAAATAGAAATTTAGATCTTATTTATCATACACATAAATGCAAAGAAATGTTTTATTCCGCATATCCCAGCTTATGAATTTGAAGGCTGGAGTCGGAGCGCAGGGTCAGTCACAACGTGCAGCACCCCTGGAGCAACTGAGGTTAACGGCCTTGCTCACGGACCCAATGATGATAGTTTGCCTTGTGCAAGGCTTGAACCCTGACCCTTCTGATCACTGACCCAGAGCGTTTTTATTTTTTATTTTATTTTATTTATAAATACCAGCAATATGCATTAAATGTCACGGGAGTGTAAAAAGTGTATTTAAAAGGCGAAATTGTGTTTAGGGTTTGCTTCACCATTGCTGGGCCTCCAGCCTTTTGCATTTGGTTTATAAATTGTCATTAATGTTTAAGCAAATCACCTGTTTCCCTTTAGCTGCATGCTGGAATGATGATGTAAGTATTGTACTGTATCTGGTGCTGCTAGGTTTTGCAATGTTTGCTGCAGTATGGTGGGAATTTAAATCAGTTCAGCATCATTCCAGAACCATCTAATTCCCAAAATGTTTGATTTGACGTGCTGCATATTTGCCCATGAGGTGTGGAGCATAAGCCATATTGGCATTTTATCGCATTTACTTTGATTAGAGTAGTAGCCGGAGTAAAACCTATTACACTGTACTATACTTTCACACTGTTTTTTGTTTTTCTGTATTTGGATGATGATCAGAGACGGCCAGAGCGTGTGATTACGTTTCATCCCGTAAAAGTTTCATGCTTCTCATTTACATGAACGCCGAGTTCGCTATTTTGCGAGCACTACCGTCTCAGCCTCTCACAGTTCTATAACTTGTTATATTTTCTGTAATAAAGTTACAGGACAGGAAGGCCATGGGTGCCAACCGGTGATGTCACTCCCCACAAGTCATTTTGCCAATCTGGTCCTGAGAGTTTTATGCAGCCCGTATTTTTCAGATAACTAATGTTCATTTCCAGCACTCTCATTTGCATATCCTCGGCCTCTAATATCATTCTGGTGGAGAGGAGCTGGGTTAGTGTTTAGTGCTGTATTTATGAGGCTCGACACAGCATCTCTGTTCTCACTTATCAGAAGTAATGTGTGAGACAGAGGGGAGTAGGTTTGTGTCAGCAAATCTGGGGCATTTTAATGCACTTTTATTCAGCACTTCTGTGAATGGTTCTCTGGAGTGAAGTGGCTTTAAGAAGAATAAATTATTCATTTTGGCAATAGGGTTGTTAAAGTGGCCATGACTTTGTGTGTGTGTGTGTGTGTGTGTGTGTGTGTGTGTGTGTGTGTGTGTGTGTGTGTGTGTGTGTGTGTGTGTGTGAATCCTAACTTTATTCCCCCTTTCATCCCAGAACTGATATTTCCAATCCAAATAATTTGAAAACAATTGGCCTCAATTTGCATTTATAGATTGAGTTCTGTATAATTTTTACTTTCCTCCTTTTTTGATCAGTTTATATCGTTAGTTGGGTTAAACTCTCAAGTTGCAGGGAGCGTTGTTGCACAAGGGAAATATTTTTCCATCCAGTACTACAACAATGTCAGCTCATTCCATGTTTCACCCTCCTCAGCCTCTGTTGGGTTTTCACAAACGCGATGGTCTGTGAACTAAATGTACACGTAGGAAATGCAATCAAAAATCTCTCTGAAGCATCACTCACAAATGGTTTCCTTTTTTTTTTTTCATAATTATTCTTCCACTTCTGGGAATTTATGTAAAATCTTCAGTAGGGTTTGAATGTAACTTAGTTATAATCTTGTTTTCAGCAGAACATTTCAACTTATTTCGGAGAGCCTCTTTGTGTCAACAGCACTGTATTGTTTCTGTTCTTCTGAACGGTAGATGCTCCTAAACCTAATTTAGTGTTTTTGTTACCTGTACTTTAGCTGGCTGTCCACTGAAAAAGAACTAGTTGTATTTAAAACACTTTACAACATACCAACTTGATATTTAAGTAGAAAAGAGGCCAAATATAAATTCAGTTCCATCTTGCTCCAAAAGCCCATCCTAGTAGTAGATTCTTTGTTGTTTTGTTCTCCACTATTTATTTTTTATTTGTTGCCAAGCTGTTCGCACCCATTTCAGCCAGATAAAGCTGGCATAATAATGAAAGACTGCAGATTTCTAAGCATCACAATGTGGCCTTTAGTCATGCTTTTAAATGACACCAGTTGGTCCTCTCTATTACTTTTTCTCACTTTTCTTGTTGGCCTCGAGAAATAGATTTTTTTTCATGCAATTTGGCCTCTTCTTTTATTTTATAACCTCGCTATCTGTGGAGGAGTTTTCATGTGGTGCAGCTTTGTTCTGTCCGTTCCATTGTTGTGGTTCGGCTTGTCATGTCAGACTTCCGAGAGCACCAGTAACGTGACCCACTTTTCATGCTGCCTTGTGTAACGGTGTTCGTTTCTTTAACATAACTGAGATCAGAATGAAAGGCCTTGACTGCTGGGTGTGATGTTACAGAACGTGCGTGAGACCAACCAAGTTAAGCCAGACTGAATTTGTTTTTAAGGTCACACACCACACGTAAGATGCAAGCATCTTCGTAAGACTTGAAACTGAAATCTTGCAGCTTTAGTGCAGGGAAATTGAGATGTTGAGGAAATTTAGATTTTACGATTCACCATAAACCGGTCCACCTCCTCCGGCGAGACGCTGGTCATGCCTTGTGAAAATGAGCCTCAGCGGGTAACACTCTCTTATAGAAGGATAAAGATTTTTCGCTCAGTCAATCGAGTAGCTCTCTATGGAGCCAATCTTACTGCCGCCTGCCTCAGCACTCATAAGACAGCCAAGTCTCTGCTCTGAGACTTGAGCTTCATTAAGAGAGCAGCTTAATGGTACCTCAGTGGAGCTTGAGACCTTGTACAGTCTCTCCATCTCTGTTTTACCTGCGAGCTAATAATAACGCCATAATCTCCCGCTTTAAAGATATCTACTGTACCATTTTGTGTTTCCAAAAGTTTATACAGCCCCTCTGCATGTATTGGCCTCATTTTTAATGCCGCAATCATAAAGGTTACACAGAGCCTTAAAGCATATTGATTTGACATTTCTTTTTTCCTGACACTTCCCTTTTTTCTGACTTTTGCTTTTTATGCATGACCATATGTAAGACTTCAGCATTTCATTGATCATTTATTAATGACAATCATTAAAATTCACCAGCATGCCAAAGGGAAGCATAACGGATGTAAATAAACCGCAATTTCCACCCAGTTGGAGCATTAGAAGGTGTGAACATCATACCTAATATTTTCCCCACGAGACTCAGTTTTATTTTTTTTTAACTATATTGATCAATTGTTAACTATTAACGTGCAATTTTCCTTATTTAAAAAAATAAACAAAGCCAAGTTATTAGTGTGTGTGTGTGTGTATATATATATATATATATATATATATGTATGTATATATATATATATTTGGGTTAGGTATATATATATTTGGGTATATATATATATAACCCTAACCCATATATATATATACATATATATATACATATATACACACACACACACACCGGACAGAAAAGTATTGAATGGAAGACAAGCGGGTTTGAACAAAAGTACAATAGCATTATCTGGTGGATCAATGGTAAAGCTCTGGGTCAGTGATCAGAGGGTCGGGGGTTCAAGCCTTGCACCAGACAAGCTACCATCATTGGGTCCTTGAGCAAGGCCTTAACCTCACTTGCTCCAGGGGGCGCCGTTCGTTCTGTCTGACCCTGCGCTCTGACCCCAGCGTTCAAATTCATATGCTGGGATATGCGGATTAAAAACATTTCACCGTGTGTATGGGATAAATAGGATCTGAAAATGAAATGATCCGTTATGTTCATAGTTTCTATGTACTCATGTCTCTGGCTATTTGTGTACCATTATTTTTAATTTGCTTTGCTTTTTCCCCCATTTGCACTTAAAACTTTTTTGGACTACTTTTGTTAACCTTTTTTAAGGGTCTATCATCATTTATACGGATTAAATGTACGGTACATTTAGTCCCGAAAAAAATGAAATATGTTATCATTAGCAAAGATTCCTTTTCTAACTGCTGACATTGTTATTTTTAAAACTGAAAATGAATCTCAGCATCAAACGTCTAGTCTCTCTGGTCGAACTCGCTTCGCACGTTGTTGTTCTATAATTAGATTAGATCTAGAGTAGTCCGTCTGTAACTACTGTTAATTCTGTAATAAATTTCAATCGTGTGACTCATTCATAAATATTTAATCATGAATTCACCTGTCAATTATACATAAGTGATATCATGAAGTGGATTTAATATATGCAGCATTTGATATACGTACATATATATATCAAATGCTGCAT
>JAOUQX010000025.1:712802-724378 GCA_028566295.1 Liobagrus marginatus
GACGAATAAATTTGAGATAAAATCTGCAAAGTCACGCAGGAATTCGGAATACGGCCCTGGGGGTCTGTAAATAATAACTAATGGAAGTGAATAAAGTAAATGAGAGTCAATCAGTTGCTTTATTCAGATTTGCTCGCTTTCATTAAATATATCATTAGTTCTAGTGCTGAATCGAAGAAGCTGCATAATAAATTTGTTGAGCCTGCTTGAGCATCAACGGTTGCACCTTACGTTAATAGTTGTGTATGAGTCCCTCAGTTGTCCTAATTATTGTTTTTTTTTTTTTTTTTTTTTACTTATTAGCATATTTACAGTTTTGCAAGTCGTATGTAAACTTAAAATTGAACTATATCTGTCTTAATACTTTAGTCAGCAGGATAATTCACAAAGGGTAATCTCTCCCTCTCTTGCTCCCTCTCGCTCTCCCTTTCTTTTCTCTTTTGCTTCTGATCGACCTTTACATCAGTGTGTGGTTTATACAATAGTTTACACCAGTGAAGATACCCATATACACAAAGGGCTTGACCCTGTCAAATGATCTTACAGCAGTGTGCGGTGAGGAAGCAGGCCTCAGCTTCCAGGCAGTTTCATTTCCAGCTGAAGGGTTGAGATGTTCAAACCGGTCTTTACAGTAATGATAAATGAATACATTTCCAGGTGCAATTTTCCACACGAGTGCACTATGGAGAGCTTTGTCCCCAATCTGCAGCATTGTGAGAGTTAAAGATGTGTTTTTCAGTGCACTCTGTAAGTAAAGAGAACAGAATGTTCCTTATGGGTACCCTGTGTGTCGAAAGCCAAACAATCTCTTTATTCAGCTTTTATACCGCATTTGCTCCTCCATTGCATAGTCCTAAATCCCAGCCATTTTGAAAGATTTATTGTTTGGGATATTGATCTGTAGATTAGAGCTTGACCGTCTGATCAGAAAAGGACTATAAGACTGGGCTTTTAAACTGAAGCAGTCTCTCTTAAATCTCCTGCTGAAAATGATATTCTGGAGGCCAGCTGGTATTTGGTATGCTTCCTCGTCATCTGCATTTTCTTCGTAACTGTTTGCGTGCATGTGTCTGCATGTTCATGCTCAAGTTTTAGACACTGTCCGGTTGTAGTTGTTTTTCTTCCATGTTCCTGCAAGTCTCACCACAAAAGCAGAAAATATCATTTTGAGAAGCCCGTGCTCAGCAGTTTCAGTCTCCCCTCTTCTCACCGTGCCTTCATCAAAAATGAAAAAGACAGGCTCCAGATGAAGCTTGGCTTTGAATCCTGCTGAAGAATTGCGCTTGAATTCGGGGAGTTTTCACTTTTCACTTTCCATATGACAAGAGGTCTTCAGGTGCTAACGCGGGCGCGAGTTTGGAGCGTGGAAGACTCATGCCTGGCATGCTGTATGCTCCCTTCCCTCGCTCCCTTCTGACAGTTTCTTACACACAAGGAAAACTGCTTCCATCTATCTGCGTTTCTTTTGCTGTCTGTTTCTGCCCACACTTCTTACCCAGCTTGAGGGTGTTTCCATCAAAGCTGGAAGTGAATGCTGTCAGCTTCCATTGAGACTTGCGCTCATGGAGTTGATTTCTTCAGAATTCAGGTATCTGCTCCTGACAGTTTGAATTCTCCGTGCACATTAAGAATGCATGATGGAATTTTGTGTAGTTTGAGATGGTAAATGAATGTGTGTTGCCAGAGAACATATGATTCTGTCCAGTGCAAATTCTTTTTACTGACTGCATGCCATCTATAAACCTATTGGACTTTGGTAAAAATGTTGCTCAGTAATCGCTTCCTCCTCCTCGCTTATTAATATTTTACATTCAGTAAGGCAGGAATGATTTGAATATTACACAATAAATGACACACTTATTAAACAGTTTGATTTTCAGGTCTGTCGAAGTTATTGTTTTTTTTATCATGATGTACAGGAAATGATTCTATTCTCAGGAAGAGCTAGAAATGAACAGACTACAAATTAAGTCATGACATTGATGATGTTTCTGGAGCGTTGCCGTGTTACACATTTCTTAGGAAAAAAAGAAATGCACTAATTACCACAATTAATATTGTTATCCAAATGGACCCTGCTGAAAAACTTCTTAAAATATCCTAAAAATCCTTGGTTTTTTTATTTTTTATTTTTTATTTCCACTCCTTAAGGTCCTTACTTTATTTAGTAGACTGACCATTCCAGATGTGTTGCCGATAAAATTTCCAGATGGGTCCAGTCTATGACCTTTCCCTGGTTGCGTATGGTATGTGTACCAGGTTTGGTGTAGGTAGGTCAAATGGTGCACATTTCAGGGGTAACCAAGTGTAGGGTCAATGTGTACTTTCACGGTCCCCTAGGGCAGTTGGGGTCCAGTTAAAAAAAATCTTATTATAGAAATGGACCGTTGCAGATGCATTATGGGTGTGAGCTGGTCAGAATTTCCAGATGGAACCTAGTCTATGACCTTTCCCTGATTGAGTAGGGTAAATTTCCTGAGCTTGGTGAGGAAACACAAACAACTCCTCATGTTACACGTGTAAAACACTGATGCTCTCCAATAAAATATCAACTTTGCTTTATAGAAAATAAAGAGAACCTCAACTTGTTTTGGTTCTGTTCTCGTCCCCTCTCTTTTTTTTTTTATTATTATTGAGGTTTACTCATCAGTGATTTTGCACCGACTACAATTAATAACTGTCTTTCCCGATGTATTAATGCTCAAAAGCTTGTTGAATCTCCCCAAATTTGAGAGGCTCTGGCTAAGCACACAGGTAATGTAATAACCCAAATCATTTCCTAGGAAGTGCTCCCATGGCTTATTACCAAAAAGACTTATTTCTTTTACAGAGATGAAATCTAATGAAAGGATCCAGCAGGGAAAACACTGCTGTTCATGCTGTCCACAAGGTTGTGTCCTTCATCAGACTTGTTGTCCAATGGAAAATGCTGTCTCACGAAACGTGTTGGTGGTTGTTAAAAATTCTAAAGTTGAATCTCAGCTGTGGATTTTAAGTCCTCACAATAAGCGTGATGATAAGAGTAAATTAAAATATGAAATTCAGGTTGGAGGTGCCCTCAGAAATATGTTGTCTGGTCTTCAGAAATGCAGCATCAAAATACCAACTCCTCTGATGGTGTGAAAATTTGACTGCAGAAATTCATTCTATACTCTTAATCATAATCATAATCTATACTCTTAAAGATACTGTTAACCATACGCTACCGGTTGTTTTGTTGTTTAAGATGCAATCTGGAGCCAAGTAAATATATAACTGTGAATTACACTGTAGTGGCCTTTAGCAAGGCCCTTAACTGATAGAGTTATACAAATAAAATAAATATTAGTCTCACTAAATATGAGCCTCTGCCAAGTTCTGTAAATGTACTGAAAGTATTGTTATTGACTTTCTTTGTTTTTTTGTAAAAAGGAAAAAAAAATCAGTCAAACAAGCACAGCGTCTGGCAAGTTCAATGCTAATCCGCTAAGTTGAGCTACTTCACTAATGAAAGCCATGTGATCCATTGCATGTCTGGTAGATCAGACTGAACATTTCGGCCTAGTTAATTTGGCACCTTATTCAGGTGCCAAAAAATGAGCTCAAATCCTTAATCTCTATTTAACCCATATTCATCAAACCCAAACTGAGTCGTTTTTTTGTCTTAATGAATATTACTCACAATCTACTCAGAATACAAGTCTGTAGGTCTTGTCACTGTGATAGGTTGGAGAAAACAGTTTGCTGTCTATCACGAGGAGATGAACCCAACAGTCGGAACTGGTCCAAAGAAATTATCTGAGAAGAAAATGATCCTCATTTGGACGCACCATTTACATAAGCACCATTTTGCTAGCTTTGCTTCAGTTCGCCAATAAACATGGCGAAGAGCCATATACTCCTACAGAAAAGGCAGTTTGATTGACCTACCCCAGGAATCTTCTGTTACCTCTTTGCCAAGCCTGTTTGCTGAACATTAACTGCTTCAAATAAAAATCAGGATCCCATGAGCTTTTGAGCGCAATGATTGAATTTGGCTCTAAACTGCATGCTGTGTTGTGGTGTTCAAACGTTGTATGTAAATAGAAGTGCAGTGAGCCATTCAGACTGCAACTTTCAAGGTTATGAAACTTGTGACCGATGCATACAAAATGTGTGTACTGTAGATGTGTGCTAACCCTCATTGTGGATCTGTTGTTAGCATTGTACTAAAGTGGAGTTGCACCTCTTGAAGTTCTGATGGAGAGATTATTGCAGCACATGGATTCTGGAAACTTGCACAGTTTTTATTTGCAGCCCTCATGGCAGTTTTAAGAACCTTTTGAATATGGGATGACTAACATTTTTCTTCTGAGAGTCCTGTGGTTATATGCACTGTTTTCTGGTTTTTGGTTGAGTTCACTGGGTCAAGAGGCTAAAATTGGACATTAAAAGCTAAAGGGGGGGCTTGCAGTGTTGCATGTAGTGTGACCTGGCCCTTGCTGGAGTAGGCTGTTATGTATGACATTGTTGGTGAATTTTCGGTGTTCATGTAGTGTAATGTGTGTGAAGCTTGACTGGAATCCGGCAGGAGTTAGGATGGGGGAAATGAGCTTGTTTGAGCTGGCTATGCGGCAGATACCGTTATGATCTGCAGTGCTGTTATGATTCCGGGGTTGGCTGCTTTGCTTTGGAGAGACGCCGAAACACACAAACATTTTATTGCACTCCTTGAAATGCTCCATTGATTCTGCTTCCCACATCTCACATCCCCCCTTTGTAGGCCCTCTGTTACCCAGAGGAGATATTGCCTAACAATTTATAGAATTTGATGCTTCAATTGAGTTAACTCATAGTTTTTGTTGTTTTTTCAACAATAAACATCGAAGAAGGTGCAAATGGGTAGAGCCAGTATCATTTATGTCTTTTTCTTTTCATTTTGCTTATTTTCTTGTCAAGTAAGCATGTAAAAGGCTACTTTTGTTATACAGTAAATGATAGCATATTGGTGATTTGATTCTTGGCTTACGGTATTTGTATATAAAATACACACGTCCTTAAACGGAAACATAAAACCTTCATCAAAGCCTTTCTAGAGGAAGCCTGGCTTTCGTCACGCATAACGACAACGGTCCTAGTGAATTCCTCGCACGCCTCTATCCTTCGGAGATCCATAATAACTATTTACTTTGGATTATATGTCTTATTCCCCTCTTCATTCGCTGGAACGATCACTATTTAACCTCCTCTTGGCTACTGGGTCTTATCAGATGCCATGAACGTGAAAGACTATTAAGGGAGGTCTCCGGAGTCCAGTGTGGGTCTTTTTTCCTGTCCTCTGCGTTCCCAGGAAGGAAGAAAGCACGGATGGGAACGCATAGCCAGCAGATATTTTAAGTGATATTAATGATCTCTGACATTTAGTCATGCATTGGAAGAAAGGCCTAAGGAATAATTAGCTTCCTGGCGTGACCAGTAAAGGGAGTGGAAAGCATTGTTGAATTGGTGACCTTGGTGGTTTGTAGCTTTTTGTGCAGCTGTCTCAAGATTTGCAGAGCTCTTAACTGTGGAGATTTTGGCTGGAGCTGCAGACTGGACTGAACAAAACTGTTATGCTTTGACCCTTTCTTTCTGGAGCTCTGTGGATCCATAATCAGATGTTATCTCCATCTCTGACATGGACAGTGTTCGCTGGCTCAGATTTTTCACTTCAAAAGCTTGGAGGAGATTCTTCAGCAAATTCAGAGTGTAGGGTGTTGAGTAAAGTCTGCCGCCTGCATAAATCTGGATCTTTATTAAAATTACTGTTTTTACTTAGATGATAAATGCACAGTAACAAGTTCCGTTCGAGAATATTTCTCAAACATTCCAGTTTAATGTTTTGTGATATATTGTCTTTTCTTTTGTGATATTCCATTGGATGCAATTGAGAAAAGGACCTTTAAAAGGCTGGTTGAAGCTGTTATTGTAATAGTATTCATCTATGGTCTGCATACACTTTGAATTAATGTGTGTGACCATCTTATATGAGGTTCAGGTGAATCTGCCATGTGCCAATGTTTGTAAATGTAAAATAATTTATACCATGTACCTTTATTCAAAAGTCTGTCTACCTGAATTGCAGATGGAACCAATAATCTTTAAAAAATAAAATAAAAAAAATAAAAAAAGCACAACAAAAATCAAAATCTGCCATTAACTTCGGCAGAACATTTCTTACACTGGAATATATTTTACTTTGTAACATACCTCATGTTTTGTGTCTGCAACTACAATAAAATTATTGCACATTGTATTAACCCTCTGGGGTCGGCCTTATCGCCCACGCTATGCGCTCACTGTTTTTTTTTTTTAAATAGTGCAAAAAATACTCCCTCGATTTAACTCGTACAGCGAAGTGCTATACACCAATCAAAACTTAAGTGTCTGGTTTTTTTTTTAGTTTACACTCACAATAAAAACAGTATGCTGTGCTTTTCACCAAATAAAAAATAACATGCGCGTTTTGCCGTGCCTCTGTTAGTGGAATCTGAAACACGTCGGAAAGTGCTAGTCCCATGTTAAATATTATCTTTAATACGCTGGCACAGCCCCGCCCCCCAGTGCTAGTCACATGATAAATATTTTCTTTAATGCACTGCGGTAGCCCCGCCCCCAGCGCTAGTCACATGATTATTATCTTTAATGCATTGCGGTAGCCCCGCCCCCAGCGCTAGTCACATGATAAATATTATCTTTAATGCACTGTGGTAGCCCCGCCCCCAGCGCTAGTCACATGATAAATCGTTTGGGCTTCGCGTGAGGAACAAAGTGAAGAACAATGCAAGTCTTTTCACAGCATTACACCTTGATGGGGGAAGATTAGTTGGGGGGGGGGGCTTTAGTCTCCCCAGGCGTGAATCACATAAATATTCATGACAAAGTGTAAATTATTGTGCAAAGTGTATTATTATAGTGGTTAGAATGGTTTTCACATCATTTTCAAGTAAACATTCAGGCCTACATGACTGATTACTCAAATCTCTTATTACAAACTATTTACATGTTTTATGGCCTTATTTCTGTAAACTTTTTTCTGAAAAACTCACTAACCTAGCATAATATGTTTGCCTATGAAATGTAAACATTTACATCCATTTTGCTCACACGTTATTGTAGCTTAGCTTATGCTGAATACAAATAAAATACATGTATGTTATAAGAAGCTCAAATGTTAGGGCATGTCAAAACATCTCACAGGCCCCAAAACACCCTCGGACCCCAGACGTTTATGATAGCTATTGCTGGATAATTTATGGCTCATGGGTGTAGTGAATGGTTGAGTTCCAGATGAATTACAGAGGTAGATAAGCTATTGGGAAAAAAATTTAAAAGTCTTTTATTTTTTCATCATAACCTTGCAGCTAAAATTCAATTTCTCTTTAAAAATGATTTTCTCATCTTTCTATTTTAATCTGATCATTCTTTCGATCACTCGTCCTTCTCTCCAGTTCAATAGCCGTTTCTGTGAAGTAAGTGAAAAAGACTACATCGCATTTGTGACTGTAGATTAACATTGATAAGATTAGCCGTGTAAAATCACTAGTATATAGGGACCATGTGTGCTCTGCCACCAAGTGAGGGGGAAAAGGTGTAATGTAATACATCATACTCTTAACACTGTGCTTCCCATTAAAATGAATACATCGGCAAGATGAATGGGTTTGCTGTAGCATGATGACCAGCTATCACAACTCCTAGCACAAATAAACCCACTGGGTTGATGTATACATGGATATCCTTAGCATGCCTCAGTTTAATAGACGCTCTTTCTGTCTGCTCTTAGATCAATCATCAGTGCTACGGCTTCCCACACTGAGTGCAGACTCTCCCTTAGACACCAATTGGCTATAAAGGAACAAAGCTAGCTGCAACATAATGTGTGACAAGTACAACTACATCACCACTCATTTAATCGAGTGCAAGATTGGCCGACAGATCTGTCAGATCATTGTGTATATAAAAAAGACTCCCTGATACGCATGCCATCAGAAAGAGCTTTGAACCTTGTCATGATTCCTGGAAAACACTTTTGCGCTCTTGGCCCTGAAGGCTTTTTTTAAGTGTCAGAGAAATCACTTTCTTTTTGGCATCTGGAATGGGCCATCGATGGTGTCAATAACAGATAGTTCTTAGTAATCAGAAACACTTAGACAGCTGTAATGATTTCACACATCCCCTTCTATCCGCTTCCCTTCGCTTCTGTCTTCCCCCGATTACTAAAACCTGATCATCCCATTTCTCTGAGGAGACGACGCTGCATGACTTAAATAGGCTCTTGAATCCCGACTCTTCCAGTGGTAGGTTTCGGGCACGGGGTTAGCGCAGTCTCTGTTTTTGGGCTGTAGGATGTTAGTGGAAATGGTTTTTACCTGAGAGCAGTTCAAACTGTTGTCATTTACTGTTATCAGTATTGCAATACATAGTACTGTAAAAAAAAAAAAAAATCTTACACCAAGACCTACCGTCATGCAATAAATTTAGTATTGCCGAGAAATGCATTGCATAAATGCAGATTTACATAGAAATATGTACAAATAGGTACATTTTGGTCATATAGCATCTCCAGCCATTCTTTAGAAATTCTGCTAACATTAAATTTATAAATCAAATTTAAAATAGATTATTGTACAAAGCCCACCTAAAAGGATCTACAGAATGTTTTTATTATAAATGATTTCTGGTGATGTTTTTAAGCTCTGTATTAAATTATAAGCAAACTGTGTATGGCCAAAAGTTCAAGGACAATCACATTCAAATGTGTTTAGCAAGCAGATTAGTTTGGACTTACTGCTGCTATAATAAGCAAATCCACTATTCACTAGATTGTGGAGCATGCTGACGGGCATTTGCTTATTCAGACACAAAAATATTAGTGGAAGAACTCGGGTTACGACAGGGCTTGAGTTCTTCCACACCAGACTGGTCTTCTAAACTATGTCGACTATTCTTGGCCCAATTGGTACAATTGTGTGCTTTCAACTTTGGGGCAACAGTTTGCGGAAGAACCATATATGGTTCTAAGGGTGTCCACAAATTTGTAGCTGGATGTGTGAACACTGGAAGGGGTTGAATTGACCCAGGACAAAAACTTAACTGCTATCTAAAAGGGGGGAGGGGCCTCTATAGCCTGATAATGTTATGCTAGATTATTAGGCTTAATTAGAAGTAAATAATATACAAGGCACTAAGCTTTTCTTCAATAAAAACCACATGGCTTGTAAAATGGCTTTTAAAGCTTGTGTCAGTGAAAACTGGAAGTAAGTCGTTGCAATAGAGCATTATGGATAATAGAAATGAATAGTAATGTAGATAAATGGACATTCTAGTTGCATTCTGGTTTCTTATTTAAACCACAGAACTCCTCTTACAATGCCAATACCACTAATATGTCAAGCCTTTGTTAACTTTATTCAAAAAATAAATCTTGAGCCTAGTTAAAGATGTTGAATTATGCTTCAATGCTTTCACATTTGAGTTTATGTTCCTTATGTTTTTATTATTACTTCGCTATGGACAGTGAGCTTTTGCAAGCCCCAGATTTGACCACCATGCTTTTATCATCTCAGTAACATAGACCAGTTATCAACAGTAAAATTCATTACACTAATTTACCAGTCTAGTAGAAATTAATCCATGCCTGCGTGGTTGACATGGCCCAATGTAAACAGTGGCACGTGGTTATACTCGAACTATGATTTTGCGTAAGCTATGCGATCAGCATTAGTCACACACACTATTTCATATTTTATGTATATATAAAGGATTAAACGTGACATTCACTAGACAGCAGCATATCAGAGCCAAAACATCCCTTCCAGGTTTCCAAGTCAAACTATCAAATTAATGAACAGCGGTGTTCACCACACTGATGCGACTGTTGCCATGGGCCGCAATGTTCCATTTAAACTTACATTCAGAAGTATTTAATAATACCAGAATTGATCACTGGGGGTTTTAAAGGGGACAGGAGAGTTAAAAGGAACGCTAGTTTGTATTAGTACACAATAACAGTCTAGAATAGTACACAGGTATGCCTCGTGAGACACAGAGCTAGTTTGTTTAGCTCAGCTGGATAGATGGGCATATTTGTGAATTCCTACTGCTGATCTACACTGATACTGTATTAGGATAATTAAAAATAATAAATTAACATACTTGATTAATTAAAGATGTGCATTGTGTACATCTGACTCCTGGTAGAATTTCAAAATATAAGCATACACAATTCAAGATAGATATTTCTAATAGGAACATATAAAATATCTTAATGAAACAAAAGTCCTCAGTTATAAATGAAATAATTACATTAAGTAATAACCCCTAGTATGAGAACCCCTGTGTTAAGAAAATACTGACTTAACCTCCTAAGACCTGAGCTTTGGTTTGGCCTGGTTTTTAGCCAGTTTTGATTTAGATTTTAGCCTGGAGATCCGTGGGACTGCTGTGGATCGTAGTGCTTGTAGGGGCTTTGAGCTGATGTTGCTGTGGGCAGTTTGTGCTCAGGCCTCAATTATCAAACATTCGGCTTCATCAGGAAGGAATTCATATTAAAACTATAATGAACTTAGAAATGATGATGCTCATACTTAGATTGTAAGTTGCTCATGAGAGCTCGGTTCCATTTGACTGTATACTGTCTCAGGTGTGGCACAGATGAGGATGGGTTTTTTTTGTGAGTCTGGTTCCTCTTAAAGTTTCTTCCTCGTATCATCTCAGGGAGCTTTTCCATGCCACGGCCTCGGACTTGCTCAGTGGAGATAATATAATTTTATTATACATTGTTTCGATTCCGTTATTTATTGTTTAGATAAAATGTCAATGTAAAAGTTAGATTGTAAGTTAAGTGTTGTACAAATAAAATAGTAGTGGATTGAAAGTCATTTCAGCTTGTCGTTTTTCTTAAGATATCATTTCTTAAGATTAAAAATAATGAAAAGTTAGTGAGAAACATAATTTGTTAAATTAAATAAATAAATCTATAAATAAAACGGGTCTTATTGTACTCTTCTTTAGAGCTGGTCATTTACGCACAATTTTCCGGGAAGCCAGTGAATGCTCTTTTATAAATCGCTAAATTGATTTGTCTATTGTAGGATGTTTAGCCTCCCAACCTTTCCAGCACCATTGTTGCTTCCACTGACCTTTTACAAAAATGATAAAGGTCATGAATTGATTAGTTGAAGTATTTGGCTTTTCCTTTTTTCCCCATCATCGGCCCATCGTCAATTTGTCGCATCACTCCAATAGTAACATAACTGCTCCATCTGTCTAATTATTCAGCGAAGGTCACAGCAGTTGTCTTTAATTAATGTTGTAAAGTGACTGAGTACAAAGAGAAAAATGGCAACTTAAATGAGGCGTAATGTTGAATTAATTCCGCTTATAATTACCAGCCAACATTTCTCATCGATGCTAAATGGAATTATTCTGTTCAGTCTCCTAGCTCATCATATTCACTGCCATGGCCTGCACAACCCATTACAGATGGATTTGTATTGTATAGCCTGTGTGTGTGTGTGTGTGTGTGTGTGTGTGTGTGTGTGTGTGTGTGTGTGTGTGTGTGTGTGTGTGTGTGT
>JAOUQX010000025.1:766685-777395 GCA_028566295.1 Liobagrus marginatus
ATTTTTGCACCCGTTATCCTGTACCCGGTGTATAAGTCCCCCCCCCCTCCATTTTGATATTAATATTTGGGTGTAGAAAGTCGACTTATACACCGGCATATACGGTAGTTATAGTTATAGTTATTCATAACTGAGGTCCAATTATTGAGTCCTATTTATTTTGTTAGTAGTTAGTAGAAACTAGTTATGCTTGTTAGTAGGAAGTCTGAGACATGCTTATTGAACACGCACAAAATGTTTGAGCCCTGCATTTGTGGTTGGGATCATATGAGTACTACATAGTGTTTCTTTTAATACATTTCCATTCTTTTAGAGACATGTCAAAGTGTAATGGGCAATGCAGGGACATCACACTTGGCATGGTTTCCTCAAGCTGGAACCGAACCAATCAACTTATTGGATTGTTATTCAAAGCTGAAATAATGTTAGTCACTGTTCCTGTCCTGTTCAGCTTGGTGAGGGTCTCTTTACCCATATCGTTTACCTTTCTCGCCTGACAGCTTTATTTTAGTTTTTTGCCTCTTTGGTGCAATTAAAGCACGCACGGACGCACACACACACACACACACAGTGACCCTGTAGAGAGACACACACAGTATCACTGTTTTGTTTTAATGCTTTTCTTTTTATTTAAATAAGGACAGTAGTACAATACCATAAGCACACTGGTTACCTAGTGGTATATTATTTCTTATATTAGCAGAGACTAAATTGAAGTATAATTTAAAATAAAAAAAAGATCCATAAATGTGCCCTTATGAGTTACTGTTGTTTGACAAATACACTCTTGCATCCTTGTTTTGTGTGAGTGCTGCGAATTTGGCACAAATGTTATGTAGTTTATAATAAGATGTATGTTCAAGGTCATACTAATTCCAAAGAAGATCATTGATGAGATCTCTGAACTACACCTTGCTATAAATGACATGTAGTTGGCTCGATGTGGAGTGGGCATGACAGGTTATTCATCAGGTCTCCATATGTTAAATTCATCCATCTGTGTGACTAATATGTTCAGTGCCTCTGCGTGTTTTTCTTTGGATTTTTGTCAATATTGTCAAAGCGATTAGGTCGATAGTTCCTCCTCTATCCATGTGTTTGCTTCCTCTGCTCATTTTTTTTAACATGCAACCTAATTGCTTGATGATAGGGTGTCTTTGTTGTCATGGAGACTACTGAACTACATCCCTTTATTAGACATCGTGGCCTCAGGTTATGAGTGGCTAATGCCATTGCCACTGAGTGCTTTTTTAAAATGGCCCCTAATATTGTTCTACAAGGCACACACCATCATCATCATCATCATCATCATCATCATCATCATCATACTTTTCCAATCATAAATGTATGTATGTAGGTTTCTTTTCAGTCACATTTGAATAGTTTCTTTTAATGCATATCTATTTCTCGTTCCCGCCGTATCACACCCAGCAATCGGCAGTGTTACTTGTTGATGTCAATCCTAATTAGCATTGCCATAACTTCCGAGTGCAGTCCACTCCATAACGAGCTCTCAGAGGAGAATAAGGACTGCTTGTCCTGCTCTCTTCCATGTGCTGTGGATAGATGTAGTCATTTGAAAGCCACTGATTGTCACTAATGTAAGAACCATGATACCACAATGGAGCATAATCATAATGCATCAGCACGGTCATGCTAGAAGGTTGCCATTCAATTGGTTTGCCCAGACTGAATGACCTCCGTGGCGCCACTGGACCAGCGCATTTGCCGAGGTGATGTGCCTCTTTGAAGCTGTGGAAACGGGATGGCACTCTCAAAACGGCGTCCATACATAAGCGAGAAAATATCAAAATATCTGCATTTCCTGATTTAATGCAGAAACAATGGTTTTGTCACTGGACTTTTAGCACAGCTATAAAATAGGCTCACTTCTGAGTGACTTTAGGTTTTGTTTTTTGTTCCTCCGTTCAGCACATTTAAACTATCGTTTGTGATGGAAATGGAAAAAGATGAGTGGTGTGGTTGAAGGTTAGAGCGCTGAGTGCTCTGCCCTTTCCCAAGCCCCAAATTCAATTGTGCTTCCTGAAATGGGACGATCCAGATCAGTGAACTGAAGCCTATAACACCGTCTTTTCTTAGAAGAGCCGCAGCTCACCCTCCTTCTAATTTTTGTAATGTGCAATTTACTGCCTTTGCGACATTTTATTATACAGTATATCTCATTTACAGTGTTTGGGTTAGGTTTTTAGGCATTCAACATTGAAATGGTAAGGTTAGGGCTTTTTTTTTTGTCATGCATTGAAGTTTCGAGATTAATCACTGCATAAGAAATAGCAAAATCATAACATTAGCTTTAAATTCCTGACATTTATATATACTGATGAATATGGCACGTTTGGATTCTAGCCCATTCAAGACTGTTTCAGCCGACTTCATTCAACATACGGTATATTGCATAGTGATAAGGAATATTGGAACATGTGACTGGTAGGTGTTTCTTGTTGCCTAGGTATGCCCTGTTAGTTTACTCTTGATTTAAGGCCTTGGTTTAACCTGTAAAGTCTGTTTTTTTTTGTTAACAATGATCAGCCAATATGGAGAGAGTTGTCTACAAGACAACTTTTGAACTCAAACCCATCGCAAATGTCCTCCGATTATAGCAATGATAAAGGAATTGATCTTGCCCATGCATTACATTTAGAAGGGTCTGTTGTGATCGGCACAATTCCTTTTTTGTCAGACATTTTGGTTCAGACTAGAACGTGAAAGGGCACCCCTTTGCTGCACAAAGCTCTGTGTCTGAGATACACTAGGTTTAATTACAGAGTTTGAACGTGGACTTGCTTCTTCTGCCAACTGACTTTATGAATTTTCATAAAGCCAAAACTCACATGAGTTAGTGCTAGATGTATTCAGAGGTCAGCTCGAACCTGGTCTTGAGAGAAAATGATGAACGTAAGTAAGAAAGATGACAAATAACCTGCTTTAGCAAATAACCGGTTTTAGCAGGGTCTTTGGTGTTTACCATTGCTTATATTGTTAGTGTTGAACGTTACCTTAAAGTTTGCGTGTAACTGTTTGCTGCTTAGATCTAGCTTGACTTCTCAGCGTTAGCAACACTGTGAGAATTTGAAGGCCTGCAGTATTATTTGACCCGGTTTCTTTTCATATGTTTCCTTGCAGATGTGTGGAAATCATTGCCAAAGAGGGCAGAAGTCTCAAAGAGCTGTACTTGGTTTCTTGCAAGATCACAGACTACGGTAAGCACGGCAGATCGTTGTCTAATCATTCTACCCATCATTAAACGCTCCATTAAATGCACATATGCTGCAGAACTCAACCCACACTGTCTTTCTTACCTTCATAAACTTCTATTCTGTTTTCAGACTCTAATTGCTTAGTGCTCTAGCTAACTTGCAGATAATAGGTTTTAGCGGCACAGAGTTTACCTTAACTGGTTATACAATATTTTTTTAACAAGGTTAACATTCTTTTATTTGAAAACTACATATTGGAGTGTTTTCAGGAAAAAGGGAAAACCTCCGTTTTATTTTTTTCAGTTTCAGTTACCCTGCACAGTTTACATTTAAGCCCTTTGTGTCTTCATCCTTTGTCTTTGGTGGTTTATTTCCCCAGTATCCAAACTGGGAAATGACTCCAGAGGAATCACTCCTGAGTAATAGTTAGTGGACCTGATTTAAACACATGTATTGATGTTTCAGTTTTGACTGAAATGTCTTGTTATGTTGTGCATGGTAATGTGCTGACGGGAGCAGAGCGCTCGTGTCTGTTCTGAAGTAATGGAAGCATGCAGTTAGTTTTTATTGGCACGTAAATGCACAGGCTCTTGTTGCTGTTTCTGTTGTCAGCTCACTTCAGGCAGCTCCTGCCCATTAAAGCTGAGGAGAACCGGGGCAAACAAAGACACACTGACTGAAATTTGTGGTAAAAGTAGAAAGTCAATAAATATGTAGACTCGGATATATAGCCTCAAGTCGTTGCTGATTTACGGTGCGTTCTATATTTTACTTTGGCTGCAGTGCTTATATTTTTACTTCACTTACTTTACAGTGGAATGAGGGCATTTGTAGGCTTTGGGTACATGCCGCCGGTCTTAATGATTAATGACCACATTTCCCCCTCTGCTGTATTTACCCTTTTGCCCTTCTCTATATGCACATGGCCAGTGGCAAGCCCCGTGATTAAGACCCTGTATGTGTTTATGTACAGCTGCGTAATTTGCAAGTACACTAACACACACAGACTTTTTGTGAGCCCAGGATTGATTAGTAATGGACCATTGAAAGATGGATTAAATAATCTAATAAAACGTCATAGACTAGTAATTAGCGTAAAATGTATAGCGCTCTTAGCAAATCTCACATTGAAAACCTCAAATGATGCCTCACAGAGGCAGAAATGATTATTTTAGCTTATGCACCTAGAGGTTAAATTAGTGTAACAGAGTCCCTAGGTGAATTGGGAAGATTTAAATGCGGTTTTGTGTAAGTTCAGCTCTGATTAGAGTTCTGGCGCTAATTTCAATCTGTGTTGTATATTAATGTATATATCATTTCTATAGCAAGAGCTTGTTTTCACAAACTCTCACAAAGCTTTCTTGTCATTCCCACTATACCCCATATAGCATATACCACTATACTATATACAGTTACAGTGCAGTACACGGGGAAATGAAACACTGTTCCTCCAGGACCACGGTGCTACAGAAGGCAAAAAACTTGGCATTACAAGACAGTAGTCACATTTCATCCATCATCTACAGTAAGCACTTCATCATGGGCAGGTTCTCTGTGAATCCCGAGCCTGGCAGGGATGGATGGGATGCCAGTCTATTGTATTGTACACTTTCATGCCTCAATTCAGTTTACTGTAACCAAGACGCCTAACTGCATGTATTTAGAAGTGAAGGGAACCAGAGCAAATCCACACAATCTCAGGAAGAACATGTAAAGGTTCACACACAGAGTTCTGTGGACATAGAAGCTCATAGGCCCCTAGCTCATGTGCTTGTTTAATGTCACAGTCTACTTTTAGCTGTTTGCTGTTCTAACCTACACTGTTCTGGAAAGGGTTTCTCTAGATTTTTGAGTGTTGCTGTGGAAATGTGTGTTCATTCAGCTACAAGATCGTTATTAAAGTTAGGCATTGATATTGGGGAAGGAGGTCTAGTGTGCGGTCAGTATTCCAGGGCATCCCAAAGGTGTTCAGTGGTGTTGAGGTCATTACGCAAGTGCATAGTCCTTCCACTTTAGCCTTAGCACACCGTGTCTTCATGGAGCTCATTTTGTGCCCAGGGGCATTGTTATGATAAAATATATGTTGGGGTCTTTTAGTTTCAGTGAAAGGAAATCGTTATGAAAGGAAAATGTTATGTAATTGTTACACATCTATATAAAGATATTTTGTGCAGTTGGTTCCAACTTTGTGTCAACAGATTAGGAAAGGTCCATATATGAGTGTGATGGACACGCTCCAGAAGGTTCTGGTTCATTGATTGATTGTACCGTATATTACAGTAACAGAAGTGATTAGTAAAGATTAAACTGCATTAGCACAAATTGGGGCTTTTAGCAATATCGCATTGAAGCATAGTGAACTTCTCAAGAAGCTGCAGGTAGTCAAAGGCCTGTTGTAAAACATAACAGGATACAAGACTATACATTTTTGCATGTCCCACGAGTGAGCTGAGATACCTGACCCAATGTATTTTCAGCACACTTAAGGTGATTATATATAAGCACCATGCTAACTCGCTGTGGACTCGCTTCAGGGCCTCTTAGCCATTTGTTTTATCTCAGCAGAACTAATCCTGACTATAATCGCTTCAGTCCACCATCGACCCCCTGTATCCGGGACTGCTGCAATTCCACATCTTGATGAATTGTCTCAGGATCAACACAGTACACTAACTGCATCCTGGAATGTATATTAAATAGCTCTTAGCTTAGCCTTTTGACCACTTATGCAAGATTAATTGAGGACACCTGATATAGGCTTTTAAGGACTCCCCTTCTTCTTACTAGGCTTAGACTTTTGTTAAACACTACACCACCTTCAAAGGGCTAGTGAATGTGTGTGAGGGGTTGTTGAATTTCCTGCACTGCTATGATGAATTAGTTTATCAGAACTGAGATTTTTCATCTGCATTTCCCCTCAAGTTTACGTTATCCGTAATGTTTGCGTATCCCATCTTCCGGAAACTGGTAAATTCACATGAATGTCTGCTATTATGTAGCCAGTTACTGAACAGCTCGCTGTAGATTGACTACGCAATGTACATTAAGGGAGTTTTAACGATAAAAAAGGACAGACGTAACATACATGCTGCTCTTTTGTAGCTAGAAAAGATTTTTAAAGGGGGAGTTGGTACTAGTACTGACTACACACTGAAGATTTACACCGTCGTGGCATGCCATCCTCCATATGACTTTGACCATTAGGCTCTAAAGGTTCAAATATTTTCTTTTCCGACTTCCTTCGCCGAGTTTCCATGTAAGTGACTGAGAGTCTCGCTGAGCCGCTGCTCTCTTTTGTGGTCTGCGAGACATGAAACTCGCAGTACGTATTCATGAGTCTCAAGTGACTTCAAGTGAGTCTGAGCTGTTTTCCATAAGCTCCTTATGTGAGTCTGCGGTACAACCTGTTTGAGACGAGCAGAGAACGTGTACCGTGTCTAGCTACACAGAGACGGGTGAATTGCACTGACCTTGAGATAACAGTTAGTGGAAGAACAGTGATTCATTTGGGGCTGATGCTACATGCAGATTGCACTGTCAGAATCTGATTTGTTTGTGATATTCCATTTAGCCTGGGCTGGGATGTGGATGTAATCAATATGCAGCCCACACTTCTGTCCTGGAGGCTGAGGGACTTTAATTTGTTTTGCCAGTGCTAGATAAAATATAACACTCGGGTTTTTGACTGGAAAGCAAATATCTACCCAATAAAATAACAGCACATTCTTTGTTAATATTAGAAAAAATGATTTGGTATTCATGGCAAAATGCAGCTCACTATTGCATTATTGTCCATTCTTAGTTCCTTCAAATTATGCAGATCATACAAAGACATTTTTCTGTACGCCAAATCCGTGGTGCTCAGCTAGAGTTAATAACCTGATTTCAAGGTACATTCTGTCATGAAGATCCATTTCCATGGCACCGTGTCCCCTGCACATCAGCGCCACACTTCGTTTCAGGTCCTGGCCAATCCTGCTCTTTGTTCCACCGTGAAAAGGAGAAGCTGCTTTCCTGTGCTTCTTCTAGATCACTCTCTCTCTCTGTTAGATCTAGCTTTAGAAGAATAACAAGAGATGATGGCAAACCTCTGGCAAGATTTTGATGACGGTGCTAAAAGGACTCTTGTCTGGCTGGGTGCAAGGCTTTGATTTTACTGTACTCGTGACTGAAACAGAAAATTGCTCTTCCCTTTGTGAGCATGAAGGGAGTCCCTTTTCTTTGTAAAGCAAACAAAAGAGTCTGAGACAAAAAAAAAGACTGCCAACAGAAGATTACAGCGTGGTCATGATGGAGGCTGGTCTGCTCGTCTTGCTAATGGATAGAAAAAAAGGATATTTGTTCTATCGCTAGCAATTGTGTACCATTTTCAAGATAATAGAGTGGAGCTACTGCAGCCGATGCTTACACTTACTGCATAAAAATCACAGGAATTATTTAAAGGTCCCTGAGATACATTTGCAAATGCTTGTTTGGTATTTGATGCACGCTTTGACCAAGTAGTTTATAATATCAAGATGCAGCATCCTCTCGCTATTTCTAAACTTAGCACTGAAACATATTTTCCTCTGTCTCAGTGTAATTATTAGCACTGAAAATTAGGGGGCAGTGTTATCTTAACTCTTTTTGCTATTACTTCATAATTAGTTTCATAGCATTCGTTCTGTATCTGTTTGTATAAAGCCTTCTGAACATTTTTAGATTGTATTCATCGGGCGTTGTCCGAACACATTTTAATAGAAGAGAGATGGCGCGAGAAAGTTTTAAGTACAATACCTTTTACATGTTCAGTGTACTGACCATTTGTTTCTATGTTTTTAAATATTTGCATATTCTATGTTCTAATCTGTTCATTTCCAATTTTATTTGAACAAAAACCATCCCAAATGTTTAATGGGGTCTCTGTACTGGCTGGTACAGTCCCATGTAGCTAGACTACAGGCAGAAGGTCTGAGCTACATAGCAGCCAAGTGAGCATCTGACTGACATGTAAACAACCAATTACAGATTGTTTTGTTCAGCATCATGTAGAACCCAGTCATTCTGGGTGACTTTCTCTTTTTGAGGCGTTGTAGGTTCACGTGCCCTACGTCTCAGACTTTCAGTCAGTGCTTGTGGGTGTGGCATCTGATGCTGAGACTACAGGCTGTACAGTATATACAAGGAGTCCCATCTTTGTGCCGTCCTGTATCAATACATGAGAACTAAAACTAGGTTTTGTGTTTTTTATTTAGTTATTTTATTTTTTCCACCCTCTGCTCCCACTTATCTAGTTAAAGCAGTAATGTGTATATTTTAGATGTTAATGTATTAACGTAGATTATGTATATACATCTTTGTATGTAAAGCTCATGAAATATTAATCAAGCTATCACATGTGCAGGAAGCTTTTTAAAGACTTCTCTGCAAAGAAATGCAAAATACCCTTCTATGGTTTGTTTTTCTGTACTACTGTTAATAAGTCAAAATCTGTGTGCTATTTATCATATCATCCCACATGCTTGGCACACATTCATGCGCTCAGTAATCAGAGAAGATGCGTCCTGTTTTGGTATTATCACAGCCTTACAACCGTATTATTACTGCGACTCCTTCAGCTTTTGACATCTTAGTCTTTCTTAAAAAAAAAGAAAAAAAAGAAAGAGAAACGCACACTGCTCCTGACTAACGGATGTTTCTCTTTGGGATGTTTCAACCACAATAACATTAAATATTGTTTTAAGGTGGGGGGAAAAAAAGACAACAATATCTTTGCTACCTTTTTGATGCCCTGTATACTAGTCTTGTTACGATTGAGGATAGCATCAGTAATCAAGTCAGACTATCCAAATGTCTTGTGGAAAAGTATACGGTAGCTGTTTCTTGTACTACAGTATATTCTCAGTTCTGTATGAACCATACTGCCTTATGCTGTCTGACATTTATCAGAGGCAGCTTAACATCTTTCATCTGTGCATGCCAAATATATAGTATAAAGCATTATTGCTTCAGTTTCTTGTAAACATAGTTTAATTAATCACTTTATTTTCATTTGCATTTTAATACTGAGCTTAATAATAGCTAATAATGTGTTCATTTTATTTACAGGCATAACTTTTTTTGCCCACTTGTAGCCAGCTTCTAATATTCGTTTGTGATCACAGGACCTGTAACTGATATACAACGAGCGCTTGGCCACGCCCCCTTCTGTTTCTTACGCCGTGCCAGTAACACCCATTTCCCAACTCTGAGGTACACTGTACAAGTGTACAAACTGAGGTACACTAATATTGTTCATAACCACTAATGTGGTATGTGTTCATGTTTATGTCTCGGACACTTAGAGGCAGTGGCATCGTACTCTGGATTGTAGATCCTCCGGGACTGGCACATTAATTAGAACAAGAATATAATTTCCGCACAACCCTGTGCTGCTTCCCCGTGCCCTTTTCATAAGAATCTTTTTGTTACCATTTGCCCTCATTGGGTCCTGGTTCACTTTACCCAGTTTATACTGCTTTCTCCCTCTAGCCTGTGTGTGTGTGTGTGTGTGTGTGTGTGTGTGTGTAAGACAGTGTGTACGTGTAAATGGTGATTAGAATTGCTGTGTCTGTGTGTGCCATCAGCATTGTGAGGGCAGAGCAGAGAAAAGACTGCGGGCTGGACATGTAATCACGCCATTTTACTAGAGTCTGATAAGATATGAATTTATTATATGCAGTGTAAGAAAGGAGTAGTGCTGCTCGCTTTCTGTCTGTCTGCAAAGATACAGCACATCACAATTGATCACACACACACACACACACACACACACACACACACTTTGCTCTTCCACCTCTATTCTATATTTCTATTTGCATCTCTTTCTTCATTTCTCCTTCTGTCCTCCTGTGTAGTGGCCACAGTAAGTGTAAAAGACCGTACTGTTTTGTTTCTCACCACTGCTAGCTGTAAGACATGCTGCTGAGTGTGCTCTCTCTCTCTCTCTCTCGCTCTCTCCCTCTCCCTCTCTCTCTCTCTCGCTCTCTCTCTCCCTCTCTCTCTCTCTCTCTCTCTCGCTCTTCACTGTAACTGCCACAGCTTCACTTCTGCTTTACTGAAGTAACCCAGCACATAGGAAGGCAGAGGTAGCAGTAGATGAAGGCGAATGCATCGCTGCCTTTTTTCCCCCTTTACTCCTTACCTAACATTAGCTGTATTCTAGAATAAACTGAATGAACACTTTGTTTATAGGCGTTCACCCCTAAAGGTATATCTTTATATTTTTCACTTAAATAATGATTGTAGCTTCTCTTATACATGTTTAGTGTTTTAGTTATAGTGTTGAATTATTATTATTATATATTATTAGTTATACACCACCGGTCAAAAGTTTTAGAATGCCTCCATTTTTCCGGTTTTTATTGAAATTTACGCAGTTTAATGTCTCAATGTATTCTGAAATTAAAGCATAGGACAAATAAACAATTGGAGATAAAAAAGAAATCATGGAATCGTTTTGTTTAACAAAATT
>JAOUQX010000025.1:810548-820809 GCA_028566295.1 Liobagrus marginatus
GACAGACAGACAGACAGACAGACAGACAGACAGACAGACAGACAGACAGACAGACAGACAGACAGGCAGGCAGGCAGACAGACAGACAGGCAGGCAGCATTATTTGTCACATACGTTACCGCACATTGAAATTCGCTTCTTTGCATATCCCAACTTATATAGCTGGGGTCAGAGTGCAGGGTCAGTCATGATGATCTGGACCAAGAGTTGGGTTGAGGGCCTTGCTCAAGAACCCAACATTGGCAGCGTGGTGTGCGGTGGGCTGTGGTTGGGCTTGAGCTTGAACTTCCGATCAACAACTCCACACCATAACCACTTTAACCGTTGGCGCCACGTCATATTTAGCGACAGGCTAGCAGATTATGGATGGAAAACAGTTTAGTAAAATTGTTTGAATTTATTTTTTTAAAAATAAATAAATAAAAGGTTAGTGTTACCCTAAGGTAAAAATAGCCCAAAATATCACGTATGTTTGGTGGGAATTATAAAAAAAAAATAAAAAAAAAAGAGGTAAATTGTCTTGTTATTCTCTGTTTCTGAATTATTTTGACTAATTGTGTGTAATCTAGATTACTACTGGTTTTAATGAGAATATTATAAAATACTATAAATTGTTGTAGTATTCATTTGTCTTTAATTTTCTACATTTGTTTATGTAGTTTATGTTGTATGTATAGTAGTATGTAATTTATCTGGTACTTTATTGCAGTTTGCCCATGTGTTTGCCTTACATACACATGCTTTCCAGAATCTTTCCAGTTGCCTTCAGCAAGTGTACAGTACATGGTTTCTTCTCTATAATCTCATTACTACCAGTAAAGCATCACAGGCAGTGGAACGATGCAGAACAACTCCAGACTGGTTAATTCTAGCCCACCTTTCCATACAGGAAACTATCCACGTCCTTTCTCAGACCGTAACAAATTTTCTGTTTGTTTTCACAAGTGAATTTCAGATCTTGAGACGTGATAAACCCCGGTGTGGTGTTATCCGATCCTCCAAGTCTGAGGCCCTCGCTTGCACACCATTGGAGCCAAACCGGTCTCAGTGTGTGTGGGAAGAGGCTTTTTTCTTTTCTTTTCTTTTTTATCTTTGAGGCCTTGGGTGAGCTGCTGGATAAGTTGCATTGGTTGTTGCATGTACCATATAGGAAGCTAACAGTCTAGCTAGAGTAGATCAGCTGACTTGCTGCAGAAGCATCTACTGTTTTCTAACATCCTTGGCCTCTTAACATGCAGCTTTTTAAACTGTCATTTAGCATTTTAAATGCACAAATCAATTTCAGCAAGGCAGTCAAAATGTCAGAGCTGAGCATAATAATCCATTTGTTTAAGTAAGCTTCAGGGAAGAAAAATGCACTTCATAAACAAATGTTTCGAGAAATGGCAGTTGATTTATTCGCTGCTATTGATCTCTTAGAAAAACATCAGTCTTAATTCATCAGCGAAGGAAGAGGAAACTTGCAAGTGTTTTTGTTGACTCATAATTAATGGGAAGTTGATATGTTGACAGTTTGAAGTTAATCCTCAGGTTTGGTCAATTTTCTGCCAACTTGCCGACATTTTCATTAGCTGCAGCTGACGCATATTCTCGAAAGTGCAGATAAATAATCCATTAGTCTTTGTTTTATTTTAAATACTGACATGCCAGAAGCACATACAGCAGGCTGCACAGATGTGTTTTTTTTGTTTAACATTCCGCAGTCTCTAAAGTCTCCCATAACATAATGTTGGTTTAATAGCAAATTGTTAAGTGAGTTTGTATTTCTTTAATGGGTTTTGATTTGTTATAATTCATGACAAAGCTTATTCCCACATTTTTGATCTAATCAATAGAGAAGGTCGACAAAGGAACAACTGACATATAGGGGGTTGGGCTACTACGAGCCACTAGACTAGCTCCAGGGCTTAAGGTGTTTTGATGGCAGTGTTGGAGAATGCAGACGTTCCAAACCTGAAATAATCTCCACACTTATGGAAAGGTGTTCCACTCAATTTTGCAGAGTGGCTGTGAGGATTTCTGTTCATTCATCTACAAGAGCATTAATGATGAACACTGATGTTTGTTGTGGAGGTCTGTAATGCAGTCAGTGTTTCAGTTCTTCCCAAAGGTGGAAAGTGGAGTGAAGTTGAGGTCAGTTCTTCCACACCAACCTTGGTAAACTACATAATGCTACATAATGGTGGGATGGTCAGGTGTCCACATACTTTTGGCCATATAGTGTGTTTTAAAAAAAACAACAATAAGAATTGAGAAATGTTTTAGCGTTTTCTTATTTTGAGCAAGCACCTAGCTAGCAAACTGAAAAGGATTATCTAAATCCTCACACGTATATTTTGAAATAGGGATCGAATTATATTTAATGATGAATAATTTGAAGTGTCATTAGTATTACGCAGATGATTAACATTACTAACACCAAATATGTGTGTGTGTATGTATATAGAGACTTGGGGCATATGTATTCAGAGAGAAAATTCTTTTCAATACTATAATATCTATTTTATACTCATAACGCTTGCTTTTGCATGTACTCCATTAGGATTCTGGATCGTTGCCATGTGTTAGAAAAGGTTGTAACTGGACAGTGACCGCTCGGTAGAACTCATTGACCCTGTTCGATTTAATTACCAATTAGTAGTGATATGATTGCAGTGAGTATCTGTGTGCTCCTTTTTTTTTTTTGCTTTTCTCTGCTCTCATGCTTTCAGTGTACCACCGAAAACCTCTGTATCATTAACCTCGGGCTTTATTGTCCAGCACTGCTGCGATGGAAAGCCACAGTTGCCATGCTGACAGCTTTACCGGATCTCTTGTTGTTTCTGCCATTATCACTATTTTTATTGCACTTTCATGCATCGACATTCTGGCTCTTAAAAGTTCCAGACCAAAGGCTGCTGTCTGCAGGTGAGAATTCCAGCCGAGAACACGGGACTGTTTTCTGTCGAAGGCCTCCTGCTTTCTCTTGCTGTTATCTGTTTTTGCACTTTGTGTTTTGGTTCCCAGAAGGCTTAAACACAACAGTCCTGAAAATCTGTGTGACTCTGCGGGAAAATACAGTGCAGTTTGTTTAAGCTGCATCCATTTTGAATCCCTCCAGTATGAATGCAAGACCAATAACAAAAACATACACAGCCATGTTGTAAAGAATATACCACTATAGGCGGTATAGCTTACTTTTCATTTGTGTCCTTTTATCACTGTGCTTTTATTTTTGTGCATTTACTGGCATTTTAAAGAATGATTTTAACAACAAGCACCTCTGCCCAGCATTGAGCTACTGTATGAATGCCCATCACTCCATCTCCGGTTAAGTAGCATTGAGCGTCAAGGTTGGGTAAACTGGCCGAGGCCTGAAGTTAAATACACTTCCTGATGCGAGGGGCTTCCCAAACTGTGCTTTAGAGCATGAACCAAACAGCTGGAGGATGCGACCCCTGTGCTCCTTTGAAGTTGTTCTACATGAAGCAGATGATAAATGAAGCACAATTAGAGGTGTAGAGGTCAGAGCTTTAGTCCAGCCTTTTGTGTGAGGCATTGCTCCCACCGTGATTCTTTCACCCTTGCTTTTTGGAGTGTACAAATAAGCTTTAAAATATGCATTGTTGGGTTGATGAGTGTCTAGGATCGTGAGCTTGTATATGATGTGTAGGATTTGAGGGGCTTTATTCACTCAAATGAGCAAACCTTAGTATGAAAGAAACATTATCATCATTACTTTACAAACTGTCTTGAATGTTGCTGATTCTTTGTTTTTATCGTTAAAATAGTGTAGTAAAAAATATGTACTAACAATGATGTTTATTCGCTTTTAAAGCAGAGTTAACTCTGCTTCGGAATTTGGATTTAGGAGTTTGTTTAGGATCCGTGCCATCATTTAAAGTGAACTGTCCACTCATGTGCTGTGACATGGTGTCTGGGTTTCTGGGAGAGTGCACATGCTTGTGTCAGCTCAGTGGGCAGAGCCGTAATCCGTTTACTTTCCCCCGTTGAGAGGTTTTTTTTTACTGGACACTGATGTGAAATGACCTAAATGCATGCAGGTGGTCGTATGGAAAGATCCGGGAACGTGAATAGTGCAGCAGTTTGTAGCGTTTGATTTAATAATTGAAAATAAAAATCCGACCCCCATTTGCTTTAAAGAGTTAGGGTGCTTAATGTATATCTCTCTTATTGCAGTCTGTTTGTTATGAACTTTAACTCTAATTAGCCGTTTTAAACGCACAGAGAAGTTTTTTCAAGGATTTTTTCAAAATCTGTCTGTCGAGCTATCTAAGGCTGTTATATAATGTGTAGTTTTGGCAATTAAGGTAAAATATTACCTATTTGTACTTGTACTGCTCCACTCATGTGTTAAAAAAAAGGATTAAAAATTGTTTTTAATCATCTCTGCTTGCGTCTGTCTGTTCGTCTTTCTGACATTGCTTCAGGATTCTACTCTTGTAAAATGGAAATTGGAGGTGGCTGGATGTTAACCTGCTCTATTTAAATGCAGTCCCAAAACAGCCTCTGTAATTAGATAGGAGGCCACATTTGCTGTGAAGTTTTTATGGCTTGGGAGAGTGGACATGAGTGCACTATTAGTTCCGCCATTGCACTTTCGAAGTAGTGACTAGGTCAAGGACCAGGCCCCGCTTTACGACTGCAGCGGGACATAAGTAAGGCACCTTAATATATGGACACGGCTAAAATCAGAGGGTGAGTAGCAGTAAATTTGCACTGCATTCCTGCTGCTTTTTTAAACCAGTATTACTGTTGGATTTAAAATGTTTTCTTAGGTGCATTAGTACAATCCAGGATAACATGTAAAGTCAAATATGTTTTCTTTCATAATAGGAAAGGATCTACATACCGTTTCCATATCCATTTGCTAAAACTCTAGAATGTTATTATTGTGGTCGCTTTGCTGTGGTATTAAAATGCAGATTGCATGTGTGTTACTGTTTAAGCCCCCCAGCTGTGTTTGGTATCAAAATGTGTCATTTTCTAACAGGCGTTTCCCCTCGCCAGGTGACTCAGCTTAAATTCTTAAATGCAAAAAGGCGTTTAGCACAGCAAGGCTGTTGTACATTTCATTGTGTCAGGATTGTTTATTTAATATTAGTTTTGCTGTAAATCCAGCAGCGTTTCGGTGTCAGAGGCATTTTATTCGACGTTCTAGCGTTGGTATGCTCCGTCGGTGCATCAGTATATATCTGTGTGTTTATTGTTGGATTGCTCTACAGTGTTGTGGTGGCGTGTAGGTCCCTTTGCATGTATGTGAGATGACAAGGAAAAAAAGAAGCAGTGTCATTTGTCATCATGGTTTCTGAAGAGTGCAGTTTTCGATTCTAACTTCTGTGCCAATGTCAGCGTTGCGCTCATCTCGTGATACTGATGTTTATTTATTCCCTAGGGTGTGTGTTTGTTTTTATGATTTCAGATAAGATGAGAGAGACATAACGATACTGATGGGTTGTCCTCTGGCTCCTCAAACCGCACGCACGCACACACTTTTCCATCTTGGTGAGGATATTCCATAGGCGTGATGGTTTTTAAAGTGTACAAACATTCTATCCCCCTACCCTGCCTACACATCACTGCATTTTTACATTTTTAATAAAACATTGTTTAGAATGTTTTTAAAGTTCTTTTATTTATGTGGACTCATGAAATGTCCACATAAAACATGCTTATGTCGTAATACCCATGTCATTATACAGATTTGTGTCCTCATAAATTCATGACACACACACACAACACACACAGTGAGACACCTTAACTCAAGACTTATAATATCGTCCCTTATTTTGTATTGGTTGTACCTGTGTGTACCTGTGTGTGTGTGTGCACGTATACTGTATTCTCTGTGTTCCGATTTCTGTCCCGTCTCAAATCTCCCTGCTGCCTTAGGTTATCACCCTCAAACTTCATTAGAAAGTTTCCCACAGCGTCATGGGATGTTAATGTGTGTTCCTCCTACTCTCAGGTTGTAAAACATTTCAAAAGGGCTATATTTCTGCCTCATCTCTTGGCGAAGTAAGAATATCAGGTCTATCAGTCAGTAAAGCTCTGAAAAAAACACTAGTCAATTTTAAATCAGACTGAAGCTGCACCAAAGGGAAGCCGGTGCCCTGTGCCCAGCACTCAGGCTAATTTATTTCCTGTATTGACCATGTCTCTGTGAATTTCCTCTCCCACCGCACTTCACCAGAGCCTTCCCAATATGAAGGCACATTGTGCTCCTTCGCTTTTCCGTTACCTGGTTTTAATTAAGTCAGCTCGACGCGGGCGCTTCACCTCAGGTAACCTCGCCTCTCACGAGGGAGAACAAGTGGTGTTGCTGGTATTTCTTAGTGATCTTTTCTAGCTTTTTTAGATTGGGCCTTAATGTTTGTGGTTTACTGTTGCAATTTAGCATGTTATGTTTTTTAAGACAGAGGAAGGTTCTCCATCAAATGGAAGATATTATTTTGCCTGACTTTACTATCCTTGCCCTCTATATTCCTTCAGTGTTGCCCAAAACCCCAACGATCCCCAAACCGCATGCGTCACAGGTCTAATCATAGTCAAACTCTTGACCCCATGTGTATTTTCCTGTGTATGTGTGTGGTTGATGACTTCAGCACTATGAAAGAAGCTTGCCTTAGATCACACTCAGGGCAGACTAAGGCTTGTGTGCAAAACACAAATAAAGCAGCTGGGCCGGGGGATTGTCCTTGACAGGCCACTTCCTCTGGTAAATATCACCTCGTCTGTGGCTTTTTGGACTACAGCACTTCAGCGCCGTCATTATATATATATGTGTCTTAAAACGCAGCACTCTATGGGCCATGTGAGCACTTTCTCTTCATTGAGGAGCAAATTGAAAACATTAGTCAGGGAGTAGTCTGATTATATTAGGAGTTATGTGAATTCACAGAGTCAGTCAAGGAGATTGGGCGTATTGTTGGGAATTACTGACTCCTTGAATACAAAATTCGTATGAAACTTGGATTTTCCAAGGGCTGAGAGGCAATTACTCTTCAAATATCTCTTTTCTTATGTTAATGAGCCTGGTGACTATAAGTGTCATAAGTCTGCTGTGTGCACCATTGAACACTACATAATCTTATTCGTCTTATTAAAGAGTCAAAGTCAAATTTACTTCCTGTTTTTTTTTAACCTACGTTTACTTACATTGTAAAAGCTCTGAAACTTGGGGTCTGTTGTTTACTCTAACAGTCAGAATGTTCTTTTTTTTTTTTTTGAAAGCTATAATAATGAGAAACATATATGAAACAATTGAGGTGCAAGTGAATCAGTATGTTGTGTAATTATTATTCCTACATGGCAGGGTTCTCTGTGGGATTTAAATATAGTAGAACAGAGATGTCCAAGCTTAGCCGCAAAGGGCCAGTGTGGGTGCTGCTTTTTGTTCCAGTAAAGCAAGAGACCTGATTCCAGGCTTAATTGGTTTATCTAGGCTTACAGTAGTCTCATGTGTGACTTTTACTTAGTTGGAATGAAAACCTGCACCCACACCGCCTGTTTCCAGATAAGATTGGACACTCTTGGAATTGAACAATTTCAAACCCAGTTGCATTAACTTCCTATGCAACTAGATCAAATCTGGTGTGAAGAACAGTGGAGGAAATAATTATCTGATCATTAATTATTAATTATTTGAACATCTGACCTCTGTGTTTGCCAACATGGTTTCTCTACCAAGTTCTAAGTCACGTTTTGCTTGAGGATCAAATACTTATTTCACTCGGTCAAATACAAATTAATTTATATCCGTTCTTTTTCTGGATTTATTGTTGTCATTTTGTCTCTTTTTATTGAAATAAACCTACCATAAAAATTCTAGACACTTTATTTCTTTGTAAGGAGATAAACTTTCAGAATGCGCAGGGAATCAAATAATTATTTCCTCCCTGTACATACTAATAATTATTAAAATATTATTAATAATATTACCAATATATTTATGACAATTAAATATTGCTAATATTTGCATGAACCGTTTTTCTACCACACAATGTAGTGTGTTACCAGTACACTTTTGTAGTCACCATGCTCAGCAAGTACATTATGTGGACAGAATGATGGCTTAAACACTGGTGCAGGCAGAATTCATTTTCGAGTTCACTGGTGGTTGAACATCATGAATTTCACACTGGCTGTAAATGCTGCACAGCCAAATCAGCAAACCAAAGCTTTCCATTTTAAAACTTAACATTTTACTTCTTATTTACTCTACCGTGTCTTGAACATTGTGACGTTTGTTTCCAGGCACGAAATCATTACCTGTCAAGAGACACAATTTCCGTCTTCTACAGTGACCAGTGTAAAATACACTGGTTGGGGCTGCAAACAGAGACTGTTGGCTCACAATCATCGTACCCATAGCTTGAGGCATGTTGATTTTGCTATAATGTCGTCATAGCCGGTGCTCGTTTAGAACGTGCATGATGTATATTGTTGGTGTAGAAGATGCTTAAGTGTGCTTCCTCTGACCAGCCATTATTGGATTTGTAGATGAGGAAATGTGGCTTTTATCAGTTCTCAGGATGTCATGGACAGTAGCTCGGGGAATG
This sequence comes from Liobagrus marginatus, assembly GCA_028566295.1. NCBI lineage: Eukaryota > Metazoa > Chordata > Actinopteri > Siluriformes > Amblycipitidae > Liobagrus > Liobagrus marginatus. The sequence goes on from JAOUQX010000025.1 coordinate 819,110, forward strand.
AGGAAGGAGAAATAAAAGACATAAATCAGGCCAGTGTGCACTGTTTCTGCAAGAAAACACACAAGACGGTGCTCTTGCACATCTGTTTAAACTTTGAGTGCAAAGTATTTACTTGTTTGAAATAGTTTTATCTTTTGATATAACACAGGAACACATAATGGTATCCAAGTGTAGAATAAACACTAACATCAGCACAACATTAGGGCCCCGGCAAACATGTGAAACCACAAATTCCACTGTAACAGCCACAAACTGAGAAAAGGAAAGTCCACATGCAGAGAAGCAGAACATGATAGTAAAGTATGAGGTTAAATACAGACAAGAGAAAACTCATCAGAAACACTACATGTAATGGTGAATGGGAAAGGCAGTTACTTGCGCTTATTGTATACACACAGTGGGGGCTAAGCATCTGCGCGTGCCCTTGAGGCCTCAGCATGCATGCAGACAAATCCTCTGTCTGCCCATAATCAGGAAGTTCCAAAACAATATATTCGCATTCGCTCCTTTTTTCAATGCACCGTAGCCTTGTAAACCGGTGCAAGCTGTTTGGGTTCGGGGAAGGAGGAGGGGAAAACGAGTGTGTGTTCTGAATAACAGCAGCCTCGACGAAATGACGGGAAGCGGATTCCTGATCAACAAAAAAGTATTCCTCCCATAAAGAGTGCCTCAGAAGCAAGAAAACTGCTTGAAGGCTAAATGGGATGAGAGTGGACACACAATATTTTGGCAACAGGAGGACACAATGTTCTACATAACAGCATGGTGCCAGGAGAGCGAAACCTGAGACACACACAAGGAACGGAAATGTATAATTTTCTGGAGTTTGAATAAAGTTAGATTTTTAAGTGTGCAGTGTTTCTATTCTGTTAAGTGAGACGGCCACGGTCATGTGTTTGTAGTGAGGGGCTTTTTGAACTTGACGATTCAGATACCTGACTGAAAACAATTTAGTAACAGTGTTAAAAGCAGTACCTAGCATGATAGTCAGCGGATCTCAACCACATTAAACACTTATGGAAGGTCCTGAACAAGCCTTCTTCTCCACCATTATCAAAACACCAAATGGGGGAATATCTCTTCCTGGGATACGGATATTCCTACATTGTGGCAGCTGAGGTGCTCTAGGTCATGTGGACAGTCATATTTGGGTTTTGGTGTTTTTACTGAATTGTGGTTGTGTCAGCAAATGGAAGCATGCAATATCTTTTAAGTAGAAATGGAATTCTGTTGCTGTTGTCTCAGTTGAAGGGGAATCCCATACTTCCCCTCTGCTATTATAGTATTAGTGTAATTTCATGCCATTCCCTTTAATCCAGACTGTTGGCAGACCTACAAGAGGCTGAGACTGAAATCTTGATTTGAGCACCTCAGTCTGTGGCATGGGCTTCACAAAGAAATGACGTTGTTGATTTATTTATAAATACAGATTGATTAAAGGTGCTTTATTCTGCTGCCTTTAAGCAATCATTGCATTATTTACTCATATCCCACCGTGTGATCCGTGACCATAGGCATTGGTATCGTGTGACCTCTCCATCACAGCCCTGTGCAGTATGAGTCTCCAGACAGAAGAAAAAATGCGACAATAGCGTTAGTGTGTGCATATATATATATAGTGGAACCTCGGCATACGAACGCCCCGGAATACGTAAAATTCAGTTTACAAATTGCAGCTCCTCAAAAAATGTGCTTCTGTA
>JAOUQX010000025.1:861001-883518 GCA_028566295.1 Liobagrus marginatus
ATCTATCTATCTATCTATCTATCTATCTATCTATCTATCTATCTATCTATCTATCTATCTATCTATCTATCTGTTAATACTTAATTGCAATATACAAGCTATTGTATATCCTCTATGTGTATCTCTCTCTCTCTCTGTCTCTCTCTATCTCAGTGCAGAGGAGGAGACAAGTCAATGTGTAACTGACAATAAGTGTGTTAGAGATGTAGTTCAGTGTTGTAGTACAGCAATGCGTGATTTAGAGGGTTGGGCTTAGGCTTATAGAAGGAGTTGGATCACATCCACCATTACTCAGTGGACTTTTGTTCTGCACCACAGATCTTGGGAGTCACTGAGAGCTTTTTTCATCCAGTGACTTTTGTATAAAGCAGTTATACAGCAGTTGTTACAAGCTAGAAAGTTTTTAAAACACATGGCTTAATAGTGGATAGTTATTGTCCCAAACAGTTTGGTAAGATAACGTTTAATACATAGATAAAGTATGGGATCAGGATCTTAGAAGTTTGCAAAGCAGAAAAAAAGAAACTTTGTATTTCTGCAAAAAAAAATCGTACAGAGTCAAAAGCATTATAAAATACTGTTTAAAAAAATAGTTTTTAAAAACTGGTTAATGCAAAGATTATTCATTTTACTGTTATTTACCACTTCCTATCAAATTAGAGATGTGTCTAAATGTAAAATATAAAATCATATTATGTATTTTACTCTGAGTTATTGCTTTGTTTACATCACTCCCAGTTTTCCACCCTTCCTTTCCTGGATGGCAAATGGCTGATATTGTAGTCAGATTTCTTTCATGCCTCTTTCAGATTCAGAGGATTCTTAAATATATGAGCTTATTCTGTCCCTGACAGACTACAAATATAATTACTATTACCGGAATGTCATGGTGGCTTATGATGAAGAATATTCTTCAATAAAGGATTTCTTTATTCCCCGACACCTTCCTATGTATTGTTTACAATCCTGACCTGCTCTAGATCTATTTTTATCGATTTTTAAATAGGATTACACATGCAATTAATATCATGTTTATCTATTTCATTGTCTTCCATTATTAGAGGAAATGATGCACCTGGATTATCGTTCTTGTACTGAAAAGGATGAAACCGGTCTCCAAAGAGCTTCAGACTGCTCTTGCAATTGGAGGCAAGCCAGCAAGGCTCTTTTAATGATGGAATGACTGTTACTGATGTGAAATGAACACAGCAGATCGGGTTTGTGATTTCCCATTATCTTTACCCTGCTGGGAGATCTTGTGCTCACTCGCAAACAATCAATAGTGTTTAACGCCACTGGAGCATTGAAGGTAACTGACTGTGACATTCAGAGAGAAGGGAGAGACAGATTTGTTCCATTTGTTTTTCCTGCTAAAGGCAGACTGTAAAATTTGTATGAAGATTTCAAAAGCACATTAACATTTGTTAGGGCCGTGTTTGAGGCTGATATGTCAGCTGTGTGCTTTTTATCCTCCCTATGAAATGAATTGTAATCACTAATGAAAGCTGGAGTGGAATTAAATGGCCAGAGCTACTACCTCTCTACTTTTTTCCCTCAGAAATATGTGCAGTATTTCATTTTGTGTTTTGCCAGTAGACCTAGCTGTTGTGTGTGCATGCATGTGTGTATATAGTGTATGTCTTAGGGGGCTCCTTACTGATTCTGTCCAGGTATGGAAAGAGGTCATAGGTTTAGCTCAGTATAATCAACTTGATTCTGGCTGTCTTCATAGACCTGCAGCATTCTGGCACTTCTGCAAGGGCAGTTTTGAATAGAATCATTTGGACTCCTGCTGCAGAACATTCACTTGAAAGCTGAACATACCTTCAACGCAAAAGAGTTACTCACTCCCTTCACATCTATTAACGGTTTTGCCCCAAGACTGAAGGAACAGATGAGCCATGTCCTGGCATCCACATGCAAAAGGTACGTCAGCTCTGTCTATGGTGTAGGGCATGGATTGACCTGAAGTTGTGCACACAAATTTCCAATAGCTTTGATCCGAAACTATTGTTTTGCAGATTTACAGTAGACCAGAAAAGAGTGGCACTGTTAGATACTACAGGTACAATGGATATATAACAAATTTTGTGATGTTATAAAAAGAGACAGATAAAAAATGTCAGACCTTTTTCCATCCTCAATGTTAAATTATGGAAGAAATTAAGTGGGTAAGTAAAAGTAGTAGTAAGTAGTAAGAGCCTATCAAGCTGGAACACCTTAACTTGATAATATTTACCATATTTAAAAAAAAAAAAAAACATTGTAAATCTATCAAACACTTCAGCTCACCCAACAGATTTTATTTGGATTCTTTTGGTTAAATCATTATTTTGTTCATTTGGATGCATGTATTGGATCATTGTTGTACTAAAAGGAGAAATTTCTTTTCAGTGCCAGTTCTATTATCAGGATCCTGAAGGTTTGTACCTTGATAAAAGCCTGAGTTTTCGCTGAAGAATATCAGCCCTAAAGCATGATGCTACCTTCATTATGCTGCACCATGGATATGCTCCTTTGGACACTTTTTGGTAGACTCGTCAGACCGTAATACATTGTCACATGCTTTGTAGTGATTTAGATTGAATGCTTTTGATGAGAAAGGGCTATTGTCTAGCTGACCCGACCCCATAGCCAAGACATGTGAAGAATATGACAGTATATGACAAAAGGTCAGTCAGATATTTCTGTAGCTCCTTTAATGTTGCTGTAGGTTTCTTAGAGCAGTCTCCTTGGTAAGTTTTTTTTTTTTTTATCTTGAACTTGTATAGCTTTTGGAGACAGACATGTCTTGTTTTTGTTTTTCATTTTACTATGGTGCTCCATTTTATTTGTCTGTTAATAATGTTCTTTATACTTATCCATGGTATATCCAATGTTTTAGAAATTCATTTTCACCTCTTATTGACACCTATCGACACACGTGAAATACCATGCATGCTTTGTTAGCTCTATGTGCAGTATGACTTCAGTAGTCAGATTAAAACAAAGAAAGTGTGAAGAAAATCCTACAGAAAATAGCCGATTGTTTTTTATTAGGTCTGTATATTTCTAGGTTTCATGGAATGGTAACTATTTTGCACTGGTTTCACTTCACTTAAAATATCAGTAAGTTTTAATGCCATTGTTGGTCTGAATCATGAAATCATGGTCTATTCATGAACCTACAAAGACTTCCTGCTTCGATCATTACAAAATCCAAAGCCTTATGAATACTTTAATCATTGAGGAAGTAATTGGACCAAATTTTAGAATTCATTCAACGTTTTTTTCCCCCCTAGTAGTTTTTCCTGAGCCCCCCAATGAAAACAAAGCATTTGCCAAATGAGGGACATTTTTAAGGGTAATTTTACTTCGAGTACATTGTACAATTATAAAACCTATTACATTGTAATAAAATAAATAGTACACTTCTTTTAAAAACATCTGTGTTTCTTAAATGAAGGCGTCATTACCGAAAGCTAAAAAAATGTGTAATAATAATAACAAAATAAAAATAAGCATTAACATTTCTGCAGTGATCTGTGCTATAAATGTCATTTCTGAATAACTTCGAACCCTTCAGTCATTTTTATATTCAAAATCGCTAAATTTCAGATCCATTACAGACACAATGTGAGGCAGCAGCTGTGAGGTGCTACAGTTATGGCAGGAACATACTGACCTGACAGGAAAGTTTTGGTTAATAGCCTGTCTCCTGTTGGATTCCAAATGCTTGTAAGCTTAAACCCATTGGTTTATACTGCAAAAATATGGGATTCCTAGTTAAGTCAGGGGCTTAGCTGAGTCAGGGGGCACTGTTTTTTGAGCATATGCAGGCACTGCCCTTTAGCCATAAGGTTCATCAGGAGGACTGTAACAACTGATTTGTGTTCTGCTTGTGTTAAATCACTCCCACTAGTTTATTTATTACTTATTCAAGCAGTAAACTGAACACTGTTGTCATTTAAGTAAATCCTTTGCTTGGCTGATTGCATGGACACGTAATGTACAGTCTCATGGAAGCATGAATCATTCTGGTCCGGTCCTGCCGTCTGCTTTCTATTTGCAGATGACGAGCAGGCAGCATCGTCAAACATGTTAAATGTGACCAAAGATAGTCAGTGTATAAGGAGAAAGGTAAGTATTAGAGCTTAGCAGCAGGACTACCCTAGTAGTCTACCCTAAGGCAGCTTCACCTTCATATGCTGATTACTTGGCGATGAACTAGGCTCATAGGAGCCAGGAAGGTTTTTACTAATGAACCTCAGCCAACTGTAATTTTGGCATCTGTTTTTTCAGTCTCTTTCAGTTTGAACTAGTCAGCCTCTTGCGTGCTTTATTATTTTGGCTCAGCTGTGAGGATTGAGCCATTTCCCTTTTTTCTAACCTATTCAAAACCTTCTTTCATTGCCTGTTTATTTCAGACACCAGAGTCATGCAAGACAATGACAGCTGACTGAACAGCTGGAAAAAAGAAGGGGTTGAAAGCCTGTGCCAAAACAGTAGGCTGAATAATACACAGCAAACTAACCCTGTCAATGAGTTAAACTGGCTACTCCTAAGAAATATTTGCTGTTGTTTATGACTGTTTCGATGGACCATGCATCTCTCTCTTTGTCTCCCTCTTTATGTCTCTCTCCCTCTTTTTCTTGCAGCTTGTTAAACAACTCTCTCAAGCAGGATCTGCTCAGCCTTTCAGCTAAATGAAAAAAGCAGCATGAAGAAGTCTTCAGGGCCGTAACTCTTCACCTTTAGCTGTCCACTGACTGCTGTTTTCCAGGAATGTGTGTCTGTGTGTGAATGCGTGGTCATTTTCAGGACCTCTACAATTGTTAGAATTGCTGATGTGTTGATATATGGGTTACTATTAAAGCCGATGTGAATGTGAATGTATTCAATAAGTATATGTTACACTACTGCAGAGGCCAAACACTGACATGAAGCAGTTATATAGCTCATAGGATAAAGAGCAGAGCCATAAATCTACTGCATGTTTTTCTCTCTACCTCGATTTCTATTACATTTTACAGTATTTGTATAGCTAAAGTATTGAATGATATTGTACCCCATGAGGGTTTCATCATTTTGTGAGTTACATACTTTTCAGCAAGTTTCATAGCTTTAACTGTGACATTTCCAATGAAAAACCTACAACGACTGCTGACCACACTAGGATACCAAGATTTCAGGTACATTTATTTCACATACATTTTTGAAGACAGAAAAGATTACTCTTATGGACCTATACAAGATATCAAATTTACAACAAAACCAGATCCAGGTGGACCGTATCCGTTAAAGAGTAGACCCCTAATAATGCGCTTTTAATCAGGCAGACTTGCCCAGTAATAGAACTTTGTCTCTGGTCAGTGAGCTCCTCCTTAACCCTATCAACCTACTCTAAAAGGAGATGGAATGAAAAGTTGGACAGAGATGTCCTGTAAAACTAAATGTTTTTATTCAGAAAATGTGTAAAGTGGTTGGGGATGCTAAGGGAGACTGTTCTCTTTTCTTCTTTTCTTTTTACTGTATCTTCACAAAATTCTCCAGAAATGTGAAGTAACGAAGTATAAATACTTTGTTACTGTACTTAAGTAGATTTTTCTGGTACAAGTACTTCACTTTTCCCACCCATTGTCTTTCTGTGTAGAGTTTGCATGTTCTCCACGTGCTTGGGTGGGTTTTCCCCGGGTACTCCGGTTTCCTCCTGCCTCCAAACATATGCGATTGGGTATAGGCGAATTGTCTACTCTAAATGATCTATAGGAGTAATTGTGAGTGTGAATTACTGTCTGTCTATAAGTGTTAGCCCTGCGATTAACTGCCGATTGTACAGAGTGTAGCCCGCCTCATGCACTAAGTTAGCTGGGATAAACTCTAGCGCCCTGAACAGGATAAGTGCTAGATAATGAATGAATGACTGAATTAAATACATTACTTCAATATTTACTTCTTTACTTTTACACATTATATTTTTACACAGATATCTGTACTTTCTACTTCTCACATTTTTGAACCAGGCTTGTTACTTTAGCTGTATTATTTCTTGTCATTGCTCAATGTGCAGGAGCATTTTTAAACAATCTATTTTTTCTCATCGCTTAGATTTTTAAAGGTACCATTGGTGTTTTCTTGGTTTTCTCACACCATAAACGTTGGCTAGTTTATGACGCTAATAAGAAGAAAAGCAGAAAGCAACATAAATGGCTAAGGTGGAGGAGACAGAGGGAGACAGCAATGTACACATGACTGAGAACAGAGACATTCCTGATAACCCATGGCCGTCTATTTCCATCATACTTTGTTATTGTGGCTGCGGTGTGTCACATGACAAAAATGACGTGTCGCCATGGAAACAATTAGGGGAAGCGTTGCACTACTGTAAAAACTCACTCCGGGGGATGGCTTGAATATTTTAAATTTAGCTGTGAAAGAGTTCAAATATTAATTTTAACACTTACAGTACAGTGTACAGTAGTAGTAATGGCTACTTTTTACTTAAGTACATGTCAACGCCGAACTTCTTTAATTTAACTTGAGTAAAAAAGTGTAGTCAGCAGTTCAACTATTAACAGTCGTTTTAAACATGAGTGTCTGTATTTCTTCACAAAATGATGTGTGTACTTTTGCCATCTCTGAACTTGCAAATCACGCTAGATGTCCAAAAGCTTTTGATAGACAACGTGAATGTGATCAGGAGCAACTCTAGTATTTTATCCTTTAAAAAAAACAAACTTTGTATATCCATCTATCACAAGCAAGCATGCATTTGAAATCACCCTAACCCTAACCATAACCCTAACCCTTAAACAAGAATAAGTAAACATAGTCACCATCCCATGACTGTCATTAATCAGTAGTATTGTTAGCTTGCTAAATGCAAATTAAAAAACCCTTTGTATTTAAATAATATATCATTTCATAAAAAACAAAAAACCTGGATTGCGTCAGTTTGAAAAGCAATGCTGAATTATAAACTGGATGATGTGTGTTAATGGCAGTATGGAGAATTCGTTCTCACAACTTATTTCCTTGTTTTAGTAAATCAGCCACGCCATTATTTATAAATGAATAAATAAATACAATTTAACTAAATGAATACAATTATGAATTCTTAATTAGTTCATTCTGTTTTCTTAGATGTTTTTTTTTTTTATCTGTATGTCATGTGCTGGGCTCCTTAACACAGGTCTAAAACCGCCCCTGAATGTGACGGTTTTTTTTTTTTTTTTGTTTAAAGGGTATTGTAGCTGCTGAATTTCTGGGCCTCCTGTCTTACACATATACAGCATTTTTTTTGCCATACACAATAGCAGTGCAAATTCAATTCCTCAAGCATACACAGAGAGAGATAAGTCACTATTTTTTTTTTTAGATTTTTTTTCTATTAGAATTCAATGCAAATTGCACATTAGATTTGTACAGAAGTTCCCTTGGGAAGATACTGGCATTTAGCATTGTTGCCATTCATTTATTTTTCTGTCTTTTGTTTAAACATTTTTACTTGAAATAGTTGCATTGATTAAGGGTGAAACGGCTACATAACTCACTTTAGAACACATTATCATAGCCTTTGTGATAAATCTAAATGTGTATTTAGGTCAGAGAAACAAGGAAGGATGGCATTTTTTCTGACTGCTGAATTTAAATATTTTACACCCCTATAACTCACTCACTAAAACTCTCACTCTTGAGGTTAACAGCACGGCCAGGGCTGATGGTCAGGATTTGATACGTGTGACTCAGCAAATGACCTATCCTAAGTTTGGTTTGGGATTTCGTGTGTGCGTGCGTGTGTACACGTATCAGTATGCATATGCATATGTGTTCGTGGTGGAGCATGGGGTCAGAGGTTGAATGTTTTTATATTATTGTTGGGGCCACAAGGTTAGGAATGGCTGGTAGGAATGTGAAAGCACAGGGGTTACATATTGGACTTGAACCTTGCTCAGTTAAAAAAGTAAAATAGATGTAAGTCATTCTGGATAAGGGTATCTGCCAAATCTTGTATTTACTGCGATTAATAATCTGGTCATATTTATGTTAAATTATCCTTACAATAGTTGCATGCATATTTATGTTGGTTGGGGGGTGTGTTTGAGGGTTGGGGTATTATGATGGGTTGGGGGGGGTTAGTGTAGTGTATATAGCAAAAAACCAGTGTGTTGTTCTGTGGTAAGATGAGATGTCCCACAGATGATAAATATTTTTATAACGTTCTCTCCAGTGGATGAAGTGGAAACTGGAGAGAAAATGTACTTACATTTTGAGTACATTGAGGTAAAGGTTTAACATTGACAAATATCAGTGAATTTAAAATAGAAATGCATATTCCAGGCCCCTCCCAACATGGTGTGTAAGGTGCGATTGTCCCTCGTTGACAGTTCATAAATTTATCACGTAAAAAACACAACAAACATGCTGTTGTAATTTGCTGGAAGTTAGTCTACTTAGATGTGTTTGGACAGTAGAGTTGTCTGTCTGCAATAATTGTCCAGGTTTATATAAGTTGTCAGAGTATATAATAATGGTCCTTTATTAATGTAACATTGTGGGAGCGTTCGCCAGAGTTTTGACCTTCTTCCGGGTTTGCCGCCGCGTCACTTCCAGTAAGGTCGTTCTTGCGATCTTCCACTTCCGGGTCGCGGCCAACATAAACAAGACAGCACGAACGGGACATCGCGAAGTATTGTTTTGCCGACATACCGAGCGTTTCCTTCCATCATTGACTTCTGATCACGGACTTCTCATTGAGCCTGTTCAGCTAAGTTTACTCTTTGTATTAGCCGTTTGCTAAGCATTTTGCTAGCCGGTTTTTGGTTTGCCTCTCAGTGTGTATTAGTCGTTTGCTAATCGTTCTGCTAGCCATTTGCTAGCCGTTTTGTTTGCTAGTTTCAGTAACCAGTACGATAGCTTGAGCCCCGTTGTTGTATACTCGTGTCTGGTTTAACTACGCCGAAGCTGTAGTCAGTCAGCCCCTAGCACTTGTATCCTAACCACTCTGCCCTCATTTTACAATTAACAAAGTTTGCTTTATTTTATCAGTAGCTAGATTTGCTATAAAGGTACCTTTATTTCGTATTAGTTCATATATAAACAGAATATAAACTGCGGAAGTGGCAGTGAGTACATGCAGAAAATCAATTCAAATCATTGCCCTTGAAATGAAAGTAATAACAAAAAGCTATAATCGTATTGAACAAGCACATGCAAAAGCCATCATTGTGTCCCCATCTCCTTTGTCAGGAGATTAATGCGTGGCCTCCGGACTTTCTTTTTTTAGATCTACAGCATCAGACAATCAGCCTTAGATATCTTAGAATACTAAGGATTTTAAAGTGCTTCGGTTAATTAAGCATTCTGCCATTACAACACTATAGATATAAGCACAAAGCCTAAACATGAGAGCGAGCTGGTGCGCATAAAAAAATATTTAAAAGTGGCATCATCAATAGGCTGTGATCAGAAGCCCCCTGAGACCATACCACCATTTTTATTTTCCGTACGCCACTTCCAGGCTAGTAGTCCTCACTCTTTGCATAATCAAGCATATTGTGATCCAAGGGCCATATTAAAATTTATAGGAAATCAATGCACGAAGTCAATCTGAGGATGTTGTTATGCTAGCAGCCACACTGCATGTTAAGTGCCTGATCACGGTTAGAGGAGTTCACTAATTGCATGTGTCATCCACACCATGCACCATGCAGATGGTAGATTGACTGGTTTGTCACTTAGTGATGGAGTAGTCAGTGAGACCATGCCGTCTTTTCCATCACTCTGAGACAGCTCTTCAGGCCTCTGAGCCTGTACTTTGTATACTAGCTAAGAGACAAATTAGAATTTAAGGGACAGAACTCACAAGGGCCTTTTATTAAATCTGCAATGAATGCTTAAATGCTTGAAGATATAATTATCTGTCAGCTTCCTCGCATATTGCTAGCACAGAAAATTCATAACTCTTTAAAATATCTGTAAAGCAGTCGTTGGGTCACAGTTGTGTATTATGCATGGTGACACTTGTCATTCATAAGTGCAGAATTTGCAAGTGATGACAACTTCATAATACATAGATATCAATACCTCAAGCTATTAGCTCAATAGCTAAAAAATAACAAGCATTACTTAACCATAGAAAGAGTACAGTAACATATTCTTATACTATACGTGCCACACCGTTCTTGTACCTATTAAATACAATAAGGGTCTTATCATTCTGTAAGATGTGTTTATTTGGTTATAGCTCGGAAATTTAGCAACGTAGTAACAACCCTGTTACTAATAACATTAATAATAAAAAGGGGAATGGCTTTTTGTCACTTCAGACAAATAACAGCATGCAAGTCAAGCCATGTGTGAAATAAGTGGCTGATGTTCTGAGTAGAGCTTCAGTTTGCTTTCGTATGAAATCAATCTTTCCATGTAAACAGAATACCAGTTTTAATAATGATCAGGTTTACATAAAATGTAAAAAACAAAAAAGAAAAGTAACACTTTTCCTGTCTAGATTTCATAAAAATGTCTTTAAAATAAACGTGAAAACTTAAAGGATTGAACAACTTAATTATAAAATTTAAATTGAGATTTTCCTGGAGTCAATAATGCTCACAATTTAGTGTGGACATTTTATAATTACTTCTAATATATTGTGTAAAAAACACATTTAACAAAGTGTGTTTGTTTGCATCTCGTTGTTTTGATTTCATTTTCTCTCAGTTGTATTAAACAGATTGGGCAACAGAAAAAGGATAGACTAGTATAATATTCATTCATTGTCTAGCGATTATCCTCTTCGGGATAATCCTCTTTTGTGAGGCGGGGTACAGCGTGGACAATCGCCAGTTATTCGCAGGGCTAATATTTAGAGACAGATAACATTCACACTCACAATCACTCCTATGGACTATTTAAAGTAGCCAATTCACCTATGCCCAATCACATGTGTTTGGAGGCGGGATGGAAAACCTGTGCAAGTACGGGGAGAACATTCAAACTCCATACAGAAAGACCCTGGGTGGGAATCGTGCCCATGATCTTCTTGCTGTGAGGTAGGAGTGCTAACCACTAACTAACACTAATCTAACCTAAGCCTAAACCTAATCACTCCTTCCAAAACAACTTCCACTGGGTCTCTATACTGACATGCCATCTGTTGTGTCTGTCTGTATTCTCTAAAGCAAACCACTCCATAGATCTTCTTCCCAGAGTAGCAGACAGTGACTATCTCTGTTTTCATCTTTGTTTTCTAGAGTCAGTGCTCTGTGCACGGCTCACCTAGACAGGCTGTGACATTTTGACAACCTATAGCCTTGAGACTTGAGCTGGATCACTGCCAAGATGGTAAAACATTGAAATAAAGTTGTCAATGTGGTCATCATTTTTCCCAGTCTGGAATTTAGAAATAGTTTGCAGTGATGTAGAAATCTATAGCAAGTGTCTGTGTCTGGGTTTCCCAGTAAGATTAGTTATTGATAGTGAGCTACATCTCAGAGCCTGATCCATTTATTTTACCCTATTTATAATTTTTATTTTCCTTTCTGTCTGTCGTTTTCTTTACTCTCCTCCCGGACAAATTCGTTGCACGTTCTACACTCTATACTGTTTTCTTTTCCAGAGCCTGGCTCTTCCCTCTATGGGGAAATCATACTTTTAAACCTACATTATTGATTGGAATGCTTTTTTTTTTTTTTTAATGTTTTTTTCAAATGTCGTGTTTAAGGTGTAGACATCTGTCTTTACATTGTTTACAGAGTGGCAATGTATTTTAATTGTAATGTTATCCAGTACATTTTGGCACATTCCATGTATATATGTAGAATTTGTTCAGCAGCTTGACTGCTGCTAAACTTGCAAATAAGAAACAATTTGTATCAGTTGTATTGGAAAACTTACATGGGTATTGTGTGACTTGTGTTTGTCATTGTACAGGTGCTGATTGCTGTCAGCTTTTACAACTCTTTTTCTCTTAGATCAAGACTTCAGATCTAGATCAAGAGATAGCAATTTGTGCTTATGCATGTGCTCTACACTGTAGCTAACAGCTGGCTATGACCAGTGGACTGCACCACTGCTCACCACATAAAATTACATTAAAGCAGGACTTCTGAGACCTCTTTTCGCGTTCTCTCTCTCTTTCCCTCCCTCTCCCCTACTGTGAATTACACAGGCTGCTCTGGAAATGAACCCTAAGCAGTGGTGCATTCCTCAGTTCCTTATTGTTTAAGTATTGATTGAATTTCCGTGGTCTTTTGACCAATGGGAGATCACAGAGGAAAACCTAATAACGGGATGCCTGGACCTGCTGGCTGGTAATTTAGTTAGAAGCAACATATGAGGAGGAGAACTATCATGTTCGCCATGCCCACTGGTTACATGAACAGATTAGAAAGTTTTTTCGCCGCATGCTGTTTAAGCCAGTGTAGCACTGAATACTGTTCTGTTTCATGCTTAACTCTATATTCTATACAAACCTTAGAGATGACTTATTGCAACATTCTCATACAGCTTTCCCTACAATCCATTAGCCAATTAAAAATGTTCCCTGAAACGATTACATAATAACTTGTATAATTACAACAACACTATAAACGCCATAAAAAGGTCAGATTTCATAACTCACACTTTTATATGTGGACCTAAATAATACCACCAAATGTTTACTGAGACACAGGCTATGCCATAATTAATGCAAAGGTCTAGATTTTTATAATGAATTACCCCCTCTGGCCTACCTCAGTGTCTCCTAATTACCTGTCAACTGACATCATCCATAAAACTCTTACACTTATTTAAGGAAAAAGACCAGGGAATTTATTTAGTTTATTTACCCAACTGTTTGATGCAAGTAGTATTATTTATGGTAACACTTTAAGGGCAGTATTTTTTCAGGCTTTGTGCTGGGAAAAGGAAAAAGGACAACCACAAAAAAACAAATCTTACATTAATCATTGCATTATATTACAGTGTTTCCCCATACTACACAGAGGAGTTGTGCATTGTGTATTTCTCTATTTTAGGCAAGTGAAGGGGGAAAACTCCAGAATTTGCTAATTGGTTTAAGTAATGGGCTTAGTAATTAATATAAATAAAAATAATGTTAGCTTTTATTTATGAGGCTATATTAAAACACAAGTTAATAAGTATGCAATTATTTGGGGCCAAAGGTGTTTTTTTTTAACATTTAAGAGTTGAAGACACAAAAATGTTCAATGAGTGTAGACAGAGCAGGGCAGGAGCTGCAGAATGCGGGGTGTAAACAGAAAAGCAGAAGCAAACAGGCTTCAAAGATGAGGCCGTGCTAGTAATACGCATCAGGCCAAGGCTTTGAGTCAGAGACTGATACCTGATATATATATAAAGGTATAACTGTATTAAGTTAAGAAGAAATCATCAATATTTGCATTTATGTTGCCACATTTGTATGATTTGGCCAAAGAATTAAAAATTAAAACAAATATAATTGGTTATTGTTATTGTATTATAATTAACAACTGAAAAATTCCACGCAGAAAAAGATTAGGAAATGCAAGCGAGCAGAATCAGAGGTTGCACACAACACTGGACAAGGGTGAAGTGGCTAGGACTCATACAGGATACAGGAACAGAGATTACTGGGAGTAGTGATACTGCAAGGAACATAGACAGATACAAACAATAAAACGAAACAGTGGCATAGTCCAAGGCTGAGTACAGAGCAGGAGTAGAGGAATGGCAACAGAGGCATATACCACTGCTTTCAGCCATCCTTACAATTTACACACACACTTTTATTTCAATTGGAAATCAGAATACATCACCACCCATCATATTCCAGCAATATTTGAGTTTTTAATCAGGTATGAAACATTTGAAATGCCTTTACTGTAAGTGCTTTGCCAACAGGATGTAACATTTACACCTCGCATGACACAAAATCGATACCATCTTAATAAACTTTAGCAGTGAAGGAACACAAGCATATTTTTCTTGGCTTCTTGTTCATGGCTCCACAAATGATTACTGGGAACCATAAAACCTCTCTCTGACAGGCTATTACGGTTAGACAGCTTGCATATATTTTAAACATGAATGATTCTTCTCTATTTTCTAATAACTCTCTAAACTCCAGTGTTATTTTTTCAACACATGGTAGAAAGAAAAACATTTCAATTAGCATCTTGTATCTTATAGCTTCTTTAATTTTTACACTTTATGAGGTTGTAAACACACAATGCCAGTTAGAATATAAGTCTAGTTTAAGAGTAGGGAATTACATTTTAAGTTCACAGAGAGCTCAGTTTCTCACCTTAAGGTGTTGGTTAGGCATTGATGGAACAGAAGTGTTTCTATCTATCTATCCTATTTGCTCCCTTTAAGAACTCTCATTACTGCGCCTGAAGAAATTGTCTCAGTGAGTCAATTTATGGTGTGAGAGTGAGATTAAGCCACTCTATGAGTAACAGCATAGACTGTGAAATATTTCACGTGCGATAGCACAGATCAATAAAACTGACTCGATCAATATGACTGAAATGAAGCTGACCGACAGCCTTGGCCTACTTTAGCAATAATGTACATTTTTTATAATGTCACTGCTAAATAATAAGATGCCACAGGTTTTAAGCAGTAGCTCCTGCGTGATCTGAAATGGCATATTGTGAGCAGAAGTGGCCATTCCTACACTGCTTATCCAGCTAGCCGATAAGACTGACCGTCATGAGGTTATTTGGTTTGCCCATAGTGGTGCAGTGAAGGATTTGGGATTGCTGAGGCCAGCCTAATCGGCCAGTTTAAGATTGTCCTAATGAGGAGAGGCTCATGGCAGGGTTTCCTGGACTGCATACTTCTGCAATAAGCTTCTTACCACCTGCTCCTGTTTATCACAGGAAACTGGTGCTGGAAAATTGGCAATACAAGATGTTAATCCCCTACCAAAACTCTGTAAAGCCCTGCAATCATTTGTAATTTGAATAGGTTTGAGCTTAAATAAAATCCTAGACAAAAACCCTGTATGATATTATTTAAATCTCTAGTAGATGCAAAACAGAACTATCTGACATTGATTATGAAATATAGTCATATTTTTTTACATTTTCTTTTGATTATTATTAAATAGTAATACTGCATTGTATCCAGTGTAATTCTGGATTCGATCTAAACATTTTAATTATTTTATTTGTTTTGCACTTTTTTTTGTAATTATTAAATAATTAAATCTAATTGTTCAGATTGCTTAATTATTTAGTTTAAACATTATTCCAGCAAACAAAAAAACCTTTTATGAGCAGGTGTGTCCTAACAATGGACTGTTGTACATGATACCAATAATATATACATTTCTAAATTCTGGACGATTCAATATATTTATTCATGCTTGTAGATTACATTGTATTGAAATGTTAGATGTGCTTCACATTTTTTTTTAGGTGTTGGTCTTAAACTGGCTAACAGCTGACCCCCATTTGCATGTTTTATGGGATCTGATTATAATCCAAGACTAAAAATTAGCGTGCTGCGCTATTATCATTAACATTTATTGGCATTGCACTTTTTATAATCTTTCTACACAGTAATCGTCTCTTTAATGTTATCAGCAAAATTGCAGTGTTGAGATAATAATTAAATTAAAAATGCCACAGTAATTCCAAATGGCCTAAATATTATGGGCATTTCAGATGGAAGTGCTAAACTAGTTTATATTTTCATTTTGTTTTGTGATTTCAACTTGGAACACAAATCACACAATTGGCGAGAATGTCTTTTATTATGTGGTAGTGCACTTGTTGGTCGATTTTCCTAGGTTCTAAATGAAAATTTCATGATTGATTTGATTTGATATACGAAGGAAATTATCCAACAATTCACATTTCTTTAAAAAATGATAACACACGCTTACATTGAAATAAGATTTCATAGTTTCATAGATAGTTTACCAGCTGATTTATATCTCTTTACTGGTACTAGTAATTAAATCCTTGCCTAATTTATAGACTGTAAAATGATTATCAGACCTAATGCCACATTCAGACCGTTGACACCCAATTAGTTCTCAATATCCAGCTCATTAATAATAATCACCAGCTTGCAAAAAACATTATGTAGTGTGGTGTAGTAAAGTTGGATAAATTACATTTAATCCTGCTTTTCCCAGGATTCCCAGACATTATTTTCTAACTCTGTATCCGTTAATGGTTGCCAGTTGTGTTAACAGTATCCAAGACGTTCTGATAAAGACCTTTATGAAGTGAAATGCTGATGGAGGCACACCCTCCCCCTCGCAAAAGGGCAAAAACGACAGCGACAGCTGATTATTAACCCCAGACGTTATGCAATCTTCATCTTTATTTAGATGTTGAAAGCTTCATGGCTCAGACTGCCTGAATGACCACATAGTCCTTTTTAACCTATCTCAAAAATGATGCCTAGAGGTATTTTGTTGAAGCAGGAGGTATATCAAGTGGTGAGGGGGAAGTAAAAAACAAGGTTGGCCCAAGAATAATTAACAAATAGAATACAGATGGTAAAAGCAGATGGTTGCATTTCTGATTTTGATAGATGGCAAGCACTTGCCAAGCAGAGGGTTGCAGCTCTGCTGATGATAATGGAGCCACTCGTATTTACCAGCTTGGTTCTATAGAATATAGTAAATGTAAATATGAGGTCATATCTATAGCTTTCAACATAAACAACAGTACACTTATATTTGATATAAAAGTCAACATACACGCACGGTGATTACCTTTATACATGAGGGCATGCTGCAGTATGTTGCCTGAGACATAGGAATGAAGATAAAGGATGCATGGGAGAATTGTGAAGAAACCCATCAAAATTCCTCATTTTATAGCCTATTACAAAACACAGTGCTTGGCTGTTGTTTATTGTAAAAGGAAGGGTAACACACACAAGCACGCACGCACGCGCACACACACAAATGTGTCCTTATGACTGCCTACCCACCCAAGCCCCTACCCACTGTCTCAAAAAAACAGAAACATTGTTTACATGATTTGTCACTTTTCCAAACATTCCAGCTTTGACTTGAGCCCAATTCACTTTGATTGAATGATCAATTCCCAAGACTATAGAGGTATTTCCTCACATGTGGTGTTCATTTAGTTATTATAAGGTATGTTTTACCAAAATGTGTGAAAGAGTGACATGCTAAAAGCTCACTGATTTTTGAATTCCCATGATTCCTTCCTGGTGTGTAAAAGAATAAACGTGACAGATGTTTGGCAATGTCACATCAAAAATGACCACAGAAAAAACACATAATAAAATCCAGAGGTGGTGAGGAACACCGCTTAGTGTTTGTACTAAAACTAGTGGGTCTTAGAAGAACAAGGTATAACAGTTAAATCAAAGGTCTAATTACAGTACATGTATGTATGGCTGAAACGAGACTTGATCCTCAATTAGCAGCGTGTTATGGGTGAAAAATTCAGCATGAAATTGCATGGTTTCTTTTTTGCTATTCAGGCAATTCCTTCTGTAGTTCTATAGACAAAAGAGCAGTTTTACTTAATCCATTATTGACTGTTCCTTTCTGACCTCATCCACCAAATCCAGACTGGGATTTTCTTAAAGACTAAACAACTAATTTAACATAAGGATTTTTTGTGTGTGGAACCTACAAAAGCTAACAAGTCTCCCTCACTGACATGATAAATGCTGCTGTGACATGAGAGGGAAGATGTCAAACCAGATTCCAGGGGGCTTTGGATCAAAGGGAACATGCATATAGTTGAAAAACTGTGGGTAATGTAACAGCCATATCATGTAGAATTTTTTTGTTGATGAAAAAGAGCGTCCTTTACAAGGCTTCTGCCATCCCTGCTATCCTATAACATTCTGTTATTATCAATCCATTGCCAATCAAGTTGGCCCCAAAATGATGATTAAATACACTGATTACAGCTAACCTAATTCTTGAGTTCTTAGGCTAATCTCCCATTTCCACACCACATGTCTTATTAATTAAGCAATGCCTCTATTTGATATTTGTGATAATTCCCTCATTATTATTCCAATTCACACTTAATCTACAATTCCTTGTCATTTCTGACCCTCTGCACATCTCACAGAATTGATACCAGGGGTGAGATAACTGCAAAAAGTAACAAAACAGTTGTAGTCTTTAGGAACACTAAATACTGTAGTTAAATAGTATGTCATTTTTAGGAACAGGAAAATTAAACACTTCAAATTTATTACAGCATATATGCCTCGGTGACAGTGGGCCTGTTACTCTTGTTGATTTTGATGGATCATTGTGAGGTCTGTGTGGCTGTACAGGCTGTGTGAGTCTTACCTGGGGGCCTCGGGGGGCTGTGAGCAGATCCACCACTGAAATTAGATCCTAACAGCTTATAGGAATGTTTTGTCTGTTATTGTTTTTTGTAGTTATAAAGCAACCATAAATGTAAGGAAGACATTATGTTCTTATGTACATTACTTATTACTTCTTGTTTATCTTCTTCTTCTTGTTTCTCATTTTCTTCTTCTTGTTCTCCTTATTACTAATTTCTGCACAAAAGTTTAATGACCTAAAAAAAAATCACATTTTTAAGATTCTTAAAATAGTTTAAAGTATCACCAATCATCCGTCACTATTTCATAACAAAGACGTTCAGGAGATCAGGAGGCAATGTCATGAATGATTCCTTGTAAAAGGCTGGACTCCTATTAGCTATTCCGTAGATGAGCACCTATAAAAATATAATTAATTCAGTGCATCGTTAGTGCAAGTGGATTACCTGACCAGTATAGCCGTCCAGTTGGGAGATGGTGAGTGCATGTCAGAGACGTGAGCTAAATGTTTTTCTACAAGGTTGAGAGCTTAGCGAGTCATCAATCATTACCCCAAGGCTTCTGAAAGACCTTGACAGTAATAATGACAATGAGACTAGCCGGACAGTGGAAGCAGGGCTAAAATTTAAGGACTTGCTGTGATGACAATAGGCTATGATGATAGGTCGAGCTGAAGAGAAAGCGATCCTTCATCCAGAATGCCATGTCTGTGAAGCAAGTTGAGATGTCTGACAAGATCAAGGTGTCCTCTGAGTGGAAGGAACTATTGTATGTCATTACCCTTGTAGTATTAAATGAAAATGAGAAACTAATAGAAAAGGATTAGCCCAGAATTCTTGTACTCCTCTCTACACACATGCTGATATTAAACATCTCAGAACAAAGGCAGACATTCAGATGACATGTCTCAATTGTTAGCATCTTAGCCTGGCTATTTTTTCTGGCTTGTCTGTTAAGCTACATCATGAGAGAAACCCACTTAAATCAGTTTTTCATCAGCAAAATAGTGACACACATTGTAACGTGGAAGCATGTGCTTCACCAAGTTTTGTGTTTCATGTCACATGCTCCACTGTTTCTTTCGCACGCACACACACACACACTAGTTGCCACGCCTTAAACGCCTGAGTTACTAATTATGCTTGTCATGCATCAGTTTAAATCACGCGCACCTGTGCATAGTTTAAGTTAAGGGCTCCAAGCCTCGTTAAAAGGACTTCCTGAAACGAGCTCCAGTGTAGCTTGTCACACTTGTAGTAACGCGGATGGCGTATCCGGTTTATGTTTGTGTCAATAAAAGTATTGTTTACTGCAAGCCTGCGATTGGGTCGTCACTCCTTCGAACCGGGTTTTCATCCAGCTCCGTGAGCCGATCGTTACACACATGCAGATGGTTATCCTATTACACAATGTAGCCAGATTGTTAATTACATTTGCCTAGTTTGCTGATTTGAAAGTTTTAAAATATAATTAGCATTTTATTTTCTTCCTGTAGCAGCTTTTATTGCTTGTCTGTAGTTGAGGCTAGGAACAAACAAGCAGAACAAAAGTGAATAATATTTGTTACCATCTTTTTTAAAACACAACATTAAGAACTTAGAAATTTTTTTTGAGCAAAATGGGATTCAGCACTGGCTTCCATTGTGCTTTCATCAATTCATTTTAACTTTCTGCATCAAGATACTCTATTTCATCACTCTATTTGAGTGAAAAGCAGTTCCTGCAATTTTCTCACATTTCCAGTGCCTTTAGGTCTGTTGCTGTTATATCTATTGGAAATCTGTCATCACTTGCATGGTTGGTACATTACCAGTAGCAGGTGGTGCTAGGCTGACTGGCCTGGGGCTGATAGACATACTGAGAGAGGTTTATGTTTCTAAATACCTCCTGTTTTTCCAAAAATATCATCAGCAAAAGAACTTGACTTGCTTAGACAATGGCAGTTATACACAAAAGTGAAAGGGAAAGGCTCCAGTGAGGTGTCATCGTCATGCTTGTGTATTATTTAAATATTCAAATATGTATCTACATTACAACAGTTTAATGTGAGGTTATGAAAATGCCATGCTGCTAATCCACTTTGAAATGTTATTCTGTCATCAAAGTAGTTTACTCAAATAAAATATCAAACAATCTATACATAAAGAGGTCAAATTATAGGCACATCATTGAGGTTTACTTAATGTGTGTGATGACTGACTGAATTAACGCAGAACCCAGCAGTGCACTTCCGCTCAAGTGTTCTCCTGTGGTTAAGCGGCATGTAGCTGTCAAGGTGTGAGGTTTAACACAACATAACTTCCCCAATCATATCAGCCAGCTAATTGGCACCGCCATCACTAAACAAGATTTCTCTCCACAGCCACCAGAAATGAAAGGCTAGCCCTTTTCCACTCCCCAGTCTGAATTCTAACCCTTAGCTGTGGTGTTGGTTTTCTTTGACCAGCAAGACACTAAAGAATTAAGGACTTGAATTAAGCAGGAGGAGTGCTACACAATGAAGTGATCTGAACTGACAATTGCTGTTGGTTGTTTGGTAGGAAACGGTTCAATGCCAGTCACTCATAAAGTAGCCGTTATGCCACCAAATCATCCAGTTTAGCTAAAGGTAAATGTTACACTCCTAAAGCTGCTGGAGGCAGGTGTTAATAAAAACATTATATAAAGTCAGGTAGAATGCAGTCTTAACCTTCGATGACAAGACCTTTTGGCTTAACGTCTAATGCATACGTGCATAATGCAAGTCGCTTTGACTCATTGGTTCCTACTGAATTTTCTGGAACGCTTGTGAGCCGACTTTGTACTGTGTATGAAGATTAGCCAGGATTTTTTATCATTATGTGAAGTTCACATCACAGACCTATAAATTCACACCACTTTCTTAAATAAACTATCTATGAGTGCACCCTTTGTATGTTTTTGAAGAGGTTTCGACTACATTTTCATTCTCTAACCAGGAACAAAACAAACTGTAATTGATTGCTTTATATGTCTGTCAAACACCCTCATGGAAAATAAAAGCTGCTGTGGAGTTCAGATTTTTTGCTGTTCTCTGAATATTTGGTTACACCTGAGCAGCAAGAATACAGTGATTCTTGTTCATAATGACATATGAAAAACAATTTAGAAATACAATAATCATAATAATATTACTGTTGTTAGCATAAATTCATGTTTATCATGCTAATGGCTAGAACATTAAATCTAGCAAATTATTAATTCTTGTTGTTTTACAAACTTTTTAATGCACATTTTGTTTAACACATTATTTAAACGGTCAGTTTTTTGCCATAGGGAATTTACGTTAATTTCATATACTTATTCCGAACATTTTGATATAGAACATATCCAATTTGCACTTTTATCATTTAGCACTGAGGTGTGCTGCACTAGCCTGGAAATGTCTTTCATGTCTATACACAGAATTAATTTCAGCTGTTTTACATTCTGAGTAATGCTGCAGCCAGAAGAATAACGTTTTCCACAAAAACCAGCAACTCCAACACATTGGGGCGTGAACTAAGAATCTTTAAGTTGGCTGACATGCAGCACGGTGGCAGAGAGGTTAGCACTCCTGCCACACAGCAAGAAAGGGGCATGGATTCGATTCCTTCCCAGGGAACTTTCATCCCGTGCTTGCGCAGGTTTTTTCTGGACACTCCGGTTTCCTACCACCACCAAACACATGTTACTCCAAATTTTCCAAATGAGTGAATGTGTGTGTCAATGAATGAATTAATTAATTTGGCTGACACATTCTGCTGATGAGCTAATGATTTATTGTGGGTGTGGCATGAGTGTACTCCAGCTATTATTTCTAATAATTTCAAAAACTATTTCTTTCTCATGATATTGTCAGTCAGATAATGACTGTTTATCTGTGCATCATGTATAACTGCATGTCAACTATGAAATTTTAAATTTGCTGCATTTTTTTCATGAATTAATTTTGTCTAGTAATTTTAAGTAGTCAATAAAGTACTCGATAGGTCTGTGATACCTTTTCACAATGTTTGAGAAACTATTACAATTAATTATTTCAATTAAGTAATTAATTAATTTTATTTATAACCTGATACTCAATTGGCTATAAATAGCTGGAGTATTATACTCTATATACTCACCAGGAAAGCTACAGGACCAGACGGCATCACAGGTCAGATCCTGGAACCTGCGCTGACCAGCTAGCTCCGGTATTTACACAGATCTTCAACCTCTCCCTGGAACAGTCTGTAATCCCAGCG
>JAOUQX010000025.1:893806-907880 GCA_028566295.1 Liobagrus marginatus
GCTAAGTACATGGCAGCCTTTGAAAAATAATTCAAATGCAACTCCCTACTTTTTATCATTCACATTAACTGTTATAGTAGTGAACAAACTTGTAAGAGGTTGATTTGTATACATGAGTGTGCATAAACATTATAGAGGTATATTTAATCCTTAGCATTTGTGCAATATATTAAATGTCAGTCACCCGGTTTCACAGACAAGGCTTACGTTAGTCCTAAACTAAAAGCATGTTTGAGCTGTTTTAACTGAAAGCAACTTGAACTCACATATCTTAAAATATGTCACTGCCATTGTTTTGTCTCAAGATGCACACCAGTAATGTTTTTTACTAGTGTATGCTTATAAAAGCAATTTTAAATATCCTAATTGAACTAAGGCCTAATCCTGGCTTAGGCTAAGTCCTGTCTGTGAAACCGGGCCTATAAGTAATTAGACAGTACCAAAATTTCTTCATTTTGCTTCTGTACACCAGCATTAATGAAAAAGGTATGAATAAAATGTAGACTTTTATTCACAGACATTAACAAAACTATTGTGTCAACATTTTAGGAATAATATTTTTTTCAGTCAGTTTGTTTTCATAGAATCCAGAGTAGCTGGAGAAACATAACTGTAAATATAATAGCTATTTTTAATGCATTTAAATACTTTGCAGTCAATCACTGGTTAAAGTCGGTAATCCATGGACATCATCAAATGCTGAATTTTGCTACTTGAGATGCTTTGCCAGTCTTTACTGCAGCCAGCTTCAGTTTATGCTTGTTTGTGTATCTTAAATAAAAAGTCTGATCAACTGACTTGGGATCAGGCAGCTGACTTTTATTTATTAGCTTTCATTTTCTTAACTTTTAAATGCTCTTGAATTGCTTTCACAGAATGATTCGGTTAATTATCTATCTGTACTGTGAGAGTCATTCCGCTATTTCGATCATTAGTCACTAGTCAGCCAGTTAAATTGTCAGCCATACATTTCTCGGACATAACATTCATTATCTAGTGATTATCCTGTTCAGGGTGACAGGTGGCCCTGGAGAATATTCCAGCTAATTTAGGGCATGAGGCAGGACTAACACTTAGAGACAGATAAACATTCACACCTATGGACAATTTTGAGTACCCAATTCACCTATGCCCAATTGCATGTGTTTGAAGGCAGGAGGAAACTGCAGCACACAGGGAAAACACACGCACGCACAGGGAGAACACGCAAACTCAATACAGCGAGAGACCCTGGGTGGGAATTGAACCCATGACCTTCTTGCTGTGAGGCAGAAGTGCTAACAACTCTGCCACCATGCTGCCCTGACATAACATTGTTTTAGATATCAACTGAATACCATGAAATACCATGTTGGACCATGAAACCACCCTTTTCCTCTCCATACTCTTCTCATTATGGTTCTGCTTAATTTGGTGTCATACTTGCAAAAAAAAAGTCTTGATCCAGAACCTGCCAGGCTTTATTAATTGTTTTCTTACAAAGTCTAAAAAGTCGTCCTTACATTTATGAAGGTGTTTTGATGTGGAAACTGATAACCTGGCTTCACTGAGAGGGTTTTTGACTTGGCTACAGGTTGCGAAGGGTATTTCTTTCATTGTCATTCCTAACTGAATTCTGTGATCATCCACTTCAGTTGTCTTTCATTATCCTCAAGAACTTGCGTTCCATATTTTCAATCTTGTAAAAAAAAAATTCAGCAAAATCTCTTTAAACCACATATTAATGGTTCCCATGCACAGCAACAGGGTACAGATTCATTACTTAAAAATTTTGACTTTTATTTCCATAATTTGGAATAGAATGAGAAAACAGGTAACATCTGGCCATAAAACTTCCTATCAGTCAGTTGACCTTTTACTCTTGAGCCTGTGAAAGCTTGAGGGACTATGAAATATGAAAAAAAATAGCTGTAATTACAAAAATATTAATGCAGTATATTCGGTAAATAACTTGCATTTATGCTCCAATTCCACACTTCATTTCAAAAACATTGTGCTGGTGTTCATGCAAAACTATGACAATTGTGTCACTGTCCAAATACTTATGGACCCAACTGTATCTACAGTTTATTAGCCTACTGCACCGACAATCCGCTAAGGGGCGCAAAAATGCGCATGCGCAATGCACTTCAACGGCTGTAAAGCGCAACAAGTGCAACGGCAACAACAGGAATAGCTTATGTTAGCTTATTAAGATGAAGTGTGTATGAAACTCTGTTGTTAAAATCACTTAATATAATGTAAGTCCAGTTAAAGTTGAAAGCTGTGTATCTCAGTCTCTTGCTTAGAGATCACTTGCTTGGCAAAATCAAGTGTTATACCACGAGGGAACACAACAATGTGCAGCGGAACTGTTGCACCGCAGCTTGTACTGTATACATTGCGATCATGAGCTAGTGAATACACTGATGTGGAAAGAAATGTGATTCAGATATAATTTAATTAATAAACTAGTATAGCTTTATATCTATATTCTCCATGTCTATTTGTTTAGAATGGTAATGAAAAGCAGTACGTCTGCTCACATTTTATGTGGTTCTTATTATTATAATTGCTATTGTTATTGTAGCTTGTCTAGGTAAAAATAATGATGTTACCCTTCTGAAATAGAAAACATAGGACATTAGTTTATAGAGAATTACATCTCTCTCTCGCTCTCTCTCTTTGGTACCTTTCATTAATTGTCTTATGTCAAGGTTAGAGAAGAGAATCCCTCTTTCTACGTGAAGCCTCATCTTCTTTATGTGGACCAATATGCTGCTTTTTGTCCTCCCGAAACCGAATCTTTCATCAGTCTTTCCAGCTGACCATCGGTTTCCTCCTCCTTCTTTAACACACACACACACAGACACACACACACAGACACACACACACACACACACACACACACACACACACACACACACAGACACACACACACAGAGAGAGTAGAAGCGGCGTGCTGAATAGCGAGCTCTGCGTGGTTGATGATTAGCATGACGCGCTGGAATGGTATTCGGACTTCGGGCGTGATCGTAGCTGATAGATTCTCAGGCGGGCCAGGCGACTCCTCCCCAACTACTCCGTGACACCACTTTTTGGTTTTTCTTTTTTTTATGAGCGCGTGTATGGGGAAACGCAAGAGACAGAAAGCAGCTTCGCTTTAAAACGAGAATGGCGTTTTAAAAGTTATGCCAAACCACTGATATTGCGCGACGCCGGTGTTGTTCCTCTTGAGAGACGCACGCAGCCTTGTGATTTTATGCTACGCAGCGACCACGAGTTGAAGCTTAGTGACACATATGAAGCAAACGGCTGAGAAAGGAAACGCTCGCTTTGAACTGGCCGGACTGAAAATGCTCTAAGGGTTGCTATACTGTTACACAAGGCTGTTTGTGCTGTTGAGAGCTGTCACTGCCATTGGAAGTGCATGTGCTGTGCTGCTGCTGCTGCTGCTGCTGGAAGAGATGGTCGCTCCGATGAACTTAGGAGGTACCGCCAACGCTTAAACTCGAAACCACTAATCCCATGGACTGTGCCCGCTTTTTAACAAAAAAAAACTGGCCGGAATTTTTACAAGTGTAATATCTTCTATTTTGTGGACAGTGCCTGTTTTTGGTAATAAACGAGCTCCTGTGCATTTTCATATTTTTTTCTACTATATGTTCTTCTTTGTTTATACGAACCCGACTGTGCGCTGAGGACCTCAAGGCCACCGATGTAAATACAACTGAAACGTGACTGAGAAAGAACGCAAAGCTGATAACGCAGCAGCGCTCCCGCTTTTGGCTATTAAAAGAGGAATAAAACGCAGATCTCGGTTGTAGTGATGCTGCAAGTGGAAATGGTGCTGTTGGTGTGTGTGCTGCTGTGGATGTGTGTGATGAGCCAGGAGCCGAGCTCCAAGGTGATGGCCGACCGTTACGCTGTCTACTGGAACCGCACGAACCCCAGGTAAGAATGCTCTTCTGTATTCTCCTCAAAATGGACACCATGGACTAACTGTGTGTGAAGAAACCGATCTTTGTTTTAAAACTTACTTTTGCAACGACAATATTAGAAAAGGTGAAAAGTGCCTGGGGTTTAGTTTGCGTAGGAGCCCATCACGCGCTGGCGTTCCTGTGTTGCATTAAATGGCCGCAGTGATAATGCAGTTTGTCCAATTTGGGGCCAGTTATTTCACAGTAAGTGATAATTGAACGACGGACGTGCGAGTTCAACCCAACAAGCGTGAAATCAACAAGATAGGTGTTCATTCAAACTGCGCGCGCTGACTGCCGTGCGCTCGCGGTGCTTTGACTTCTCCTTTACTAACAACTATTATACACACACACACACACACACACACACACACACACACACACACACACACACACACACACACACACACACACACACAAGATGCGGCATTCAGTTATCAGTATTCGGCTTGCGCCAAAATATTTCTCACCATTTCAAACAACACGTAGGCTTTGAAATGTCCTTGCTTTGTGTGCTTTACTGGAAGGGGGTCTCAGCGATTCTGGAGTACAGTGGCACATTTTTATCCTAGATGTTTATAAATATATTTATTCATCCATTAATTTGGTGCTGTCATAGTCCAGGAGTGGACGACACTAACTCATTCACATGCAAACCACCTGCATTCATTTAACTCCAGTTCTGGTCACCAGTAAACACCACGACGTTTATTAAGCGCGACAATCTTCTGAACAACTGATCATGCCAGTCATAATAATAACAACAACAACAACAACAACAACAACAACAACAACAACAACAATAATAATAATAATAATAATAATAATAATAATCGCATCTTCAAAAGCACAGGGAAGACGAAGGTGCGCGAGGTGGTTCTAGGTGAACTTTGGTTAGAGAGAATGCCGAGATCAACATTAGTGACTGAATATTAATTTAACTAAATTGCATTTTCTACACTTAGTTTTAACACATTATTTAATTAGTAAAGTTTTTTTAATGCTTAACATTTCCCAAACATTGCTTTACGATCTTAACATCTTATCTGTATTCATCGCTACAGCAAAGTAAAAGAAAACACAGCTGATATTTCAAATTTACGCATAACAGGAGGCCCAGTAGCCCTAATAATTGAATGAATTGAATTTTACTTTTCATGTTCTTCATTTTGTTTTAACCGCCCAGTTCCTTTCTTAGAAATGATTCATTTTAAAATAAACGACTCTCGGAAAGAGACTCGAATCCCGCTGAGCGTCACGAGACACGTCTAACTTCCAGTGACTTAAACCGCTGCAGTATACACTCTATATGCTAAACTAGTATTTCAATTATTGGTAAGTAAGGCATAGTAAAACATTTTACCCGTTTTGATCAAATAAACGACTTTATACATACAATAATAGGATCTCATTAGTGTTGTTACGCTGCCCAGGAATCGCCACATTCTAACTCATTCCCCCGTTATTATAGATTATAAAAATGTTACCCATTATTTAATTAGGTTAAGGGTCATAAGTTAAAAATGACATGTTTTATGACATAAGGTTGGCTCATAGCCAAAGTTCACTACTATATATATATTTCATAGTTATGACCCTAAATATACCATAATAAGTAGGAAAAATTGCTTACAATAAAAAAACTTCTTAAATGGCTTATATGCATAGAATCTTTCTGTATGGTGTGTGTGCCCTTGCTCTAGTTTACTAGTGGTTGGGGTGTCACCCCTGCTTTGAGTGGTGTTTATTTATGCACCACTTTGTTCAAACACAGCAAATGCAAAGTCAAGTTTAATCTGATACATAATGCTGATAGACACACTTTTATTAGACACATTTTTCAGCCCAGTTGACTGGCGGGCCTGTTGAAAAAAAGCAATTTACTCCAGATGTGCTGGCGAGTACAGTAGCTTACTGAAAAAGCTGCTTATTAGTCTTCTTCTTCTTCTTCTTCTTATTATTAATAATAATAATAATAATAATAATAATAATAATTTAACTAGATTGTTTATTTGTTTTTTCAAAAAAATGTGTGAGGGTACATTTCTTAATAGTCCTTAATAGTTACATTTTTGTTCTCTTTCTCTTCAGATATAAGTTTGACCGGTGCTCAATGACAATGTGCAAAGGAAGGAGCCTTATAAAACTGTGGCTGAATGAACGAATAGTAATTTCATGCTGCTGAATTTATATACTCTACAGTAACAATTTTTCTTTTTGTTCGTGAGGAGTAGAGGCTTGTATACACTAATGACTAATGAGCGTGACTGTATATTCATAAGAGCAGACTAAAAGAGTCTGCTGTGGTGTCTGTGTGCCTGAAATCAAATGTAGTCAGTCACTTATAGCACTGAAAACATTTTCATTGTTTATACTAATTAAAAAATATATATTGAATGAATTCTATCTGCCATTAATTCGAATACTCTAAAGTCTTTTAATAGTCACGTTTTTTTGGCCTTTACCTTCTTGGTGCTCTTCAGGTGTGAATTTTGTATTCTGTTACCTCTTCTGCAGAGCTGAACTGCTAACTGTTTTAATTACTCAGCTGATTCCCACTGCCTTTCTTTACGGCTGTAGTGAAGGGACTTGTTTTGGACTTTTCCCATGCTTACAGGGTGCCCAGTTAGGAGGGTTAGAAGCACTCATACTCTCCCACCCTCCCGTTCCTCCCTTTTTCTCCCTAATCGCTGTGACTCTCTCTAGTTCCCAACACCATGCTGGGCTGAGAAAATTAATGAATATGATTTTACTTCGTCTTTGTCTCAGACTTTTGGCTGTGTTTCACAACCAGTGAAGACCTGAGCACAGGGGTCATATGTTCATATGGCAGTAACACATATTCCAACGTAATGCGTTAATGTGGTTACTTGTGAGAATGTTCTGTAACTAAGAGTGTAAAATGAGCTAACTTTACAGATAATATTTTTAATGTAATTATGAAATACAACAAAACTGCAAACCTAAGCTGAGCTTTTAAAAAAACATTTCCTACTACACACATTAAAATAGCACACACAGCAAACCTTTTTTTGAAATGCAATAGTAAATGTCAGCTATTTTTTAGAGTAAAAATATTTTGTTTGACTTATTGTATTTTTTTTTAATGTGACTACACATCACACACAGTGCCGTCCTTAACCCAAACATTGCTCGCTTCCCACCACATTGTTCATAGTTTATGTGAACGTAAAAGAAAGATTAATCTCCTTCTATTGCAAAATAATAACTTATCTAAATGATATAACTGCTTAACAATCACTAATAGAGCTTGAATAACCACCTAGTCAGTTTTGCAGGAAGTTTGCAGAAAAGTTTCACAACCAAAAAAACAAGTGAACTGAACAACCAACATGCCCGTTTTTATATATTGTAAACATTTAAAAATATTTTTAAATGAGTAGCAAAGTCTGAAACCAACATTTGGCAATAGAATTAAAGGTGTCATGATAGTCTTTCTTTTTTTCTCTGGTATTGATATGTGAAGCCTTGACTTTTGCTTGAAGGTTATTTTCTATAAAAGCTATTAAACTTTGAAATGTTTTATTATTATTATTGTTTATTGTTTTAAACTCTCACACTCTTGTTTTACGCTTCAAATTTTACAAATAAAATATTGTAAATATAATACTTACATACCCATGTATAAAGATGAATAAACAAATTATAATAAAAGGTAAAATAGTCTGTTTAGATTTAAATACTATTCAGTCACAGTTATTCCCCAAATCCAAGTATTATTTCTATTCCATCGACAATTTTTGCTCTTTGTTAAAGGATGCGATATACGATAGGATTTCTCTGATATCCGAGCCACCATTTTTTTTGCTTGCATTGCCCCGATACTGATACTGGCTTTCTAATTAGTTCTTGCATTGCTTCTTCTGTCTTGTGTCCATCTATGTTCTCTGTTCATTCTCTCTTATGCATAAAATATTCTATATGACAATCCAGTTATACTATTTCAGATTTCAATGTAAAGTATATGGGTAAATAAACTAATTGAAACTAATAAAACAATGTCTATTAATAATTTTTTTTGACATTCTGCTGTAAAACATCTTAGAAAAAATGCAGACATTAAATGCATTATTTAAACAGAACTTAAAAAGTAAATTAGCTTACCTACCTAAAAAGCTAAAAAATGACATTTGCATTTTATGTATGAAACATTTTCAATAAGATCAAGCCGATCGAGTGTGTAAATACATAATAAAAATGGCTGGTAACGTATCGCCATCGTGGTGTGGCAGTTGAGCCTGGAGTCGACTTTTTGCTTGCCTAGGATTAGTTTCACATGGGCAAATTTTGGAGGACTGCAGCTGCTTTCCCTTTTATCATGTCTGATTCACTTCTACAGTAAGGGGATTTCTTCTTTGTTTTGTGTTTGTGTGGGAACCCTACACCACCTTTATGTGTTTGATATAGGAGATAATGGTATTGTGCAAAGGTGAAAATTTATTCGCATGGTAAATAATCCATACATCAGATATCAGATAAAGAAATAAAGTAGGACACAACATCTGCATTTGTATTTATATTCATACTTTTCTTTGTATACATATTACAACAGCTAGCAGTATTGGATTCAATTAGGCCTATAATTGAATAGAATGAATAATACTGTTAAAAGTTGAAATTATTGTTAGTCATATTTTGGCCAGGCATATTAAATGACCAGTAGTACTTTATTTTTAAATTTATAAATGTATGTATGTATGTGTGTATGTATGTATTTTAATGTTAATATATTCACAAACACACTCTAGTCTCATCCATGGGTACTGCATTAAAAAAGTCTATGGATTATCTTTATTCTTATCATTATCATTTAGATGAGAAAATAATTTTCAAGGTATAAAGAGAAATATACTTTCACATTTGTATTCACTGGACCTTGATACATATTTTAGTAAAATGAAAGGGATACATGAAAGTTAACCATCACTTCCATGTGTAATTGCTCTTATTCTGTGAGGTCATTAATAGTATTTTTCAGTTCCAAACACTTCAGAGCCTCAGTTCACACCTATCCAAACCTGCCATGTCGGACCATGAGGAAGTGTCATTATACAAGTCTGCCGTGACATTTTACATTAACAGTTTTACACTTAACCAAAGAAAATTATTCTATTGGAGGGTCAAAAATGCTCACAGAATGTGGTTTTATTTCCCCTTTCTAGAATCACATCATATAACATATATCATATATCATATATCATATATCATATAACAGAATGATCATTTCAAAATGTTGCTTTTCGAGTTCTACTTTGTTCAGGGATTCAAGTGCACTAGTTTATTTTTTTAGTTATCAAGCAGGTTTCATGAATTTGATTCTTCTTTAAGTGACGGACAAAGCAGGAAGGCACTAAATAAACTCACGTTGCTGGATGTAAAGTGTTCCTTGCTCCAAAGCGGCTCACTTCCAAACGTGCTGTAAATATTGACTGGGCTCCCACACACCAGCGCCCGGTCGCTCTCTTCCTCACTCTATACTTCTGTCTGCCTGAAAGGCCAGCATTGTTCCCTCTCTCCGTCGCCTCTCCGCAGCCTGGGTCGAAAGTATGCATGTATTTATAAAAGTAGAAGGGAGATGTAGAGGGGCAGATGGGAAAAGGGCTAAATAGGGAAGGACTTGCAACATTACTTTTAATACTCCGTGTTTATTTGGCAACGGCAAAGAGAGCACAGTGCAGATTAGAGGTTTTTGCCTGTGTTGAGTATAGTAATTTGGGGATGAAGGGGTGATTTTAGTGGCAAATGTAGTACACAGGTGAGGTTTTCTTAAACATGTCTGATAGCACCACATATCACACAATATAAGAGATGTCTTAGAGCCTGGGCTACCATGGCAAAGTATTTTTCATGGATTTAGCATTTTTTTTTTCCATTAAGTAGAGCTTTTTTCAGGAGACCTTCCTGCTTTGTCTGCCCTGAATTTACTGTGAAGATACTTCTTTATATAACATTAATTATTACTGTAACTTCCTATCATTTTAAAGCACATTGTAGTAGAGAACTAGAACTAGAGATAGAGATCTGGAAATGACCTGATTTACTGAAAGAGACATGTTGGATTGTAGAAAATAAGTAATATATGTTAGATTTTTGGAAATATTGACTGCAGTCATTTTGGTTAAGTCTGTTATTTCCCATAGCAGAGAAAAGAGGAAACATGTCTTTTTGAATTATGTGCTGGTTGGTATTTTTAAAGGCATGCACCTCTTTCTCACATGAATATTCAACAGTATGTGATATGACTAAATTTGTTGTTTTTTGTTGGACTGGATAATCAGTTGATTTTGTGGCACCACCTCTGAATTCAAATTGTAATGTTTCTGTGGGCTTTTCTGTGAATGCCAGGAATCCTATCCACGTTTTTCTTAATTAGGACTGGCAGCTTGTTTTTTCAGTGTTCTGGACAGTAGGATCCATGAAATCTTAACTTTCAGAGCCCCAAGTTTCCTCTCAACCCCCCTATGTTTCCTCCTAACCCCCACATTTGGGGGCTAATGCTGTGAAGTCACTAACAAGCTTAAAATCCTGTCAGCTATTTGTCCAGTAAGAAGATCTCCTTTCCGCTGTCCTTCCCCTTCCCACTTCAGGAGCCCCCAATGCTGACTTTCAGTATTCAAATGTATTAGTTTAGATACCTAATGAGATAAATAACACTAACTGTCTAAAAGAGCCCTAGAGTGCTTTAAGATCTTTGGTTAAATATAGGAAATTGCCCTGGGCACTGCGACATTTTAATACTCGAGCAACAGAGAATGTTCTTATATTTTTGAGTGCTTTACTTGTTTTTATGTTGTAAATACAGTTTTTTCCCAGTCTTAAATGATATATAGTTATAATTATTATTTGGTTAACTTTCTGTTTAATTATGTTGACCTTTATTCCTTTTTAAAAAAGGCATGATTGAAATTTTCCCCAATTCTGAACTTCTTTGCTCCCTGCTTATTAAGGGTTGTGTCCAGAGAAATAAGTCCACCCAATGTAATAACCAGTGAATGTCCATTCACATTTTTTAGGGGGCATTTATGGGTGTCTAATTAGTGAGGGTATTTAATTTGAGTGTTGGGTCTCCTCTGCGACAGTGAGTGAAAGCTGAAAAGCCTCTTCATGCTGACAGATTCAGTTGGTGGCTGAGTTTTGTATTCTCTTTAGTTTTAGGTCTGACCCAGTATGAAGAAAAACAGAGTACATTTTGATTGCAAAAGGGCAACGTGGCAGGTCGAGGTTTCTTCCACATGTGATGGGTTTTCAAGCTTAAATTGAAATCTGAATTTTACTGAGCTTAACATTGGCAGCAAATGAAAGCAACTATATCGTGAGTCATGTTGAAATAATAGTATAATCTGCTTTGTACCATCGGTAACTTTCCAGACCTTTTATTGTTGTAAAGATGTTGCCAAAAGGAATAGGAAAACCTGCGAAAAATAATCTATTTGGTATCAGAATGCAAACCACAGCTGTAAATTGCAGCTACTGTCCTATTTTTAGCAGCTATTTAAAAAGATGAATAGATCTCTCAAATGGAATCAAAGAGCTGTAAATGTATTAAATAGGATTTTTATTTTTAAAAAGTGAACTCCTGCATAGCTCTCTGTTTCCCTGCTACATGTGGCAGCATTTTACCCAAACTGATGTCATATTCATTATGTGTGCTTTGCTGGCGAAATCACCTCTGTATTTGCAGCCTAAAAAAAAAATCATTAGCTGAATGTCATTTATGTTCAAAGTAAATAGCAAGGGTGCTGTTGAGTGTTGATGACCAAAGAACAATTTACAAATTATGTAACTGCAAGCAGAGCGAGCAAAATGAACCAATATATAGTATATTACGGTACTTCATTTCAAAACTGAGTGAGAGACAGCTAATATGACCTATAACATGAATATATTCAAATATGTTCACATTGTTTTCGGGGTGTAAAAATGTCAATAGTGTGTGTAGTGCAGACGATTAAAATAATTAATTAGAGTAAAATAATTAGTGGGTGATGAAATCAGGTGAGAGATGGGAGAAAGCTTTTTCCTGTTTAGGACTGCTCATACTAGGCTAAACGGTAGATGAGATGGATGGGGTTGGATAGTGAGCATAGGGAAGGAGGGGGGGCGGGCGGACACAGATGAAATATTAAAACCTGTTTGTGATCTCACACACGAGCTGTGCTGGCAAACCTCCGCACACAATGCCGAAGGAAGGAGGTCATGGCAGCCATGTTGACAAAGCATGGACACGTTAAACACTGTGGCTTTAGTTATTTGTTGCGTGGTTAATGTGCCACGGTTAATATTTTCAGATTACCACCATTTTGAAAATGCTGCATTCTCACTGAAAATTGAACCATTGCGGGCAATATTTTATAAAGACTACTTTTAATTTGCCTGTTTTTGCATTTATGAGTTAAGGGGCCTTGGTGTTGTGTTACATTCTTTGGATAGTGTCAGTTTTTCCACAGATACTCAATAACAGAAAAACTTGGAAGCACCCAACAATGAAGAGCTTTCCTCCAGGCTACCAAAAGACAATGTAGTTTGGTTTTGATGATGGTCTAATGGTGGTGCTAGACATGCTCACAGTAAGCCCTGGGAAGTACATCAGTAAAAGCCTTGCTTTAGTATTGCAAGTGAAAGTTACATGGCACGAAGGTGTCTAAATTATTCACGCCCATAATCGGCCTTTATGTCAAATCAGCTGGCCAGGGCCTCAGTGTTATTTTAGTGCATAATTGATGGTGCTCAGAAGTGGAAAACTTAGAATAGCAGAAGTAATGGGAAGCGAAAGTGTTGGTAGGTGTGCAGCAGGCTCAGTACGGGCCAATGGCAAAAGGCATACACTGTTAGGATAGTGTGCAGTGGATCATACACAGGGCTGACCCTAACGAGGGCTGACACTGAGCTGAGCCAGAATGTTCTCTCCATAAAGATTTAGAAAGGCGCAACAGGGGAGGACAATGAGCTCAATGCCTCCAGATAACTGTTATTAATTAGAACATTTTTTAAATTTTATTTGAAGCATTCTCTAAGCCCGCATAAAAAAAGTCGGGGGATTTTTCGACATTTAACCCAGCAAATTGAAATAGTTTCCTGTTGAAAAAACTGTTAATTCATTACAAAGTTGACACTGTACTTTTTATTTTAAATTGCATTAATTGATTATATTTTATTATTTTAATTGTTATTGTTAAAATATGTTCCTTGGTGTACAATTGTTGCACATTTTTATTGTTAAATAAAGTAAATACAACAGGTTAACAAGTTAAGAGCACTTCTAACTAGGAAAAGCTGATGTCTTTTCCGTGGAGGAAACGTAAGGAAACAATGAGTGTGCTTGTGCAATTATAGTTGTCCAGAGAAAGCACTATGCACAAACAGACTTTTTACGATGCTTTTATGATGTGTTGAATCCCTCCTATATAGTCATAAAGCTGTTTGATGGAAGCATTAGCCTCTGCTTGTCCAGGACATGTATAAAAAAGATTTACAAGTGTACTCTTATACTCAAAGCACATTCATGAGTCAGTCAATTCACCCTTAAGCACTAAGTGACTCTTGCTACTTGCACACTTTTTGACAATAGTAATTGTAATAGCTTTTGTTGCTCAAGATTTCATTTATTTATTTTTTGCTAGTTTTTATGTCTCATTTGCTAGTTTGTTTGAATTGCTATGACTCTGTGCTGTCATTTTTCATAAGGAAATATATGAAATTAGACCTTATAATTTTAGCAGTTTACAAGACCGGTGTTAAATATCACTTGTCCCTGCAGAAAACTGTATGTAACACATTAGCAAGTATTTGAAACCTAGTCAGAATTATTGGTCTACTTCAGACGACAATGTTAAATCTGAGACCCAGTCTCGCATGGCCAGACGTCTGTATACGTAACTATCTTCAGTCCAGTGTACTGTGCTGCAAATTAAATTGCCTTGAGTAGTTATTCGTATTCTTGAGGATTATTTGTCCTGCTCTTGCTGTGATGGTAATTGAAGAAATCTTCCTCCCAGTACTTTCCAGAGAGCTTAATTATATATAAACTTCAGACACTAAATTCTTTGAATTATAAATGTCATACATTTTTACAATTTAAACCTATCGACTCCATT
>JAOUQX010000025.1:929102-941750 GCA_028566295.1 Liobagrus marginatus
GAGAGAGAGAGAGAGAGAGAGAGAGAGAGAGAGAGAGAGAGAGAGAGAGAGAGAGAGAGAGAGAGAGAGAGAGCGACTGACCGAGACAGTTAGCGAGAGACAAAGAGAGCACATTGTGCTGCAACTTGATGTCTAGGTTGGTGGCATGAATTTTTCCGGCTGTCATTATCATTAAAATAGCACACAAACAAGTGAGTTAAAGTTAAAGACGAGTGGCAGTGTGGCAGTTTTGTTTTTGTGCTCTGTTACAACGTATAATAAGACTTTATACACAGACTCTTACGATACAATCTCTCATCCATATTCTCTCTATTCTCTCATCCTCCACTTGTTTCTCCTTATTTCTAATAGCTGCATCCCTTGAGAAGTGTATTTTGTATATCTGACCACTGTACAGAAATATTCCATCAACACAAGGAGACATGGAAGTGATGGACATGCAAGAGTGGATATTGCTTTTTGCTGGTGTACAATATAATACACACTCACACAAACACACATTAAGTCAAGTATATGGCACACATGTAAATGTGTAAATATTGAAGAAATACAAATCACATAGTGAACAGAATTTTCAGAACAAGAGTAGTTTTTTTCCAAAGCTGCTTTAATACTTTCATATTTGCATAAGTAGGAAATGTTTTATAAATAGAAATGCTTTAATTGATATTATTATTATTGAATAATTGATGTTCTTGATATATAGTGGTGGCTCAATGGTATACGGCTCTGGGTCAGTGATCAGAGGGTCAGGGGTTCAAGCCCCGCACCAGGCAAGCCACCGTCATTGGGTCCTTGAGCAAGGCCCTTAACCTCACCTGCTCCAGGGGCGCATTCGTTCTGGCTGACCCTGTGCTCTGACCCCAGCGTTCAAATGTGTATGCTTGGGATATGTGGAATAAACACATTTCACTGTATGATGTGCATGTGACCAATAAACTAAACTTTTTAACTTTATTAAAATCTTTTGAAATTATTGTACTAAATTGAAAAGAATTTTTTTAAATGATTTCTATTAATTGCATTAATGTACAATATCAATCACACATTTTGTTTTATATGAAGCCAAGTTTATATAAATACCTGTACCTGCAAGTACAGCTCAAGAGCTTCAGGAAGTGTTTATATTAAATATCAGAATGAGGGAAAAGTGTGACGTCTGTGACTTGGATCGTTGGTTCCAGATGAGATATAAAGTTCAGAATCTCAGAGGAGAATGGTAAGACAGAAAAATCTGTTTCTATAACTTTTCTAAATACATTCACAATCGACTTCATTAGAAACAACTGCACATTTCTTTAATTATCTAATCAGGTGCAGCTATTTTTTCAGATGTTCACAATTCCAGAAACAAATAGTGACAGACGAATATGCTGAGTTGTGCATCTTCATAAAATTTGACTCTTAGAATTTTAATATTGCAATGTTATAGACAAATCAGATTTTTATTGAATTTCTCTGGAAGTTGGTGTGTGTTAGTTCTTATTACTGTGTGTGATTTTTCTGTAAAGCTGCTTTGAGACAATGTGTATTGTTAAAAGCGCTCTATAAATAAAATTGAATTGAATTGAATTGAATTGAATTATTATAACAGATATTGTAGCGTGGTATGTTACATGCCTACAGTAAACTCTAGAAACTTCAACACCTCACTGAACAAATCTTGTGGAATAAATACTTCTATTGTTTTTATACTGGTTTAGCTCTTTATATTGCTCTTGTCCCAGAGGTTCTGCCATGTAATGAATACTAGGAATCTGTAAACCATGTTATCAGCTAATTATCATGTATACTCACGTTAACTGTTTTCCAGAGTTAAATATGCATGTTCACACTGTGTCACATGTCAGATGACTACTGGGTGTAAATTTGTATTCAGTTCCATGTGAAAGCATGAGCTTTTCTCACTTTCTCAGCTAGTGTGAGTATGCAGTTGCATTGCATAAAGGAAACGGTTAGCTAGGCAGTGGGAGCGAGCGAGGCGGAGGAACAGCACAGCGATGCCTTTAAGGCTGATTGATGGAAGCATATGCACAGCAGCACTCTAATGAAACAGGTATGGCCTTCCGTGGAATGATTTCTCTCTTTGGCTTTTATCGGAGAGCAGATTGTCACAGAGACGTTCTTTGTACTGCTGGCAGTGAGGAGGCCCACACAGGGCTGCATTGTATAAGAGGAACAGGTGTCCTTTTCTGTATGTGCTTGTACCATGTTCTGTATGTGCTTGTATCACACTTGCATGGCCCTCTTGTCCCTCTCTACTTACAGTGCAACCCAAACCCAATGCTTTTCTTATCTACTTTCCATGACATGTCTCACTTGTTTATGGCCCAAGACACCAATCAAAGATTGATGCTGCTGCCTCCTAACTTATCAGTGACTCGAAAGAACCTGGTGCTCGAGATCACCTTAAATTCTGCCAACTCTGCCATTTGGTTTTTCAAATATTGACATTGCACATTGATTTCAGTTAGCATTCTATGCACCTTTAAGATGCATTGGGATCATAAATACAACTTGCAGCAGCATCCCCCCCCCCATTTTTACTATTTTAAATCACCTGTAAAATACAGCCAAAGAGACAAATCAAAAGATAAAAGAGATTTTTCCGTGGTTGCAGGAGAAATATTTTAACCCCTGTGGTCTACTCATGATTGATGGTAATACAGAAGGTGAGTTTCCCTACATTAGATAAGTAAGTGCAGTATATCATGTGGATGTATTGTCCTCTTTCTTTGCCTTCCAGTGGATGTATATGTGTGGGGAATGGTAAGTGGAGTTGGCAGTCCAATAAAATGATATTTCAGGTCTGAGTCTGGCTGGGTTTTATTCCCATCTTCTAGAGACTCCTCTGGCATTGCTCATGTGTTGATGAGCTTGTAGATAGATGTCTTTATGGAACCCCACTAATAGCTGTAAATCTGGTTGGAGTTGGCAATGCTATTTTGGTAAAGCGATGCATGCCCATTGGTTGATGAAGTTGCCCTTTAATGTGTCTGAAGCTGCAGGAGTGGCCTTTACAGATTGCCTGTGCTACCAGGCCTTGAAGCTACAGTCAGGAGTCATTAAGAAGCCATTAGAAGTCACGGTATAAAGCTTCCCCAAAAATGTATTCACAACAAATAACAGTAAATCCATGTGATTTTCTTATCTTCAGTTTTTTTTAAACGTACGCTACTATTCTACCAGACTTTTCCTGTTATACTAACATTGGCAGATTGAAATGGAGAAAATCTAAAACAAATCTGACTCCTGATCATACTCATCAAAGGAGTGTTTTATTTCCTGCCCTGAAGTCTATGCCTTTCTTGTATTATACTGGAGAACTGGTGCAAGATCAGTTTCCTCTACTGTAATCCTGCCTTCAACCAGAACGATGAAAATGAAAACCCGCTCTGTGATCAGAATCAACTGTTAAGACTGAACCCCCACCGCCTTTCTGAGTAACACATTTTGCAAGTATCCTTGCTCTAAGTGTGTCTCCTACTCCAGCCAGACCGCTTGGTCTGGCTTGATAATAAAGCTAGCTTCGCTTTAAGGAGCACAAGAAAAGTGTCTTATCTTTAGCCCGTTAGCATTAAATGGGACTTTAGCACTATATCGCCATTTGTGTTGATTTAATGAGATATGGACAGCCGCAGCACTCAGCAAGAGACAAAATGCATCAAACATACTTTTATCAACACAGGCAATGCATCCTTCTTTTTCACCATTAATGGGTCAGATTACGAGATGGATATGTAAATAATGGATTGCTGTCAAGGGCACTGTGTTTCAGGCTGAACCTTTTTTCCCCCCTAAGTAGCATTTCTGGGTTTACCTCCTTTTTTCTTCTGCAGTTATTTATTAAATGCATTTACAAGGGAAAACATCTTTCCTCACTTACAGAAGAGAAAGACTTGTAAAAGACTATGTAAACCTGTACAAGGCTCCCTTAGTTTGCAAGCCTAAGGGCTAAAGAATACAATGATTGCATGCTAAAACCATACAAACATTGTCTTTTGTACACAATTACTAAGCAGCTTGTTTCTCTGCGCTAATGTGCATGCTCAGACACTGCCCTGATAGAAGACTGTCAAGGTTTCTATTCAAATCTAATTAAACATTTAAAACAGACTAGCAAGGAGGTTCAGGACATAGCTCTTTGCAGTGACATCAGGGTAAAATGCTCTATCGGTTCAATTAACTTGTCAGCATGTAATACCTTTGGAATCTTTGTCTGTGAATAAACTCAGTGATATTACTGTGTGTTGACTAATTTTGGTATTAGAGATAAATAAATTTGCCAACAAGAACATTAGATGGCTTCTCAATTAAAAAAAAAATCTCAATACAAAAGAAGAATTCCTTCCAAGTATTTTAATTGCTACAGCAGGTAACAGCAGCTCTGTGAATAAGTTAACACCTCTATGATTCTGGCACCCTGTCAGAAGAAGATATTGAATACTTTTAAAACTTGTGTGTTGATCTGTGCTGTGAAATACACATAGCAAGAATAATGTTTAAGTGAAAATTTTTTTAGCAAGTAAAAATTTATCTAAGGCCTATCTTTATAAATTAAATCAAAGATCATTCAGCCCATGCTTTTACAAATTTCAAACTTTATACTTGCTATTATTCTATTGGTATTTCAGTTCTCTTCCCTCTAAAAATACTTTCAATGTGTAAAATAATAAAAGAAAATGATATATAACAAAAACATTCTATGCATAAAATTTGTGAAAACATCTAGAATTGCTTTACTTTTATAGTGTATAGAATACTAGATTTGACTATGTTCAGGATACACTATATTGTCAGAAGTCTTTGGACATTTGACCATGACATGCATATGTGCTTTTTAAACATTTGATTTTAGATTTAGTCTCACTCTTACTTCCATAATGACCTCCACACCAATCAGAATTCTTTTCACTGGATTTTGTATCACAGATTTTCCGGTTGAGCCAAAATAGCAAAAATCCCAAAGGTGTTCAGTGTGATTGATCCTGAGCTCTGTGCAGGACACTTTTAACACTTCAACCATGTCTTAATGGAGCTCAGCAGCTTTGTGCACAGTGGCAGTATCATGTTGGTTTTTGACCTCTTAGTGCCAATGAAGGAAATATTAAAGCTACCACACAGAAAGACATCCTGTAATATTGTGTGCTCCCTTTGTGGCAACTGCTTGGAGAGACACACTTATTGGGTGTGCTGCTAAAGAGCCCACAAACCTTTGGCCATATAGAGTAAGTTCACTTGACAGTCTATGGATTGACTACACAATACTACCCCTGGGTGTGACTGTGTAACATTCACAAAACGAGAATGAGAGGAGGATCCGTATGCAGTGAGATTTATTTGTGATTCAGTGACACACAGTGAGGTTTAGGAGCAAATAGCAAACAAACGTGGCTTTGAGAGAGAGGAGGTGCGTGAGGTGAGGGCTGTGGCTGTGGAGTCAGGGCGCTGTGGAAATGGCGCTTGTGGAGGCTTGTGGAGGCTGTGGAGGCTTCAAGGTTCCTTCTGTACACTGAACACTGGCGAGATACGCCAACCTCGTGGTAACTGCAGCTTATATGAAACAGAATTGATTTGACGCAGGATTTTGAAGGGCCCCACATACCTTGCAGTCAGCTTCTTGCACGGATACTTTAGTCGCAGGTTGGCGGAAGCGAGGTATGCCCACTGACCTGGCTGGAACTCCGTGTGTGGGTGGCGCCGGCGATCTGGATGTTCTGAATGGAACAGCGCCTGCTGTTTCTGTCGCCGTATCGCGCGCCCCAAGTGCACATGCGCCGTTGCCCACGTCTCTTCGCTCTGTTGGATCCAATGGTCCACTGCCGGTACGTGCGAGGGCTCCCCCGACCATGGGAACAGAGGTGGTTGGTAGCCGAGGGTGCATTGGAAGGGCATGAGGCCCGTGGACGTGTGGGTGATTAAGTTCTGGGCGTACTCTGCCCACGGGACGTACGTGCTCCAGTCGTGCTGCCGTTGGCTGCAGTAAGTTCTCAGGTAACGCCGTAGCTCTTGATTTAGCCTCTCGACCTGCCCATTCGCCTGTGGGCGATATGCAGAGGTTAGGCTTACAGACACATTTAAACGTTTGCAGAATGCCTTCCATACCTGTGACGTGAACTGAGAGCCTCTATCTGAGACGATATCTTCGGGGATGCCATAGTGCCGGAAAACATGCGTGAACATTGTCTGAGCCACCTCCCACGCTGTGG
The DNA here is from genome assembly GCA_028566295.1 of Liobagrus marginatus. Taxonomy (NCBI): domain Eukaryota; kingdom Metazoa; phylum Chordata; class Actinopteri; order Siluriformes; family Amblycipitidae; genus Liobagrus; species Liobagrus marginatus. The sequence continues at coordinate 935,312 of JAOUQX010000025.1, forward strand.
GGAGACCCTTGAGCGGAATAAGGCGGCAGGCCTTAGAGAACCGGTCCTTGATGACCATCAGGGTTGTGTGCCCCTGTGAGGGGGGAAGATCCGTGAGGAAGTCTATGGAGAGATGGGACCACGGCCTCTGAGGTATGGGGAGAGGTTCCAGGAGCCCCGCAGAGAGGCGCCGTGGTGTTTGTGCTATTGCGCATTGGTGGCAGGCTGCTACATACGCCCTGGTGTCTTTTGCAAGGGAGGGCCACCAAAAGGATCGCCGTACTAGGGCTATCGTTCTGTTCTCCCCAGGGTGGCCCGAGGCGGGTGTATCGTGGACCCAGCGCAGGATTCGGTCGCGTACTGAGGTGGGCACGTAAGTGCGATTGGCCGGGCAGTGCGCCGGGGCTGGCTCGGTCTGGGCGGCAACACGGATGTCTTCCATTGGCTGCCAGCGTACTGGGGCTATTATCCTGTCCGGAGGGACTATGGGCTGGGGGACTTGAGGAGTGTCCGTGGTGTCGTAAAGGCGGGACAAGGCATCAGCTTGAACATTCTTTGAGCCAGGGCGATACATGATGGTATAGTGGAATTTTGTGAAGAATAGCGCCCACTGTGCTTGCCGGGCGGTGCGCCGTGTGGCGTTCTGAATGGCCTCCAAGTTTCTATGGTCTGTGATCACTTGGACCGGGTGGTGTGCCCCCTCCAACCAGTGCCGCCACTCTTTGAAGGCAATCTTGATGGCCAGCAGCTCCTTGTTGCCTACATCGTAGTTCCTTTGTGCGGCTGACAGTTTCTTCGACAGAAAGGCGCAGGGGTGAAGCCAGGGCGGTTCCCCCCAGTGTTGAGACAGGACGGCCCCTACGCCCACGTCTGAGGCATCCACTTCCACTATGAACGCCTTCTGGGGATCTGGGTGCCGCAGCACGGGGGCAGACGTAAATCGATGTTTCAACCTACGGAAGGCGGCGGCTGCCGCATCGGGCCAGCTCAGTTTCTTGTTCTTGCCTCGAAGAAGGTGCGTCAACGGCCCTGCCACTGTACTGTAGTTCCTGATGAAGCGCCGGTAAAAGTTAGCGAAGCCCAGGAAACGCTGCAGCTGCTTGATGGTCCTCGGGGTGGGCCAGTCCACTACTGCTCTCACCTTGTCCATGTTCATGCGCACCCCCTTATTGCTGACATGGTATCCCAGGAACTCCACCTCTGTGGCGTGGAACTGGCACTTTTCTGCCTTCGCATACAGTTGGTTCTCCTGGAGTCATTGCAGCACCTCTCTCACATGGTTTTCGTGCTCCTACAGAGAAGTAGAGTATATCAGTATGTCGTCGATGTATGCCACCACGTACCTTTGAAGGAGGTCTCTGAAGATCTTATTGATGAACGACTGGAACGTGGCGGGGGCGTTCGCTAGGATGTACGGCATGACCAGGTCCTCGTTTGCCCACTGGTGGTGTGGAAGGCCGTTTTCCACTCATCCCCTTCTCTGATTCTTATCAAATTATATGCTGATCGCAGGTCTAGTTTGGTGAAATACCTGGCCTCTCTCAGCTGCTCCAGCGCCGCCGGGATGAGGGGCAGAGGGTTATGCCGTTTGACTGTGATCGCATTGAGACCCTTGTAGTCGATGCATGGCCGTAAGCCGCCGTCCTTCTTGCCCACAAAGAAAAAGCTGGAGGCCACTGGAGACTTGGAGGGGCATATAAACCCATGCTTTACCTCCTCCGCTATGTATTCTTCCATCGCTCGGTGCTCTGCTGCTGATAGGGGGTAGACCCGCCCCCTTGGGGGGGTGAACTGAAGTAACAGATCAATGGTGCAGTCCCATGGCCTATGGGGGGGAGGCGCCTCGCCCTTTCCTTGCTGAACACTCGGGCCAAATCTAAGTATGCATGGGGGACATTTGGCGGTAACGACCCAGGTTCTGTGGTACTGGTGGTCTGAGGGGGGCGTGGTATGTGTTCTAGGCAGTGCTCATGACAATACTGTGACCAGTGGGAAAGTTCCTTCTCGTCCCACTGAAACTGGGGGTTGTGAGTTGCCAGCCAGGGGTGGCCGAGCACTATGAGATTGACTGGTGAAGAGACTAAGTACAGTTCAATGGTTTCTACGTGTAGGGCCCCTATGTGCAAACGGAGGGGCCGGGTTTTGTGGGTGATATGGCCTGACCCCAGGGGGTTATTATCTAAGCCAGTGACGTGAACGGGTGTGCATTCTACCGTGCTTAACCCTAACTGCTGCACAAGCTGAGGGTCGATGATATTAGTCCATGCCCCGGAATCTACTAAGGCTGTAAGAGAAGGCATGTTAGTGGTACCCTCGACCCATACAGGCACAGTCATTTGGTGAGCAGATAGAGAAAGACAGTGTATAGGACTTACGTGCTCCTCTTTGCCTGCCTTTTTTGCTGGGCAGCTCACTGCCCCTTGTCCGGCCTTGCCGCAGTAGTAACATAGTTGCTCTTGTAATCTGCGTAGCCGTTCTGCTGGAGGCACCCGTACTCTTCCTAGTTGCATGGGCTCCTCTGTGGTCCGGGCTGCCGTGACGGAGGGGTGCGTTTGGTAGCTCACGTGGCTGGCAGCCGCGCGAGCGGCCTGCGACCTCATTAGCTTGTCCATTTTCACTGCCTGTGATATAAACTGGGAATAATCCAGCTCGGTCCCGTGAGACAACATTGCTCTCTGCAACCGCGCATCCAGGCTCTCATAAAATATTTCCTTCAGCGCCCGGTCGTTGAACCCACTGCGCGGCGCGACCCACTGCGCCTCAGTGACACACTGAGGTTTAGGAGCAAATAGCAAACAAACGTGGCTTTGAGAGAGAGGAGGTGCGTGAGGTGAGGCCTGTGGCTGTGGAGTCAGGGCGCTGTGGAAATGGCGCTTGTGGAGGCTTGTGGAGGCTTGTGGAGGCTGTGGAGGCTTCAAGGTTCCTTCTGTAAGGTAAAGAGATAGAAATGTCAGGTTAAACGCTTGGTATGTTTGAGTGGCAAACGATATTTCGCAAGTTGCTCTTGTGGCTGCTCTGCTTATATACTGTGTGACCCGGAAGTCCCGCCTCCACCGCCATGACTACCCCGGAAGTGACGTCATCGCGGCACCGGAAGTACTAGAACTCCGGTGATGGCGTTACAGACTGTCTATGTTCATGGTGCCCTATAGTAGACTGCAATCATAACCAGGGTGTATTCATGTTTAATGTTCCCAGGATACACTTGACCAGAATAGAGATTACTAAAAGCGGAAGATGGATGGTTATTAAACATTGTGGAGCTGTTGGATTCACAGTAATGTCAGAGAGACAGATGAGCTGCCTCTACAGGTCGTGATAATAAGAGGATTGTCTTCTGAATGTCTCAGGCCAAGCGTAACAAGACTACATTGTTTATCTTTACAAATTTATGTCACACTGGACAGATGTAGGTGTGTGTCTTTGTGAATATTCATGTAGCTGTGTCACTGCGTGGGGGCATTATTGCAGTCTTAAGGTCTTAGAGGCTACCTGTGTATGGCCAGAAGATGCTTTGCGAAGTTCACTAAGGACTAGACACTAGGCGAGTTAAGACACTACTTTTTTTATTTCATACCAAACCATTTTGTCATTTTCTGACAGTGCTTGCAAAAACACCTATTTTACTGGTGGGTTTTTTTTTTTAACAACTTGACAAACTTGATGCTTTTGTACATGGTGAACTGAGATAAATGTGCTGATCATGAAAGTTCGATCAGGATGAGAAGCTGAATGCATTGAGAGTGCTAAGTGTCATAGAGTAAATCACTCGAGGACCTAGGGTGTGAGTGGGATCTATGGTACTTCTTAATTGAGTATTTCTTCTGTGCATTCATAAATAATGCTCAATTAGGAAATACCCTTGATTCTTCTCATAGAAGAAGCAAGATCTTCATCTTGATGTTTTACAATTCCAGTTAATCTAAATTTAATCCTGCTTCAAGGGCACTGAAAAGAGTAAGAGGGCTGAGTTCAATCACACATTACTGCCTTATTAGTCTCTTAGTGATGTTGTATGATTTGATTATGGTTTGGAAGTTATGGTGAGCTTTTTTAGTCAATGAAAACATACAGTATCTCACAAAAGTTAGTATACCCCTCACATTTGTATAAATATTTTATATCTTTTCATGTGACAACACTGAAGAAATGACACTTTGCTACAATGTTAAGTAGTGAGTATACAGCTTGTATAACAGTGTAAATTTTCTGTCCCGTCAAAATAACTCAACACACAGACATTAATGTCTAAACTGCTGGGAACAAAAGTGAATACACCCCTATTAAGGGCCCAATTAGCCATTTTCCCTCTCCGGTGTTATGTGACTCCTTAGTGTTACAAGGTCTCAGGTGTGAATGGGTAGTGGTCGCTGGAAGTTCAACATGGCACCTCATGGCAAAGAACTCTCAGAGGATCTGAAAATTTTTTTTGTTGCTCTACATAAAGATGGCCTAGACTATAAGAAGATTGCCAAGATCCTGAAAACAAAGCCAGTCTCTCCAAAGTCCCCTTCATGTCCACAGGTGTCTCTCAACATATTTCTTCTTTTGCACCTGGTCCTGGAGTTGTCTTTGCTTCCATTAAGGGTCTTTTGGTGGCTATGAAGCACCTGGTTTCTTAAATCTGACCTGAGCACAAGACTGAGGGATTTACCGGTCATTCCATTGGGCAAAGAGGAACAACACCATCAGTTTCTCTTAATAAGCATCTGCCCATCGATGAAGCTCTAGCAGTAGGTTTGCAGCAAATGTCCTGAAGCCAGAAGATGACTATGACGTATAGAGCTGTTTTACGATAAACAAAAGAGTTTGACGCACATGCGTCACTCTGCCACTGCAAATATTAGACAGTTTGTGATATATCAGCTAAGAGCAATGAAGCTTGGGGAAAGCACAGTTCAGCCTGAGGATGTGATTATGGATTCCATAAGCAGAACTTGAAGGTTAGGCTATAAGACAGTAACTACACTGCTGACAGATTTTTTAGCCATTCTAATTTCCTGGAAAAACATGTTTTACCTTTTTTTAACCTGTGTGTGTGTGTGTGTGTGTGTGTGTGTGTGTGTGTGTGTGTGTGTGTGTGTGTGTGTGTGTGTGTTTATGTGCACTGGGCAGTTGGAACATGGATAACTGTGTCATTGTGAGCCTCCAGATGCCTTCTGATGTCTGCTTACAGTGTTCTCATGCTGCCTTCAGACAAAGGCAAGGTCATTGCTCAGTAACTGTGCAGCAGAGATTAAAAAAGTTTTTTTTTCTGCAAATCTCCTGAAATAAAAAGACTCATATCCTTCTAGAAATGGAGAGTAAAGAGAGAGATCTCTAAAATCTGATCTTTTGAGCATTCTCTTTACCTTTGATTGATGGATGTAGCAAAAAAAAAAGAAATGAGAGAGGTGGCTGTTTAATTGGCTGTATATGCAAAAAGAAAAGAAACTGATGGACAGGGTGGAACACTGACAGAGCCTTTGTGAATTCAGTAATAATAAGATTTTTGCATTGTCTGACAGCAGTAAAAATCCCTGATCAAAAGTACGCTTAGGCCTTTATGTCAGCCGGCTTGTAACTGCAAGCCCCAGGAGGCTCCATGCTAACACAAATCTAACAGCAATACATTAATGCCTTACTGAGAACTAGTGGGTCTGGAATTATGACCGAGGTGGCGCCACCTTTTGTAAAATATAGCAAGACAAATTGGAACGTAGGATAGGATCAGATTGATACTGATAAATTCGCTAATAGTTGCACATACCACAAACAATTTTTACACTTATTCTGTTACCCAGGTGTATAAATACTTACACACCAGCGCTAACTACACCTCCTGCGTAATGCTGTGTGTCTCTAAGCAGAGCCATATGTGTGTCGAACTAATGAACACTAATCACATTTGGATCTGGTAAGAAGGAAAAAGGCACGGCTGGGCATTCAATTTCCCCACACTGTCCTTAGGTCAGACACATTAGACGTAAATATAATTAAAATCAGGCTGAAGGGAATCTTGCCTGGTCACCATCTATTTTTTTGTCCCTCCTTTTCCCTCTCATTAAATGGGCAAATCAGAGTCCAATTAGTGGCCCTGCCATTCAGTGGCCTGGATCGGATGAAGTGGGCTGCTTATTGTAGCCCATTACAGTTCATAAGCCTTTCCACTATGCGAAAGTGTAAGAAAGGGCTAGTGTTAAAAACACTTTACCCAGCTTTCTGAAACCTTTTCGTAAGCGTTCTCACCCTAAGCACAAGCTAGCTCCTTAAAGTCTGGAAGAAACAGGAAGATGAAAAGAAATGAAATGAACAGAATGTTGTTCTTTTACATTGCTATACATGTAGACTTGAACTTCATTGTGTGTGTTGTGAAAATGCAGAAATGTGCACTTCTATGTAGTTGTAAGGGGAAGCATGTTTGTGTTCACGTTATGTTCATGTATTAGTTCAAGTTCACGCACATGCTTCTCTGTTTTGC
>JAOUQX010000025.1:1012854-1028239 GCA_028566295.1 Liobagrus marginatus
CTGAATGAAGCAGCTTCATTCAGCAAAAAGTGAGCATTCAGCGAAGTGCACTGTATACATAGCATTAATGGTGTACCGTTAATTTTTGCACCCGGTAAATTCTGTACCCGGCGTATAAGTCGACCCCCCCATTTTGATAGTAATATTTGGGTGTAGAAAGTCAACTTATACGCTGTAAGCTTTTGAGTTTATCCTTTTCAAATGACCTCTACTAGGTTTTAGAATGGGTGACAGAGGCCTGGGAGCAGCAGCATTTACGGGCATCTTTTCAACATCTAGAACTTGAACCGTTGAAATTTTGGTGAATGTTCAAATCAGTGACTGACAGTAGTAGTACAGGGACCTAGACTTCAATAAGTGCTTGATGATGAACAATCTACTTCACAGTGTTGCCAACACCAAAGAGGACAACCAGCCCCATTGCAATAATGGGTCAGGGTGGATGTTAATCATATGCCATATTATTATTACGGTATATACTTCAGTGGAAAGCAGGGCTGTTGCAACTAGATCTCGAAACTTGCAGCAAGTTCAACACATTGTTCAGCATGGAGATGTGAACATACTTATTCACCAGACTATCTTTTTAACCCAACTGAGGTGTTTTAATTTATATCACACACTCTTTAAGCAGTTATTAAAACAAAAGGAGCCCTACCAAATATTGAATACATATACAGTAAATAAGCATACATTCCAGAAAGTCAACAACTCACAAAAAAAAATTTGTTTAATTGGTCTTATGAAGTACTGTATTCCACTGCATTGAGTTGCTTTACTGAAATAAATGAACTTTTCTACGACATTCTTATTTATTGAGGTGCACCTGTATATAAATAATATAAAAATAAATACCTTTTAGAATGTTGTAATAGGTTGTAATATACTGTACTGTACTGTACGATCTATGTATCAACGACCAAGTAACTTTTATTTTGAAGCGGATGTATCGGTCGGGCGTAAGCGGAATTAGCACTGTTTGGAGGCGCAACTTCTGCCACCAAAGTTGACGGTTCGTTTGATGTCGCATCTGTGCCCGTTGGTTTTAAATTAGCTTTTGTTAGCTATTTTTTAAATAAAATGTATAGAATGTTTTTCTGCGTAGGTATACGTAGCACACGATGAGATGAACGAGGCTCTTCGAGAACAACAAGGCGCTGACGGCATTATGCTGGTCAGAACCATTAAAGATGCAGCTAAAGTAAGTTGCTATCAGTTTCCTATCAGTAAATGCTGATAATCTGGTAATGCTATATAGCTATATTATAGCTATGTAAGTATCTAGCCACTTCACAGTTTACAGTGGTTGTTTTTCCACATTTAGTCATAAGCGCAGGTAGATAGTCCTCTACGGTAGGTAATAACTCGGTCAAATTGGACTGACTGCGGAGTTACTGGTCTCTGGTTATTTGCGATTTATTTTGAGCAGGCAAATTATACATATAGGCGTTATGTATAGATATGTGCGTGTCTTTGTTTCTCTTCTGCTTTCGGTGTTTAATCCGTTGACTCATCTAAACAGCTAGTCATTTAACTATCTTAAGATTTCTCTGGTATTCGCAGTAATCTGTAGTTACAGTTCCCTGTAATGCTCAAAATCGTTAAACTGATGATAAAAAAAGCCAATGTGTTAATTATGCATTTTAAAAAGCCACATAAGACATTGCCAACAATTATTAGAATTTACATTGTCATTTGGAGGCACCCTTATTAAGAGACTTCATTTTTTAAAATCCGTTTTACCAGTTGAGGGTTAAGGGTTTTGATCGGGTTTGCTGAACCGATGATCTTTCAATATGCAGTCCAAGACCCTAACCACCGAACTACCACACGTTGTGTTTAATAACCTTAGGTAGGCATAATGATCATTAAATATATAAACTAAAAAACATAACCCTCAAAAATCTCTTTTAGAGAGTTGTTTTTGAAAACAGACTTTCTTTTTAATCTCTTAGTTGCTGAAGGGTTTCAGGTTTGCTGACAAGTTTGTCATACAGTTGAGGTGGTTTGAAGCTAAAATTGACTCCAGGCTCCAGCTAAAGCGAGTTGTAACATGTTTGGGGAGTCGCAGCTGGATACAAAAGTGTACATGTTACATATTTCTGCATATTCAGTATTTAAGAATTATATAAAATATAATATTCATTTATTTTATGCCTAGTCCAGACTGTTCTTTATATTATAATGTTACTTTGTTTTGTATCTCCAAGAAAGTCTGGCTTATGTAAATTCTTTTTCTAGGTCACTGCACAGCCATAAGAATCATTACACACTGTGTAGGCTTGTGTGTGTGACCGATAAAAATTAACTGTAATGTACATTTTTTTGCTGGCACTTGATACTGATACTTATAATCTGAATTGAAGCTGAGAATTATATGAAGTTTTTGTGAATACAGAAAAGCACAATATCAGCCAGGAGTGTGGGTTAGGAATGTTTTGTTTTTCTATCACTGTGTATGATCAGTGTATGGTAAAAAGTGTGTATGCTATCAGTCCTGATTAGCTGCAGCTCTGAAAGTTATTTAGCAAACCCTCTAATTCCCCACGTGAGGGAATTCTTTTATTATTTAAGAATTTTTTTAATTACATTTCTTTATGTAACACCATGTACTTTTAGCATTTTGGACTACTGTAAATTCTGTACATACTGTACATTTAACTTGCCATGCTGATTGGCTCTGGTTTACATTCACATATGGGCTCATTACTATGGAATAAAATAGAAATGAAAAAAGTGCCAAATAAAATGAACGGAACCTTTTTTCTTTGCGAAAAATGAAAAACAGCCACTCTGAAAATAAATACATTAAACTAAATAGCAAAAAAGTAGCATAGTCTTCAAATAAACTGTATTCTTTGTTGATGATTTTCTAAGCTTCACTTTCACTAAAAACAGTTTTGAATGCGCTGCCAGTGTTTTCGTTTTCGCATTCCAAGTTTTTGTTTGCGCTTGGCAAATTTGCGTTCGCTGTTCTGGCACAAACTTCTCGTGCTGTTCACTCTTATTGGTTCATGAGGTTTTGATCGCCAGCTCAAAAACCGGACTCTGGAGCTTTAAGTAGTCTACACTAATAGTAATAAAGATTCTATTAAAGAACATTAATGATAAATGAAGGATGTTTATCATATTAATGATAAACTATGTTTAGCGAAAGTAAAGCGAAGAAAATAGTCAACAAAGGATGCAGTTTTTTTAAGACAGTGCTACTTCTTTTCTTTGTTTTGATTTTATTTTCTGAGTGACTTTTTTGTTCTTTTTCACAAAAGTTTCTTTCGTTTTATTTGACACAAAACTGATTCTATACATTTCCTGCTTGCATCACAGAGCTGTCGTTTTGGCAACAGCAGCAAGAAACACACAAAGACTGACATTTAACCACTGGATTCAGTAATGTGAGAAATTATGGTATCACAAGAATGTGTATGTGTTAAGTATACTTTTAAGATACTAATGCTTCATTGTAGAATTGAAAAATGCTTGACAAGCTTTACACACAAGCAGCAATATTTGGGGTCACCACATGCTCACAGTAGAAAAAATAAAACAGACACGTGCAGACGGGTCAGCTTTTCAAGATTCAAGAAGATTTAGTCATTTCATCATATACAGGTGTTGCAATATACAATGGAACGAAACAACGTTTCTCCAGGACCATGATGCTATATATAACACAGGGTCACACAAAACAGAAAAACAGAGAGTCACATAACACATAACAGGACAACAAAGAGCTACGTACAACACAGAGTGCAACAAGTACAGACAGTGCAGAACAGACAGTACATACTGTACGCTATGGGACAGATGCATACAACATAAAACGTAGAACAGCGCTGACGATTGTGCGCCATATGGCAATGTACTAAATAATGATAGCAGCATTTAGTTAAACTAGCAGCAATTATTTAGCACAGTAAAGTGGCTAGTGTAAATATTAGCAGCATTGAATGGTGGATCAGTAGATTATGTTGTGAAACAGAATTCAAATGACAATGATGACAATGAAGTGCTCACAGTGTTAGTGACGGTGGATGAGTGTGTGAGTGTTTTCCGAGTGTTATTTCTTTTGCTGCCGAAGTCATTTGAAACATCTGTATTGCTCCATGTTTGCATGCAAGACTTGTAATGAACACGTTCATTAAATAAGATACGCTAATAAACCGGAAAGTCTCAGGTAAAATTTGCTACTCATGCAAGGTACATCCATGTTAGGGATCACTATAATCCATCAGAATAACTTAAATGACTGCTCTTTTTATAGAGCACTGTTGGTCGTGCAAAGGTGACTCACGCAGTTGTGGTTATCTTCCTGGAATTCTTTTCCTGGGGTCTTCTTACAACTCCAATGCTAACTGTAAGTAATGCGCAACACACCCTTGGAAATTTGGATTGTTAACACAGCTACTGTTGTGTGTTTGTATTGCATACATTCATTTCATTGGCTCACGGATAATAAGATAGCAGGGTAGTTAGTTTACTAACTGAGAATCTACTTTACAATGCATTTGAGAGAGTAACGCAAACTGCATATTTTTGTAAATTAGCTAATGTGTGGAATTTGACTGTAACCATGTAAGTGCACAAAGTACCATTTAAGTTCTATTGTCAGGAAAGCTTTTCTTGATCACTGAGTCCCATAAATTTTAATGGAAAAATATAGTAGATAATTTCAAACGGTCAAAATTTTTCTAAAATTCAACCCATTTTCTCTTACTCCAGTAATTCCACGTGTTTTATTTAGGTTAATCTAGCTATATTACTAAATTCTGAAAACTTTTATTACCTTTAAAATGTTCAGTTTGATTAAATGAACAATGTTCACTGGCCTTGTAAAGTGCTATTTCTCAGTTGCATTTATGCAAATATGTTTCCTTCTCTGACCATGATTAATTAGTCAGATATTTAGCCTATTTACAATGACGTTTTCACCATTCTCAGGTGCTCCATGAAACATTTCCACAACACACATTCCTCATGAATGGACTTATTCAAGGAGTGAAGGTGAAATTGATCTTACTGTTGTTTTTCCCCTATGATTTGTTAAATACATATTTGCCTAATCAAAAATGCATGATTTAGAGCTTTTTATTTTTCAATCCTTGAACTTATTTTTGTTAATTACCAACCGTGACTTTATTTTCATCAATAATTGACTGGCATTGACTTTTCAGGTAAAATGTGAAAAAAAACTAATATTTGTGGTTTGTGGTAGGGTTTGCTGTCTTTTATGAGTGCCCCACTGATTGGTGCTTTGTCTGATGTATGGGGCAGGAAGTCCTTTTTGCTGTTGACCGTGTTCTTTACCTGTGCCCCCATCCCGCTGATGAGGATAAGCCCATGGTATGAGTTACGGCTCAGCCAACACTGAGCTCTTTGTTGCTATCACATGCCTCCCATGTGAGCGTATCACTTTGTACAGATTTCTGCCCACTGCGAGTCTGTTCTAGACATAATTGCTGTAGTCTCTTTGAGAGGAGGTGTTTTTAACAATTTAGATTCGTTTACACCTGCTCATTGTTGTCTGAATCACTGAATATCTTAACATACGACAAAAACATGCACTAGCATTTGTTTTCTGTCATTAAAAATTTATTAATTTGTATCTATTTCTTTCCAGGTGGTATTTTGCCCTTATCTCTGTATCTGGAGTCTTCTCAGTCACCTTTTCTGTTATATTTGCATATGTAGCTGATATTACTGAGGAGACTGAAAGAAGTACAGCATATGGGTTGGTAAGAGAGTACTAGCACTACTTAAAAAGCTTGCAAAATTCATGGGCCTGACAAAAATAAGATTGCATGCACAAAACATTACGTACAGAAGTTTGCTTTTGTGAGATTAAAGCTGCTTTAGCTGAACAAAGATAATCACATGGAAGTGTATTAGACCTGACGGATTTCTTACTGTACTCTGTGTACTCTGCACTTGTTCATGTGTCTAAAGTGAATTCTATATTCTAATCAGGGTAAATTAAGGTTCCATTAGTAATGCAAGAAAGCATTTATTATTAAATGTTCCATTTTATTTATTCAACTGAGCAGTTCAGTGTTAAGGGTCTTGCTAAAGGGTCCAGCCGTGGCAGCTTAATTGTTCTGGGAATCGACCTTCTAATCAGCAGACCTGAAAAACTTAGCTACCACTTTGCCCAAGATTTGCCCCACTTGCCCCAACTAAACTAAAAAAGTGTTAATTTCCTTATGATTATAAAATTGTTAGATCTTGTCCTTATGCACACTAAAAAAAAGAGGGGAGGGACCACCACATTGTGACAGTTGGCATTGTTTAGCCAATAAATTTTGTGAGCTATTGTATAATTGTTTTTCCTCTAATATTTCATTGATTTCTGTCTGTGAACCGATGTAATAAAAAAAGATATGTGCAACATTGTATACACTAACATCACTCTTCCTTCATTAATTCTTCTCAGGTGTCAGCAACTTTTGCTGCAAGCTTAGTTACGAGTCCGGCTATAGGAGACTATCTATCTGCCAGTTATGGAGACAGTCTAGTGGTATTGGTGGCCACCATCGTTGCTGCAGCTGATATTCTTTTCATACTCTTCGTTGTACCTGAGTCTCTGCCAGACAAAATGAGGCTGTCATCATGGGGGTTTCCAATTTCATGGGAGCAAGCTGACCCATTTGCTGTGAGTCATATTTTTATATGGACTGTCTAATTAAACATATTTGAACAGTTCTACTCCTGGAAGCGTAGTTACATATAGATGTACCCATTTGGAAACAGACCACCTAATTTTTAAGTGAGCAGCAATATTTAAACAAAGGCTTAACATTAACAGTTACAATAACCCACTAACTTTATTATAATGCTTTTCCAGACTTGTTTTGCTTTGGGGGGTTTTCACCACCATTTTTGGTGGTGCGATGCTGCTTAGTTGGTTTAAGGTCTGGTCACTAACTTGGCAGTCTAGAACCTGCTACTTTTTCCCTTGACAAACTGCTTAGAGGTGTTGGCATTGTGTTTTGGCTCATGTTGCATGATTTAATTCATCATGATTAGATTCGATACATTTCTCTGGAAATTGACCGACAGCTTGTTTACAAACATCGCCAAATTTATTCTGATGCTACCATCACGTGTTGCATCAGTAATACAAATTTAGTGATCCTGCTCCAGAAGCAAGCATGCAAGTCCAAGCAATGACAACACCTCCACTTGAGTGACGAGCCTGTTTTGAGTATGTTTTGGATCATGAGCAGGCCCTGTCTTTCTCTGCATTCCAACACTTTGGTGGAAGTTTGTTTGTATACATTTGGGTACTCTGTATTTGAAAGATTCAAGTCTTGCCTTCTGATTCATACTGGTTGTTTGCATATTGTGGTATCGCCTATGTATTTATGCTGTAAAAGCCTTCTTTTAATGGTGAGTTGTGATACTTTCACTTCTGCCCTATGGAGTTTGTAGGTGATGTCATTTACTGTCATTTTCTGATTTTTTTTTATAAATCACAGTGCTCGTCACCAACTGCTGTTGCTTTTGTGCTAAACTATTTGATGTCTGTTCGATAGTACATTAGTGGTTTCTTTCTTTTCAGGATATTCCAAATTGTTGTTTACATTTATAAAATTTGACAGACACCTTTATTCAGAATGACGTACACAAGTGCTATGAGTTTCTTTTAATGAATACACTGATTCTGCTTTGCTAGATTATAAACTAAATGTACCCGGCAAAATAAATTCAGTTAAATTAAATGCTAGTTTAGGTATTTGATTAAGAAGTAGGTCTTCCACCTCTCCCAAAGGCAGCCAGTCAGCTGTTCTGACATTAATGGGAAGTTCTTTGCATTGCCTTGGTGTCTGAACAATATTGGCTAAATTCTTTTTCAGTTTTCCCACTTGTGTCAGATTTTAACTGGCCTGATAAAATATCTTTATTTTCACCATAAACGACTTTTTTATTTTTATTTTTATTTTTTTACAGAAATGTAGTCTTCACAATGGAGTAGATATTTATAGCATTTTCTAAAGCTAACATTTTAAATTATGTATAAACATTTTATGTATTTGAACACACTAGGGGTGGGGGAACAATCGATTTTCAGACATAGGCAATTCTGAATCGATTCACGATTCTCTAAATGTTAATTGATAACATAATGTTTACGTTAAGCCCAAATGCGGAGTGCTGCAGAAAGTGTACTGCCCGGACAGTCTGTGGTATTACACATAGCATAACGCACGTGATGGTTGAGCGAAAAATCCGAGCTGCACTTTCTGCATTAAAAGCTAACGTTTGGAATCACGTTGGCTTCTATAATGTTGAAGCGGAAAATAACTGCTTCAAAAAAGTCTACAACCTTTTTTACTGTCAGAGGAATTTCCACAATGAACACATGCTTTGTTAAGTACCGTATTTTCCGGCGTTTAAGACGACCCCCCTATTTTTCCAGTGAAAACTTGGGTTTTGGGCTATACTCGCCGTATAAGACTACCCCCCCTTCCGCGACACCACCATTTAAAAAAATATTTGAAACATAAAAAAAACATCAGATTTGATTTAAACATGGTAATTTTAATGAAAACGGTTGACTTACTGGTACTTAAAATCCTTCAAAATCCTCTTCTTTGGCTTCTTTACACTGCAGAATACAGTGTGCACCGCTGAGCCAATCACGGCAGGCAATGCATTTGACTAGCACGTATTATGCTCTGTTCCGGTGATCAGAATATTGTCTTGGTCTAGAAGCACTGACACGGACATGGTTAACCATAACACCGAGGTTCTTTATTTTTCTTAACGTGGAGGTGAACATACAACAATGCCTGCACGGATTAAAAGGTAAAACTGTTTACATCGTCTCTTCCGCATTCTCTCTCTCGCGCGATCCCAGTCACGGACCCTGTTCTCGTTATACTATGACTCCGTTCGCGTAAGGAGGAAAAAGGGAGGTACATAATACTATATGTAAACGGAGTCATAGTATCGCGAGAATAGGGTCCGTGACTGGGATCGCGCGCGAGAGAGAGCGAATGCGGAAGAGACGATGTAAACAGAGATTTACATTTTAATCCGCGCAGGCATCGTTGTATGTTCACCTCCACGTTAAGAAAAATAAAGAACCTCAGTGTTATGGTTAACTGTGTCCATGCTTCTAGACCAAGACAATATTCTGATCATTCAGCAACAGAGTGCATCGCCGCCAGGATTGGCTGAGCGGCGTGCACTGTATACACAGCATTGCCGAGCACACGGTAGGCTTTAACATGTTTTTGGCGGCAGAAAGGTCTGATAGCATTGACAGCTGCACGGCAAGTCAAAGGTAATAGGTCTATTGCAGATTTCTCTAATTAATGTTCATGAAAAATGGTTTCAGTCAGTATTAGTTCTTTGACATAAAGCTGTTTGTTTAACATGGTCAATTTTGAGGAAAGATCACACGGTGAGCAAAGAAGTGTGTGCACAACTTTTGAGATTTTAATTTCCTCTATATGCAGTCTTAATTGCGGGGCTGATATTATTTTAAATATGCTGCTTCAGATATCAGAGTGGAAAAAATAGAATCAATCTGGTCAGACTGTCAAGAAACTCCTTAAATATTACAGACTTTCTTGTCATGAAATGTACCTAAGAAAGGAGGATCACACAACAGGGTATACAAAAACAGGGTAAAATGATGTGTTCTGGGGTCCAGTGCTTCTCCAGAGCTGATAATTTTCCTCCAACATCTTGAAGTGCTTTATTCCATACAGAAATGTACCCAGAATTATAATTGTTTAATTATTAAGCAGATGTTTCCCAACCTTCTGTGTTTCTTCACCTTGTCACATAAGTTGTCTTTCCTGAAAATTTTACACGTTAAACAAAAGATCTATCAATAATTGTTTAATAATCGCATCGCAGCCCTCTGAATCGGAATCAAATTGAATCGTGAGGTGCTCAGAGAATCCCACCCCTTGAGCACACACAGAAAATAAGAAATACCTTTTGAATCACTTTAAAATTGGGTGGGTGCAAACAAATAGTGTTTTATGTTCTGGGTTAAAACATCTAGATGTAAAGATAAAGAAGCTGCCATTTGGAGCTAATGTGTTATTTGGCTAAACTAATGTCTTGGCCTGGGAACTGTTTAGTGTGATCATTTGTGGTAGTCGTAGGGATTTATTGTTCTTAAATTTTGCTTTCACAGTCTTTAAGAAAAGTTGGTAACGATACCACAGTGCTTCTCATCTGTGTCACAGTGTTTCTGTCATATCTTCCGGAGGCAGGACAATATTCCAGCTTTTTCTTATACCTTAGACAGGTAAGTGGCATTTCAGTCAAAGTTGAGATTTATTTAGTATTTTAATCATTAATTATGCTTGAGTAATACAAACATATGTTAATAGTCCTGCTTTTTGTGCTGTTGAATTATTAAATTTTTAAGGATTTCGAAATTACCTGAGCTATTTGTTTAAAAGCTATTTTATATTTTCAGGTTATTAAGTTCTCCCCAGCAGCAATTGCAGCATTTATAGCAATGGTTGGAATCCTGTCTATTATAGCACAGGTATACATTTTGACGCATTCTTAGTAGTTACAGCACATTAAAAAAAAATTTATTTGATCATTGATTCAGAAGATTAGATTTTGTTATGGCGCGTTTGTCTACAATATGTATGTGATTACCTTATGCTAATAATGTACTTATTTCTTTCCTTTCAGACTTTGCTGCTAAGCGTGCTAATGAAAAAAATCGGTAGTAAGAATACAATGTTACTGGGACTTGGATTTCAGCTGTTCCAACTGGCCTGGTATGGCTTTGGATCAGAAACATGGTAAATTTGATTCTAAAAATGATCATAAGGAAATATCAGTTATTTAATAACTTTAAATAAATGTTCAAGTTCAAAGTTTATTTGTCACGTGTACATCATACATAGTGCAACATACAGTGAAATGCTTTGATGCCTGGCCGA
Source organism: Liobagrus marginatus (assembly GCA_028566295.1). Lineage (NCBI taxonomy): Eukaryota > Metazoa > Chordata > Actinopteri > Siluriformes > Amblycipitidae > Liobagrus > Liobagrus marginatus. The sequence continues at coordinate 1,023,777 of JAOUQX010000025.1, forward strand.
AAGTTTGCTGTAAATAGGGGTGAGTGAGAGAAAAAAGTGTGCAGGGGGGTTGGTTGCATATAAATATTTACAATAAGTACAGTAATTACAGATTACAAATGTACATTTATATGCAATATGTATATGTGCAATAATATAGTATATACAGTGTACATATACATGCTGTGCAATTTGTGCATATGTGTGTGCAAAAGAGAGTCCAAGAGAGAGTCCTGTGACGATGTGTGTGCAAAAAGCAAAAAAGAGCAAGAAAATGCAAAAAAAAAAAGAGGATCCTGTTGTGTGTATGTGTGTTATGTGTTGGAGTTCTGGTTGAGGGCCTGGATAGCTTGTGGGAAGAAACTCCTCCTCATTCTCTCTGTGTTCGCTTTTAAGGAGCGGAAACGCTTCCCTGACCATAACACAGAGAACAGTCCATTGTTGGGGTTGGTAAGGTCTTTCCTGATCTTCCTGGCCCTGGTTAAGCATCGTTTGTTATATATGGAGTGTAGGTCAGGAAGTTCAGTGCGGATGGAACGTTCAGCCGATCGTACCACCTTCAGTAGAGCTCGTCTGTCCTGCTGTGTGCTGTTCCCGAACCAGGCTGTTCCCGGTCCTGATGCTCTCAACGGTGCAGATGTAGAAAGACCTGAGCACCTGAGAGTGCAGTTTAAAGTCCTTTAGACGTCTGAGATGGAACAGGCGCTGCCGGGCCGTCTTAACTATCTGGTCGATGTGACGTCCATCGCAGATCTTGAGAGATGTGGACACCAAGATAGCAGAAACTGTCCACTCTCTCCACTGGGGCCCCGTTGATGATGAGTGGTTGGTAGTTCCTCATCTCCCGCTTTGAGCTCCACGATCATCTCCTTTGTCTTGCTGACATTCAGAAGGAGATTGTTTTCCTGGCACCATGTCTCCAGGATTTTTATCTCCTTAAGGTAGGCCGTCTCATCGTTGTTGATCAGACCCACCACAACTGTGCCATCAGCAAACTTGACAATAGTAGTGTAGTTGGAAGTGCCCAAACAGTCGTGTGTGTACAGCAGGGGACTCAGAACGCAGCCTTGGGGAGCACCAGTGCTGAGTGAGTGTAGGTGAGGTGTGTTTTCCCACCCGTACTGTTTGCGGTCTGTCCGTGAGGAAGTCAGAGATCCAGCGACAGAGCGATGTGCCGAGTCTCAGGACCTCCATCTTGGAAGTGAGTATGGAGGGGATTATGGTGTTGAAAGCAGAACTGTAATCCACAAACAACATTTTGACATAATTCCCTTTTCGATTGTCCAGGTGTTCTAGGGCCGTGTGATGTAAGTATGCGATTGCGTCCTCAGTGGAGCGGTTAGAACGATACGCAAACTGTAACGGGTCCATTGTGTCCAGTAGTGAACTAGTGATGAAGTCTCTTACTAACCTCTCGAAGCACTTCATCACAGTGGAGGTCAAAGCTACTGGACGATGGTCATTAAGACATGCAGGCTGGGGTTTCTTTGGGACAGGAACAGTGGTGGACTTCTTGAAGCACGCTGGGATTACAGACTGTTCCAGGGAGAGGTTGAAGATCAGTGTAAATACCGGAGCTAGCTGGTCAGCGCAGGTTCTCAGGATCTGACCTGTGATGACGTCCGGTCCTGCATTGTTCCTGGTGTTTACTCTTCTGAAGGCTTTTCTCACGTCGTGCTCTGAGATGACGAACACGATGCCCGTTTCTGCACTCTCTGCTTGTATACAGTCAGCAGCGGTAGTAGAGATGCTAGCACCGTTAGCGCTGTTAGCATTCCCGGCACTGTTGGCTGCAGCCTTGAAGCAAGCATAAATGGTATTTAGCTCGTGTGCTAACGAAGCGTCCGCGCTCGTCATCTTGGATGTTGGTGTTTTGTAATCCGTCATTGATCTTAGTCCCTGCCACATGTTTCTAGAGCTCTACTGGAAGAGAGACTCTAGTTTTTTACTATAGTGTTGTTTCGCTGTTTTCACCGCTCTGCGCAAATTATAGGATGCAGCTTCATAATCCTCCATGTTCCCGGTCGCGAGCCCCACGTTGTAGGCAGTTGAGCGAGATTTCAGAGCATCGCGGATAGTTTTATCCATTCACGGCTTCTGATTGGGAAAAGTCTTGTTAATGGTTCGCGTAACTGTATCGTCAGCCATTTTCCCGATAAATCCCATAACTACTTCCGTAAGCTCGCTGATGTCATCAGAGCTGCGCCTGAACATGTCCCAGTCTGCGTCATCCAAAGCGTCCTGAAGCGTGGCCGCTGATTGGTCCGTACAGCGCGCGACCTCTCTCTCCGAACCGGAGCTTCCTGTTTGAGCCTTTGTATATACTTGGGCATCAGGAAAATGGCCGCGTGATCAGACTTCCCAAACGCTGGGCGAGATTGCGCTTTGTAACTGTCTTTGAGTTGTGTGTAGCAGTGATCCAGTGTCCTTTCGCGTCTGGTGGGACACGTGATGTGTTGATGAAAGTTCGGTACTGCGCATTTGAGGTTGGCACTGTTAGTCCCCTGCAACAATAAGCACAGTGTCCCGGTGGAGAGTTTGAAATGAAGTGAGTGCCTCATGTAGATCACATAAAGCGCTGTCCGTGTTCGCCTGTGGTGGAATGTAGACTGCGCTAATTATGACCGAACTACATTCCCAAGGAAGATGAAAGGGGCGACATTTTAAAGTCAGAACCTAAAGTGTCGGTGTAAACGAGTATGAGAGAGGTAAAATGCTAGCGTTATTGCACCAGTTGTTGTTTACCATCAGGCACACTCCCCCTCCCTTTGTTTTTCCCGACTCCATGGTTCTGTCCATGCGGTGAACCGAGAAGAACACGGCCGGCTGGATGGCGTGGTCCGGTACCCCTGTGTTCAGCCATGTCTTGGTGAAACACAGGAGGTTGCAGTCCCGAATGTCTTGCTGGAACTTGACCCTGGCCCTGAGGTCGTCGAGTTTGTTTTCCAGTGACTGGACGTTGGCTAACAGAATGCTAGGCAGGGGAGTGCGTTGTGCGCATGCCCTTAGCCTGTTCCTTATGCCGGCTCGTTTCCCTTGTGGACGCTTGTTTGTCCTGTCCTTTGTTGTTCCTCAGAATCTCTCTCGGCCAACTCGGATCCGGGGTTAAAAACGGTGTTCGGTGACTAGATTTACTCCTAATAGACATAAGAGTCTCTCTGCTATATTTAATTGCTCCATGGTAAAAAGAAAGGTAGATAGAGTGCAGAGGAAAGTATTATAAAAACTAAAAATCTACGAACTGTGATCGTAGCAGTCGTGACGGCAGCCTGTTACAACGGCGCCATCTTGGAACTTGGTCAAGATTGACCGATAATTGTTTATTATGGGAACTGCGCACAAGAATTCATTCATTGTCTGGCGCTTATCCTGTTCAGCGTTGCGTGGGCCCTGGAGCCTATCCCAGCTAATTTAGGGCGTTAGTCGGCGCACATCTGACACTTAGGGACAAGCAACTATTCACACTCACATTCACTCCTATGGACAGTTTAGAGTAGCCTATTCACCTATGCCCAATCCATGTCTTTGGAAGCTGGAGGAAGCCGGAGTACCCGGCTGAAACCCACGCAAGCACGAGGGGAACATGCAAACTCCACACAGAAAGACCCTGGGTAGGAATTGAACCCATGACCTTCTTGCTGTGAGGCAGGAGTGCTCACCATGTCACCCCGATTTCATTAAATTAATCAACGTTATTTAACACCTCAGCAAATAACACGCCATGTTCAACTGGGAATACTAAACCACACTAAAGTGGCACAGCTTTTTTTTCAGAATTTTGCTTAAAATATTTTGGTTTTTTATAAGTTTCCTGTATTAGGTTACGTTACCTCATTAAACCTTTTATTTTACAGACACTTAATGATGGTGCACTTTATTTTGTATTTTTATTATTTCAGTTTCAGACTCCTCTTTTTATGTTGATGTAGAGTTGTTTTGTGTTTGCAAGGGAGAAAATTACAGTATCGATAGTGTAAATAAAAATGCTTGTTCAGTTCAGCACTGTTATTATTGTCACAATAGTCGTAAAGCACTAAATAACTTTCGTTTCTGCATGTCAGCTCATTGGTCAGATAAACATGCAAATAATTGGTGTCGGCTGTAAAAGAACAGAAAATAAAATCTATATCGGTCGATCTCTAAATTAAAGTAATACATTTCTGTGCCAATTTATTATAGGATGATGTGGTCAGCAGGCACAGTTGCTGCTATGTCCAGCATCACATTCCCTACAATAAGTGCCCTTGTATCCCACATCACAGATCAAGGCCAGCAAGGTAAGGGAACATCAGGTCAAAACTACAGACATCAGTCATGTGGTTGCATCATGCTTGCATTATACTGCTGCTGTTTACTTAATTCCTGTATTTCTATATAAAACTAAATAGTGTGCGCTTGTGTGTGTTATCGGCCCGAAAACCTAACTTTTGGACCGGCATATCGTGCCTAGGAGGGTTTCACCAATTTAACTATTTGTTTAAACT
>JAOUQX010000025.1:1055936-1074729 GCA_028566295.1 Liobagrus marginatus
ATTATATTTTCAAATTTACATTAATGCAAGCCTGATTTAAAAAAGAATAGCAACGAAAAATATAGATGCAGCTCACTAGTAAGTGGTGCTATTGTGGGCTATCTTTAAAACAGGCTCGGGTGCTACTCATGTGGTCCTTGCGGGCTAATTGGTGCTCGGGGGAACCATGTTGGTGACCCCTGTGATACTAACTACTTAGCTTTTGCACAGCTATACTGCATGCTTTGTATACAGTACACCCACAGATCAAAAAGTCAGCAGGTACCTTACCACTTGCAGCTACAGAGCAGAGCAGAATTACAATAACAACATAGTAACCTTATTCATTTTCAGGATTCATTGATGGTCACTAATAAAGAAGAATTAGAGGTTTCACATGTGATTAATGGCCTGCAGCCTTTCAGTCCGTACAGTCTTACTGTTGCCTGTAGTGGGGATTATGGCCTATGGAGTGACTGGAGTAAAGAGCTTCAAGGAATGACATTAGAAGCTAGTAAGTAAAAAAGTAAAAGTTTTATATGCTTTAAGTGCTTTGAATACAAAACATGTCTATTCTGATTTCTGTTTTCAGTTCCCATTGCACCGCCTTATGTCAGTTTTTATGTTGAGCCTTCTGGCAACAAATCCACACCACAAAAGCTGATACTTATCTGGAGGGTAAGTTAAAACTACATTTCGGCCTCAATTATCAAGCTGTCTGTAAACCAATTTGTTTTAAAATTCGGTATGTTTTTCTTATGAAACAGAATCTTATGAGAGTTCCTGAATTTGCAGAAATTTCGCAATAATGTGAATGCTAATCTGTTATTGAATTACATAACTAGCATGAGACTGCAATTTTATATATATTTGAATTTCAGCTAAAACGATTATTTTATTTGGACATTTTTTAATACAGAAATATTAACGGAACATTGATTGATTGATTGCAAACCAACACATCCACAAATTAAGACACATCTCACTAAACATTTAAAAATACCACCAACTGAAAGGAGAATGGGCTGATAAGTGCAGTGGCCCAGTTGATGTTATTTGAAAAGCAATTTATGCTCATGAATTTCTTTCTTCTGACCTGTTAAAAAGAAAAGTTAAGATAAGAAAGATAAGTGACTAATCATATTAAATGTACTATTAAGTCTATACTCTCCTTAATTCACACCAAATTCAACTTTTCTGTGTTTCTGTGGAATTTAAGCTTTGCATTTTAAGGAATTTTGAACTTAATTGCAAATCAGCTGTATGCAATTATGCTTTGCCCTAGATGCGGCTCATTCTTCAATTGGGGTGGCAAATGAGAGGCAGAAATTGTAAAAATGCTTGTTTATTTTCTTTTAATAAAATGTATTGCTATACATTTAAGATTAGTGTAATATGCTATATCCATTGAAGCTTATTAACATTTTGATTTGTAATTAATTTTAATCAAACACTGGTGAAACAACCACTTATGTCTATGGTGTTACCAATGTTTGAGGTAAACCAAATAGTATATTTTTAACAGGAAAGATGGTAACACCACAAATTAGCCTAAATCCAAACTTTTCTTAAATGGAGGTTGTCATCATGATGATTTCAAGATATGGGGATATTTTGTAAATATTAATACGTATGTATTAATAAAAAATTTGATTAAAATATATAACATGCACGTTATCAACATAACACCACAGACACTTAGAAAGTGTGGAAATTTAACTGACTTTAAGAAAATTAATACGTTTGTGTAGGGGTTGTCTTGTGCTGAAGGGCTCTCTTCGCATCGCGAGTCTGGAACCGGGATACAAACACAGCACAGGCGCAGGCTTGACAGACATATTCGTTTATTTGTAGTCCACAGTTACACAAAACACCCTTCCTCCATTGAGGTATTCAAACTAATGATCTGCGTTGAGCTGTCGCAACGCTTCCTCCTTTATACTAAACATAATTAGTGCTTAACACCACACAGGTGCGCATACTTAAAACTAAGGCATGATAAACTTAACATAAAGTGAACACAGGTGTTTGCAGTGTGACAATCCGTGCAGACTAGTGAACATAAACACAAAGAGCATGTGAAACAAGACAAACACAAAATACAGTGAACACATGCTCTTGGCTGTTATAGTTTGTAAGTAAGGAATGTACTCACAATGCACCCCTCAGGTCAACCAGCACCTGCAATGACGTTTACACACAGCAAGTGTTAAATAGATTTCCCCATTTTCTTAAAGGGGCGACACTTATTGTTGGTACATCACAGACATGAATTTGGGGGACACTAATTTTTTTTATTTAATAATACAAAATCTGTATTTTTTAAAACAATTTAATAAAATTGCACGTTACATAAATCAGTATTCACAATATAACCAGCTTATTTGTGTTAAAAATGTTTTGATGAAGTTACATTCTATGATACCTTGCTGCTAAACTAAATATGTATTTTAAAACAAAAATGTAACTATTAATATTGCACAAATTGTGTTTATCCTACAGAATACAAACATGCAAACATTTAATAATTTTTTGATATTTAAAGTTTATTGCAACTGTTATAAACCACCACAAATGAAGAATGACACATGCATTTATCAACACGTACAGTATATAAATAAAGGGAATGGAAATATGACCAAACTCTTCAAATATAACCTTAACCCTAAACCTAAGCCTTAGAATTTTAAGTTCAGTGTAGCCCATGAAACTTCATACAACATTAAAAATTAATACGGTTTAAATTTGATGTAGAGTTGATGACAATATTTTTGTAACATGTATTACACTATCTATGTATGTTAGGCTTTGAAGATAAATGTAGCCAGAGGGGTCATTCTTGGATATGAGGTAACCTACACACCTACCAAACAGACAGGTTTAAAGAGATCAATTCATACAAAGAATCAAAAAGCTATGTTGGAGGTGACTGCAGAGGAGTATGACTTGACAGTAACGGCATATAACACAGCTGGACAATCGCCCTCAACTAATCTCACAGTCAATGCTGGTGTTTTTCAGAGTAAGTTTTCTCTCCTATTACATTTTAGAAATCTTTTTTTATTGTCTTTATTTTAGCAAAAAAAAAAAAAAAAAAAAAAAAGGATGTAAGTTGAGATCTTTTAACTGGCTTTCAGAAGTGACACACCTTTCCTGTTTATACAATGTTCTGTCACAAATGTCAGTTTCATCTGCTTTTCGTATTGGAAAGGTATACTTTGCTATGTTTATATTATCATGCACCATCTACCGTTGTAATCTCATTTCAAGTCTATTGCTTATGGGTTACTACAGATGAGTAACAATGAAATAATAATAATGAAATAATAAAATACATATATAGAAAACTTTAAACTATGTAATCCCAATGTATACAAAGTAGCTTAGAGGGAAATATTACACTTGCAGTACTATAAATTACTAACAAAATGTGTAAATAAATAATGAATTGTCATATCCGTAAGCACTGTAATAATTCTATGCTGGTGTGTGAGTTCATTCTAAAGGTGTGCAGTGAGGTTGAGGTCATGGCTCTGTGCTTCCACTCCAATCTTAACAAACCATGACTTCATAAAACTTGCTTTGTGCACAGTGACATACCAGTTGGAACTGGAAGGAAATTGTATATATTTTATCCACAATAGAACATATATTTTATTCACAATAGATCATAGATAACATACATGTTTAGACAGAACGATTTTACACTTTTATCCACAAAATGAGCTCATTTCAAATTTGATGCCTGCTAAAGGTCTCAAAAATATTTGGGACGGGACAGCAAATGGCTGAAAAAGCCAAAAATTTCATAAGGATTCAGCTCGAACATTTAGGAACTAATTAAGTTAATTGATATCAGGTCTGCAACATGATTAGCCATAAAATGGATGTGTTAGAGAGGCAGAGTTTTACCAATCTGTGAAAGAGTGTGAAAAAAGATTGTGGAAAAAAAACTTTAAAAACAACGTTTCTCAACGTCCAATTGCAAAGGCTTTGCAGATCTCATAAAATACAGTGCAATATTAAAAAAAAATTCAGAGAATCTGGAGAAATCTCTGTGCATAAAGGACAAGGCTGATGACCTTTATTGGATGGCCCTGGTCTTCGGACCCTCAGACGACACTGCATCACTCATTGACATGATTGTGTCAATGACATTACTAAATGGGCGAAAGAATACTTTCAGAAACCACAGTTGGTAAACACAATCCGCCGTACCATCTGCAGATGCCAACTAAAGCTCTATCATACAAAAAGGAAGCCATATGTGAATATGGACCATAAGCACTTTCATGTCCTGTGGGCCAAGGCTCATTTCACAAGTTCACACTTACCCATACTCTGACAGTAATGTAGACGCAGATATTCATTTAAAAAGGACTGATCCAAAGTGGAAAAGTGTTCTATGGTCAGACAAGTCCAAATTTGACATTATTTTTGGAAATCACGGACACCGTGTCCTAAAGAGGAGAGAAACCTTCCAGCATGTTATAAACTTTCAGTTCAAAAGCCAACATCTCTGATGGGATGGGGGTGCATAACTGCATACGGTATGGACAGCTTGCATGTTTTCGAAGGCACTAATAATGCTGAAAGGTATATAAAGGTTTTAGAGCAGCATATGCTCCCCTCCAGACGACCTCTATTTTAGGGAAGGCCTTGTGTATTTCAGCAGTATTTCATGTATATTCATTATCTCGATTAATTTTTAACAATATTACTGATAGGTCTGCCCAGAGTGAAAGGACTTTGGGCAAGCAGTGAGGCATTATCTCTGTTGATCCGGTGGGAGACAGCATCTTTGAATGTTACCGAGTTCGCCATTGAGTGGTTTTCTTTTGGTGATGTTTCCTCTACACAATGGAAAAGAGTGAACAGTTCAACATTTTCAACTGTTTTGAGAGGTAAAATCTGTTCTAATTTGGGTTAGGTTCTAACCTTAACCCTAAATCATTTTCATCATAAAAGATGTGTGAAAAAGACCCCTATTTTTGTGATTTGCTTACGCTTAATAAAATAAATACATTAGCATTATAAAACAAATTAAGTCATAGACTATTACTATTAAATTGCCATAAATTTTCACATTTTATTTATTAGGGTTTTAAACACTTTAGTAACAAAAATATTTAAATATCTGTTTCTGCATTAAACTCTGTGTCAGGTCAAATCAAGCCTCTTAAGTTCTACAACATCTCTGTGTATGCTCTTTATGGCACTCTGTGTGCACCCCCAGAAACAATTCAAGCCAGTCTAGATTGTGGCAGTAAGTACATACACTGTATTTACTTATTATTATATATATTATATATTGTGTTTTTTAATGTTTTATAGTATTTACAATGTAGTGTGCTTGAAATATATTGTGACTAGCAGTGTTTTTTTTTTAAAGAATTATTTTTGGGCTTTTTGTGCCTTTAATCGATAGGACAGAGAGTGAAATGAAGTGGGAGAGAGATTGGGGAAGGGATTGGGAAATGACCTCGAGCCGGATTTGAACCCAAGTCGCCCGCAGCGCAAATGCGCTGAGTATATGTCAGCGCGAGTGCGCTACCACTGCGCCACTCCGCCAACAACTGGCAGTGTTTTGGCGCATACGCTCTATAGCACCGAGGTGCAGCTGACACGAATGCGGGCTCCATAACTGAAGCTTTTATTTAAGTAACCCAAAATAACAAACACGGTTAAGACTGGCAGTCTTATGAATGTGAATGTGAATGTAGCTCGATATTGTCAGACACAGAGCCGTCTATTTAAGCTCTGTGTCTGATTGCAAAACCTTGTGCAGGTGTGTGTGGGCATGTCTGTCTGTGTGGGAACCGTGAGTGACAATGTGCATGACACAGAGACAGTTCATGCTCCTCTTCGGCTCCTCTACGCCGCCTTCCAGTGGCCAACGTTGCCAAAGTCCTTGGGCGTGACAGAGTCCCACCTAGGCACGATTTCCAGACGCGCTGCTGCTTGACTCCGGTGGGCCACCGGGGAGGCCCGGGAGACTCTGGTAGGGTCCCTAGTTGCCGGGTCAAGCCCGCGAACCGCCGGAGGTGGGGCTGGTGCGGTGGGCCATGTAAGCCGTGGAGGCACCAGCAAAGCCAGAGGGGGGAACGATGCTGACGGCAAGGCCAGAAAGGGGAGCGAGGGTGAAGAAGGGGAAATCCCTTCTTATTGCCCCCAGACTCGGGAGCGGGCTCAAAGCCGATACAGGATTCTGGAGTGGGTTCGGGACCAATACGGGACTTGTGAACAGGTTCGGGGCTTATACTGGACCCTGGCATGAGTTTGGGGCCGATAAAGGGCACAGGGGAGAGTTTGATGCTGATACGAGGCTCAGGAGGGTGTTTGGGGCTGAGACTGGGCTTGTGAGCAGGTTCAGGGCCGATACTGGGCTCATGAGCAAGTTCAGGGCTGATACTGGGCAGTGGCACGAGTTTGGAGCCAATGCGGGGCTCAGGAGGGAGTTCAGGGCTGATACTGGGCGCCGGAGGGTGCTTGGGGCCGATAAAGGGATCAGGAGAGTGTTTGTGGCCGATACTGGGCTCGTGAGTGGGTTTGGGGCCAATACTGGGCATTGGCGTTAGTTGAAGGCCGATGCGGGGCTCATAAGGGAGTTTAGGGCCACTACAGGGCTTATGAGTGCGTGGCATGGACTATGGAACCGCTGGCATGAGTTCTGGAACTGGTTGTTGGTCAGCCGGAGAAGCGTGACAAAAAACATCGGTGCGTACTTGAGCCGAAAGCGCGCCAGCTCAGACAGATGGGGCTCGCTGAGTCTTGACCAGAAAAACAGCCAAAGTCAACATCGTTCTTGTACGCCGATAGTATATTGTCCGTAAAATCTTTTATGTAGTCCTCTACGCTGCGCGTACCTTGAGTACCTTGTACTCGCGCTCTCTTCCAGTCGACACGGTGCACGCTCACCTCTCTGGCGACGAGCTGGGGTGAGACTGGATCATCGATCAGCGGTGGCCAGCACCACCCCTCTATAATTGGCTAGCTGCTCTTAGCAGTGGGAGGGGCGTGGCTCTTGAGCTTCTGCACTCTGCATGCTTTGCCGCCTCCCTCGGCGGTTACGGTGGCGCTGGTTCGTGATGACAGGGAGATCCTCCCCCCAGTCGGACTCATCCGTCCAAACGGGCTCAATCGGTTCGAATAAGCTCTCCCAGTCTGCAACCAGCGGAGTTTTACTCACAACCATGAGTGACAATGTGCACGACACACAGACAGTTCATGCCCCTCTTTGGCTCCTTTATGCCGCCTTCTTGTGGCCGACCTGGCCAAAGTCCTTGGGCGTGACATATATAACTTAAAATGTATTTTCAATGTAACTTTTAAAAAGAAATGTTACCTGAAAAGATATTGTAAAAACAATTATGGAAATAAAAATATAGTTCTTTCAGGTCAACAAAAAAAGGAAATTGTCTTATAATTTCACCAGACATTTTAACTCATTTACATAACAATATACCATATTTTTTGCACTTAAGCATACCTATATTTGATTTTTTCAGCCCTTTTAGATATTGTTCAGCTGCAACCTGTAATCGTGACAAAAACATCTGTGACTGTCCAGTGGGTGTGGCAAGAACGATCCCTGACCATAAATGTTCATCAATACAGACTCGTGTTAAGTGGTGCCCAAGAGAAAAGCTGTAAGTCGGCAATGCTTCAACTTTCTTTTATTGTTAAAAATATTAATAAATGAACATATTTAGAATAAATGTTTGAATGTGATTTTCATTCTGTTATTCAGCACAAGTGGTATTCCCACATCAGTGGCAACACTCATTCCAAAACCTACAGAAAAACGTCAAGTACACTGTGTCTATTTATGGAGAGACTACATATGGCAACATTTTAAAGGCAAACATCGAATTTACAACACCTCATTTTGGTAAGTAATCTTCTATAAAATAAAGCATTCTGAATAAAAATAGGACAATCAATTATTTTAATAATATGTAAAATTTCTGTTTTTCCAGAAAGCAATGAAATAATAAAAACTGCTGTTCCGATATTACTTTTTATTTTTACATTCGGTATTTTTTCAGTGCTCTCCAGAACTGTGTAAGTATGACCTTATGTCCAGTTAATTTATACTCATTCTTATTTTTAACTTTGTTTTGTAGGCTCTATTATAATATTTTCCAATAAGTATAACATTATATATCATATTAGTTTTTACATGCGTATTGTATTTATTATCAGTATTTAATATTATTAGCTTTTTAATATACATTTTATAAACCTGTTTTTTGTGTCACAGCTATAAGGGCTACTTTTTCCCCCAAATCGCTAACCCTGGACGGAGTCTTATTGGACACTGGCTGCTAAATCCTCCATATGCGGTAATTCTAAACCAAATTCTAAAGTCTAAAAGGTTTATTTTTTTATGCCAGCTTCAGTAGAAGTCAAACATCATACAATTTAAAAACATACGTCATCCTTTTACTTTGCCTTTTCTCTTTTGAGTTTTATCCATGTATTTTTTTTTAATTATTTTCCAATAAAGTTATTTTTTCTTGTGCAAACATTGGCTTTTAATTTTGATATTTAAAATATATTATGTTCACTAAATATGTGAGTTATTTTTCCCCTTTGAGGCATTACCATGGTTACAAAGATCTGTTTAATTTATGTTTTGTTTGACAGAGGGAGGCTGTGATGAATGTGCTAAAACTTGAGGATTTTTCAGTGACCAATCAACTCAATGAACAGAGTTTCATTCACATAGAGCCCAAACCGTGCTTAGATAGACAGAGTATTGATGAAGACATGACCATGTCAAAGATGTCCCTTCCTGATAACCCTAACACACTGAAGAATTCGAGGACTTTAACTGGTTTTAGTGAGTATGCTGACCTGCCTTTGCTTCATGCTAATTTTGGCTATGTTGAAAACTGTGACATCCAGCAATGGTCATAACAAACTTGGGCAGATAATCAGAAGTCCAGAAACGAAACAAAGATTATCAGTCATTACTGCACTTTTAACAAAAATGTTTTTTTTTTTTGGTTTTTTTTAAGCAATATCATTTACTGCATGTTCACTATATATATCATCTCCTATACAGTTTAATCTTACCTTGATTCCCATTATAATATTTGTAATGTCCACCTGCGATCAGACATTACTGATATATTGTTAATGTACTGCATGAAATTACTGTCTTGTTGCAGCTATACAGATACTGTAGCTTGTGTGTTTAATTAATAAAATGTAAATGGGCAGACTGATATAGTGAAACCATGACAAAATGATTTGATGCACCTGGAATGTGTATCAGTACAAAACAGTTAAATTCCCATTACAACAGCATACTGATTCTTTGTAACCATTTATACTTGCATAATATTGTGGGACATTCATAGCTCCTGTTAATGTACGTATTTACAGCTTACCACCCAATTTACAAAAACGTGAACAAAATAACAACTAATGTACTTTATTAACAAAAATGTATTAAGTATTTCTACAATGCTGTTTAGGTCTTAGATTTGAATGGTCCGAAGGCCTTTACAGCTGCAAGTCAGATAATTTTAAAAGTTGTTTCACAAAGTTACATACATTAACCATAAATAAAAAACAAATAAAACGTCTTTATTTTTATAAAGAAAATGAATCACTGGCATATTCCTGTGGTGAAAATTAATAAAATGAAATTAAGAAACACTGAGATGTGCTGTTATATGAAAGTAATCAACTAAGTGATAACTTTTTTCTTCATAACTTAGAGCATTACAGCAGATGCTGTCATAATTTTTCTACACTTTAAAGTGCATGTTATATAGTAAATATTTCAGCTAAACACACAGTTTATCTTTTCATGATTTACTTTGATGATACACAGTATAAACCAGGGGTAGGCAACCTTAAACACTTAAAAAGAGAGCCATTTGGACCCGTTTCCCACAGAAAACAAAACACAGGGAGCCACAAACCATTTTGACATGTGAAATGAAGATAACAGTGCATATATCTTTTTTTTACCTTTATGGAAAGTATAGAAAAAAACTGTAGTGTGTTGCATTTATGGAATCAATGAACTGGTACCGAGTGAACGAATTTTAATTTCTATAGGTAAACAAAAATATTTTGAACAGTTTGAACTAACCTTAACAAAAAAGATGCCGGGTTGAAGGTTACTTTCAATCAAATAAAATGTTCAATGTCTAATTGAGTCCTCTTTGTATTCATGACATAAAAATTTTTAACTTGACGGCTGCCGCAAAGCAAAAATGGCGTCTGCTTCTGTGTTTTGTCATCATTTAATCGCGGATTTCGCAAGTCTGTAGTTACGACGCATATTTTGAGCGACAAAAAATTAAACACGGTTTATTTTAATTTTACAAGAGCATCATAATCTTAGAATTTAGAATTACATTTTTTAATAAACAACTAACTAAAATAAAATAAATGTAAATTATATATTTATTATCTATTTTCCAAATCTTTAGGTTACTGACGTAACCCCGGTTCTCTGATAACATGAGTGCGGTATCTCACTATGGGAACACCTCAGGCGTGACCGACTGTGGAAGCACCAATAACGCCACGTATGCCGCCCCTGGCAGACCTGTCGCTTAGCGACCAGGGAGTCCCGCCTTCCTGTATATAAACTGCAGCCACCTGCTGCCTCGTCATTCTACGCATATCTCTTACCCGCCTGAAGTAGGCAAGGACGGCAAACTTGTGAGATACCTCACTCATGTTATCAGAGAACCGGGTTTACGTCAGTAACGTAAAGATTTGGAAGAGCTTTTGGGTCGACTGGTGCGAAACAACAAGCTTGGAAGGGTGATTTGCCACGTCTCCATGGCAGAATGTGATTAATTCCTGTTTTCGTGCATTTGCGGACCAAATGCCACTAGAAAAGTTAACCTCATATTAACCCAACTGTAACCTATTAAATGTCCCCGCAACATCAGCCTCATCCTCCAGGTATTCTGGTCCAATGCTCGTAGTCCACTCAAAACTTGAGGATGCAGACAACCTTGTTTTTATTCTTTCTGAATGACACTCGTTCGTTCTGCCCAGGAAGGCGCCATACTGTGCATCAAATATCATTTAATAGACAAAGGTCAGCAATAGGCCGGTGCAACATCTGCCTAATAGATTATTCTGCCCTTAGACAGCAGAGCAAAAGTGTTCAGGGGCCAGCAGGCAATCACTTTTACATACCATTGTATGGCCTACACTAGACACAGGTGTAGTCTGGCACACTCATGTGCAATATACGATTAAAGCCATAAATATAGCTGCAAGCAGCAATTATTGGGGTCAAGACCTTCAAAGACAGTATGAGCAGTATTTCAGTAGTCTTTGTAGTCATAAAAGATTTAGATCTCTTCTCTCGCTTCTGATTCCTTGACTAATACCAAAACAAACTCACGGTGACCAAAATCTTGTGACCACTAGGTGACACTGGCCAAAAACTTTGCAGGTTACCTCGGAATGTAGCCCTGATTAAGCATTGAGCAAACTTGCATAAAGCAATTTTCATAATGATACACAATAACTTTTGTTAAATACAGCATTTTAAGATCAAAATTAAAAATAAACGATGCACCAGATTGGCCAACCATAGAACATCAGATATCGTTTGTCTCAGCATTCCTCAAGAAATCTAAAAATACCACATTTATGATACTAGACCAAAATATACAAAAGCATAAACTCCGTTTATGCTGATAAATAGCAGAAAGAGGGCTATAATTAACCATAAAAAATTATTGCATTGTACACTAGCAAAGAGCATCAAAACATAACTATTTTAAAAAGAAAAAGTCAAATAAATTTTTTTATTCCTTTTAACACCAGTAAGTGGCTCTGTTACATAGCTTTGCATTTCAGGACATCTGTGATTTGTAGTCATTAAGCTGCCATTATTGTAGTCATCTCCGTGACACCCTGAGAGCATCATTAAGGCTGTCAAAAGCTCCAAAAGTAGCTTAAAGTTGCAATCATACTTCAAATCAAACTTGATTCGTAGGTCTTAGAAACAAACCAATTTGTGAAACGTGCAAATTGACATTTTTTTCTTGTGACCACTAGGTGGTACCAGCCTCAATATTTGCAGGTTATCCTAGAATGTAGCGCTGATGAAAAGTTCCATGTTTCATAATTTTTTGCCATTGTGTTTGCTAAATATTGCATTTTAAGACACAATTAGAATGGGCGATGCCAACCATAGAACATCAGGTATCATTTGATCTGGCATTCCTCAATAGATCTAATGAGAACACAATTATGATATTAGACCAATGTAAAAAAAAAAGTTATAAGCAAAAATGGCGATTTTTCATATCTTTCGACCAGTAGGTGGCACAATAACAAAACTAGGCAGGCAGCCTCAGATCATGACTCTGACCACCGGTCCCAAGATGTGTGTGGGTACGCTAAAGCATGACTAAGATACAGCCTCATATTCATTTTGGCATACTCGTCAAATAAATCGTACACATGCTATACAAAAAGTATGTTTTTTTATTTATTTCAAATGGCAGGACAATATTTATGTTGATAAATGATGTAATAGGAGGCATTTGAATCGGCCAAGGAATCAGAGGAAAAAATAATTTTGCTAGGCCTTACAAGTCAAAGGTTATGATCATAAACGTGAGAAAATGTTTGACCTGTTGGTGGCGCTAAAGAGATTGTGACAGAGACTCCAAAGTTGCTATGGTAGCATATCCTAGTGCATTCTGTTAGTCTGCAAATATTCATAACTTTTGATCATACAGTTCTATGGGCTGCCACATAATCCCATGTCAGAAAAGGAAAAAATAACAAATACAATAGGGGTCTCTGCCCCTTTGGGGCTTGACCCCCGATGACAGGTTTATATATCACAACACCAATACTTTTATCAGGAGTGCTGGGTTAGGCAACAACACCAAAATCACTTAGTGTGACCAGATCATATAGTATGCCGGAGTTCATGCGCTTCTGTGATACAGTGGTATAGCAGATTCATCTGCTACTGCATTTCCAGACTGATGGGTTGAGGGCACACTAGTAGAAACAGGGCCAGAATGTAGCAGCACCGCTGCATCCTTTTGGAAGCACCTCAGTGTCTCCTGGTGACATTATCTCTTCAAGAGACAGGAGCTCATATTGGAAAGACAACGTTCTTCTGACAATTTATACTTTTTTATGACGCCGTTTTAGTGTCACAGTGAAAAAATATATCAGAGATTATGAAATTAAAGTCTGATAGTTTGAGAATCAAGTCAAAACATTTTGAGAATAGTCAAAATAAAAAGAATAAAGTTGTAGTATTGAGAATAAAGTCATAGCGATACAATTTTAAATGTAATATTTTGAGAATAATCAGATAATTGCGTGAAGCGTTTCACCTGTTTGCATAAAACTATGAAATCCTCCTTTAGGTTAGGATCCAGCAGTATGTTTATTCTGTCTTTTGGTGCATCAACAAGGAGCCTGAAGGAGTTTAACTCTCTGACATCACCAGAACTTCAGCCGGGTCCCCAATGCGTTGTGGTAGATGGATTCATGTGATAAATATAGCTGCAAGCAGCAATTATTGGGGTCAAGCCCAATTTGTAGCTTTTGTAGTAATAAAAGATTTACATAAAACACACCTAGAAACTAATATTTCTCTCACTTCTGATTCTTTGGCTCATGTCGATTCAAATTCATCATATAATCAAGAAATCTAGAGTCCACTTTTATGATATTAGACCAAAATATACAAGAAGGCTATAATTAATCATAACTAATTATTACATTGTGCACAAGCACAGAGCATCAAAATTTAATTATTAGAAAAAGCCAAATTCAAATAAAAGATTTTATTTATCCCCTTTAACACCAGTAATTGGCGATTGAAGCCCTGTGGGGCTTGACCCCTAATTAATTGCACACTACTGCATTGCAGGTTACAGTGCAAATTTAGCAGTCTTCAAATACCTTGTAATATTAAATATTTTATTAAAGTATTATGACTTTAATCTTGTAATCTTTTGTTTTAACATAATACTAAAACAATCATACTTTATATAGCAGTGCATTAGCTTTATTATATTTTGAAAACTGTCACAATATTGTAAAAGATAGCTCGTTTGTACTCAAATACATAAGGATTTATTAATGAAAATTAATACAATGTGGTACAGCCCAATAATTCTGAGGATCTACCAATGAATGACTTTGCTGCTTAAGATGTATTCATTAGCTGTGAAAGATAATGGCTTTATTACATTGTGCTTAATAGTCCACAGTTATCAATATTCTAAATTCTGCTTTTAACATAGGGAAAAAGGACCATTCCATAGTTTTAATTAAGGTTAGCATTGCTTCTTATCTGGGATTATGTAACATTGCTAATTTAGCAACCACATTTGTGGTTATTAACTCAGCACTGCAGTGCCAGATGTGTAAAGAATAGTTTTAAAATCTTAGGGCTATATACTTAGCAACAGAGACCTGATCAGAAAATGAATCGGGCATGTCTTATATTGTAAAACCCCAATATTGTCGAAACAGTGTTTAAAAGGTAAAAGTTTTAATTTATATTGTTTTCTTTTGTCTGGTCATTTCATAAGGCTCAAAACAACCAGTTAGGATTTTACATAGTGACTTTTTTTCCTCACTAATGCAAACGTGCAAAACAAGCGATTTTATTATTAAACCAGATACATGCTTGATCTATCCGTTCATGTTTTCTGACAACACAAATATGCAAATAGGAATCTTAACCCAAGGGTTAGGAGCGCAGTGTGTAAATTATAAGCAGTGTGAAACATGAGACAAGGATAACCCAGAATAATATTTCCAAAGAGTTTGCCATGACCCTGGGTTGACCAGTGTGAAAATCCCTGTAGAGGGATTTTACCTTTAGATTTGCCAAGGCAGGCTTAACATTACTTTGCAGCATATTTATTGCCACTCCTGTGCTTTAGTCCTGCATTACATTCTGATCTTCAGACAATAGTGGGCTACCAGCACTCTCCCGCAAGGTTAGAGGATGAGATACAGTCACTGAAAGTACTTCTGGGTACTAATGTTTCTGGGGATACTTGGTCTACAAACTTTTGAAAATCGCTTATTACTTATTATTCAATTTGATTTGATTTTTATAGCATTTTCACCAATAGGCATTCTCCCAAAGCAGATTCACTGTAACATCGCGGGACCGTTCACCAGAATACTAACAACTTACGGTTCACCGCCGACGTCACTTCCGGTCTAGTCGTTCGCCGCGATGTTCCACTTCCGGGTCCCAGCGTATATAAACAGCGCAGCAACAACGGAAAAACGCGAAGTATTGTTTGCCCAAACTCTACCAAGCCGTTACTGATTCTATTTTGCTCTTTTTTCAGAAAGCTTCCTGACTTTTGCCGCTGCATTTAGGAAGGAACTTTTCAAGCGCCATTGTGCTGTTTCCAGCCCACGACTCACCACTGCCACTGCTCATTGTGCTGTTTCCTGCCACTGACTCACCACTGCCACTGCTACTTCTCTGTGTATCTCAAAGAACGTTTATAATAAAAGACACGATCTGCACCTGGATCCTTTTACCTGTATTCATTGTGAATACGTGTTACATTCACAGAAATATAAAAATTAAGGATAAAAAATTATACATTTAGATTTCTTTTAAATGGCCACCCAAGAGGTGACTGTGGCAAGGGACACCTGCCCATGGTTTATTTTCAAATATTTACCGAAACTGCAGTAAACACAGCTTCCAATATTATGTTAGAACCTGAAAACCTGGCCACAATTACAAGCACGATATTCAGCTTCCATCAAATTACTATTTGTATTCCTTGAAAAAATAAGCCTGGAATATAGGACAAACAGGACAAAGTGGGACCTTT
Source organism: Liobagrus marginatus (assembly GCA_028566295.1). NCBI lineage: Eukaryota > Metazoa > Chordata > Actinopteri > Siluriformes > Amblycipitidae > Liobagrus > Liobagrus marginatus. The sequence continues at coordinate 1,071,758 of JAOUQX010000025.1, forward strand.
TACAGGGTTCTTGGTCATGCATACAGAGATCATTTTCTGCTGGTACTTTGCAAGAAAACAAGCACACAGCAATATACCACCACCTATGAAAGATTCTACTCTGGCAGTCAAGAATGAAAGGTAGTAGAACATAAAAGTGTAGTGAGTTATATAAGCTTGTTAGAATTGCAGTCTGCTCATATCTATTATTATTGCAATATTACAATTTTATATATCGTAATTATATTAAGAATTTTGGTGGAAGATGTACTTTTGGCTCCCATCTCACACTTTCATACCACTCAAACACATATCTGGGCAAGTTATGAAAACACTCCAGTAATGCTGTTACACTGTTACACATTCACACTTCACAGGTTTGAGTTTTTACCAATCCACTGTTTTACCAGATAATGGGCAATAGCTTCTCTTGGAGGCATGGAAAAATCTGCTTCGTTACTCTTCGCAAGAGCATTGATTACCTGTAAAATGTATGAAAATGTTAACAGTCTTGGCAAATTTCACAGAAATTCCACTGAATAGACAGAATTTTCCAATTGATTGTTGAGGACTGTCATGTTATTTCTTGCTTTGGTGGAGAAGAACACAAAATATAATAAGTAATAACAAAAAATAAATAAAAGTAATATAACAAAAATAGGGGGTTTTTTTCAATGAAAATGAATTTGCAAATTATATTATAATATTGTATAATATGTATAATGAAAAGTGAAAGATTTCAAGAAAAAAGCAGAAATTAACTTTGCGATAACATAGTTTCCTTTGCAATAAGGATATTTGGATTTTAAAAAGATGATGTATTATTGCATTATTAGCCTAATTCAAATATATTCATTGCTGCACTTTAAAGAACTAATGAGTTTCGATACAGTATGATGTTTCCCGAAGAGTGGGGTAACTTAAGGTATTATTTAGTATATTATTGTATATTTTTCTAGAGTGATAGAACAGGATGTAGATATTTACCTCTTGCCTTGTGAACCAACGAGCATCTTCAATTTCATTTTCATCAACCTTTATATCTGTAGACACTGCTTCTGCAAAGCAACCAATCATGAGTGATGAGGGCATCGGCCATGGCTGGCAAGAGACATATTGGACAGGACCAACAGTAACTCCACTTTCTTCTGAAACCTCTCTTCTTACTGCATTTTCGATTGTCTCTCCTATACCGAGAAGCACAGCAACTCATTCATTTATAAGACACCGCAGATGTTGCTAGTATAAAAGTCAGTATAACTTAAAGCATAGGTGTGGAGTTTGTGTACAAAATTACACTTTAGAAATAGAGGGCTGCTCATGGTTTATCTGTATGGTTGCTAAATTCAGTGTTTCTAGAATACCTTTAAGTAAACAAATAACACATTTGAGTAGTGCAAAAGTATTAATTATTAGTATTTTGATTGCTCATATTTTTTTCCATTACTCATCTTTAGTAACTGCTGCTGCATTGGATCCAAAGCCTGTTCTGGCTGGGATGCCACTCCATCACAAAGCACCATGCACGGACAAATTTAACTACCGTATATGCATGCATTTTAGGAGGACAGAGGAAATATTACTTTTACCATCCAAAATATAGATTTGAGTTTTTCCCCAAATAAATCATATCCCACTTTTGATTTTTGTCTACCTGGTTCAATGAAACCAGCAAGACATGAAAACATTCCTGAAGGAAATGTCTTCTTTCTTCCTAGAAGGCACCGATTCCCATCTGGATGAAGAACCAGCATGATTACGACAGGGTCTGTAGTGCAAGAAGCCAGTGACTGTTTATACATGTGATTTCTGACAGATGGCAGAAACAACTACGAAGGAACATACCAACTCTAGGGTAACAGGTATTGTGGATTCCCTTAAGACTCTTGCAGCCATCTGCCAAGCAGGTTCTTTTGTAACCTCCTTCATCCACTTTGGTTGTACCACCACAGGTTGGGCAGAAAGTGTACCGGCTATGCCATGCCAGGACGGACCTGGCTTGGGCAATAATACCTGTGCAGATCGGAAAAAAACAAAAACTCTGTGTACCGTAAAAGAGCAAAATCAGATTCACACGTAGAACATGGTACCAGAATGCCCTTCAGAAGTTACTACTTCTCTTGTTTTATCCATGCATGTCATATATTAAGTATATGCAATAGATAGATAAACTAAATAATACACTGTATAAAAGCATGCCCCACCTGCTTCATCCTCATTTAACATTAGGAGTCTTGGCATTGGCTCTGTTAGGAAGAAGCTGTTTGAAGCTGTGATCTTAAGAATTTCTGTTGGATTCTTTTTGGTATTTAGAGCAAACCATGCAATGTGCCCATCCTCTTTAGACACCAGTGTAGAAGTTAAACATTCCTGCTTTTCTACTCCCAGAAAAACAACCACTGTATCACTGTTTTCGAGAATCTCCTTTACAGAATCCTTTCCAAACCTGTGCAGTTTTAGCGTTAGCAGATCATCATTTAGTTCCTTTGTAACAAGCGGGTCCAAGTTATAAAACACAATGAACACTGTTTCAGATGAAGACTGTTTAGCTGAAAGCCATTCTGAATCCGTTCTTTTATCACTCATCCTGTTGAGATATTCTTTACTGAAGTATATTTCATTCTCTGCAGATTTATTGCTTGGTAGAGTCCCAGGTAGTGTGACATCCCCACTGCTGGCTAAGAAGCGGACAATGTGTCTGTGTCCCCAAAAGTTTGCTATGTCATGAGCAGTTTGGCCTGATTTATTCGCCAACAATTTATTACATCTGTTGGCAAAAAACAATCTAGTTAGTAACACACTTAAAGGTGTTCTTTCTATTCAATGAGTGGAAGGAAAAAAAATCCACACACATTGAAGTCTCTCTGCTGAGACTAACATAAACACACCTGCAGAACAGTACAAAAATACAGTGAAGCCTCGACTTACGAGTTTAATCCGTTCCGTGACGTAGCTCTTAACTCAAATCACTCGTATGTCAAATCCATTTTCAC
>JAOUQX010000025.1:1133607-1171494 GCA_028566295.1 Liobagrus marginatus
CAAAACCCAATTTTTCACCCGAAAAATAGGGGGGTCGTCTTATACACCGGTCGTCTTATACACCGGAAAATACGGTATATGGTATTCCTGGCAGTTCTGCTTTTTAATCATTCTGAATATCTGGTCCCTCATACAAGAATTCTCAATTTCTTACCATTTCCCTCAGACCTGGTTATTGATATGTTTCTTCATTCTATTTTATATAGATCAAATGATAAAAAGGTGGCTGAACTTAGCTATGTGACAGTTCTGGAGGATTTGGGTTTAGTGAAAACTCAGGATGTCCTTTTATCAGAATCGTCTCAGGTAAAAGTATTCATATTTCAAGTAAAATATGTGGCTTAATTTTGTTTTTCAGGCAGTTGTGATATGCAGTAAATACTTTCTGATTTGGTTATGTCTCCAAATATTGACTTTGTTCTCATATGACAGAGTGCTAATCAGGTAAACAATAAGACAGCAACTCCAGCCAAGTCTTACAGTAAGGATGAGGTGGGGACTAAGCCAAGGGAGACTCTGGAGTACAGGGCAGCACTGGAGCTTGAGATGTGGAAGGAGAAAGAAGAAGATCTATTTGAAAACCAGGTTAACTTAATTCCTAGACTGCTTTTTAAGCAATTTTCTTTATTACAAAACTTATGGATTAATATCATAATTACGCTTATTGTGTTTTTTTACACTCAATAAATTTGTGCATTATAGCTTTTTAATTATTTGTCTTATGGTTTTGGTATCTGTAGCTGAAGCAGAAAGAACTGAGCCATATGCAGGCCCTGGCAGAAGAATGGAGGAAAAGAGATCTGGAACGAGAAGCACTGGTGAAAAAGAAGGTACTTTGACACAACTGCAGTTAATTTGGACTTTTTTTTTAATGATATTGCCAGTTTTATAACAGCACCAACAGTATAATCTAGGTTTTGCAAAGTTATACCAATTTCTGTATTTTAGGAGATTGAGTATAATCTGTTGGAAGAACAGCTTCAGAAGACTCTAGCTGATCTAGAAAAAAGAGAGAAGACTCTTGCTCATGCAGAGATGGAGGTTGGTTTATTTTGATTTGTAAAATCATTATTATTATCTTATGATAGGATTTGCAGTGTATCCATAGAATTGAAGATACTCTAAACATTTAATGATGATTGTGAATATGTTCAGACACAAAGGCTGCAGCGTGAAATGCGTGTGGAACATGAGTTCAGCATGCGCGAGCTGCAAGACAGCACCAGGCGTTTACGTGAAGACTGTGCTCACCAAGTGGAGCTGGAGAGATCAAAGGTCAGGCAGCTCGAGGAGGGGCTTGCAAGGCATCAACAGCAGGTAGGCGTGCCAGATGTTGCACAGCAAGTACTATTTCTGCTTTAATAAAGTGAGTAGAGCAGGAGAAAGTGCTAACCTCAAGGTCAATGGGGTGTAAACTCACCCCTCCCCTCCCCCCAAAATTAAAACACCCACTAGCATTGTTGTCATTGGATCTGTTGTGGCTTGTTTGCTACATTTACTGTTAAAACATGCTGTAGTGTAGCTGCTGCAACAATGATCATTAGCTGCTTTCAGCATCTCAGCAAGTGTAGCAAGCAAGCCACAACAGATCCAATGACAACAGTGTATTTTTATTTAACCATTTTATTTGCTCTTTTCTAAATACATGGAAATCTAAATTTTCCTCAATACCACAATATTGCATTTAATAATATTTATTATATATTAATAACATTTATATTAAAATGCTTTCAAAAGTGTTGCATTTAATTCAACAATACTTAAATATATTACTTTTATTTTTATTATTTACATTAAAAGTCTTCTGTACAACTACTAGGTTATGACAAAATTATTAGTCGAAATCTGCTTGCAGAAATGACAATCACTCTAATTACAGCTTGTAAACCTAACACCTAATGTTTAGCTATTTAACAAAAATGTTGTTAGACATATGATTTATTTACTGACTACAAAAAAAATCATCTAACTTTGATGATTGCATAATATGTTCCAGGGGTTATGCAAACACTATACCTAATCAACCAGCGACATACTTTAAATAAAATATTTTTACTAGACATCTCCAAAAGCTATGTACTGCCTCATTAAAGCGGGAAATACAGTTTTAAGTGAAAACCAGTACTTTGCTAGGCCTCTGACAGCACTAGGGAAACTTTGTATTTTAATAATCTTGAATGTTACTCGCAGTGTTTACTTTAGCTCATTTTATCATTGATCTAATTAATCATCTGACCAACTGCAAAGTATGTTTTAAAAATTCCAAACATGACTTGTGCCAGACAGTGTTTCTGTGTTGTTTCATTTTCCTCTTATGACCGTATTTCTCAGGGCTTTTTTTAACACCCAAATGCTTCATGTCAACCAGACTCGCGTCATGCTTTGCACAGACAGCCCACCTACTGAAATAGTTCAGTCTGCTGTCTCTTTCCTTTTCCCAAAACATCTGGACTGGCCCTGGATCTAACAAATCAACCAAAGTAGGTTTCTGACATGCAAAAGGGAGAAGGGCCTTTGTGATGAGAGATCCTCGGCTGTGCTTGCCACATGACTCTATATCTTGTCTTCCCTCCTGTGTCAGGAACGCGTAAACATACATTTGTCCTTTGTCAGCACACTAGCCCGTTTATCAGGCCAGAATTCTCCACTGAGTTTTTTGCTGGACAAGTCTTAAGTCTATTCGGAGTGTGTGTGTGTGTGTTGGCTTTTTTGGTGTCTGGTTTATATCAGAAAGAATAGATTGGATTGGGGAAAGTTATTCGGATTTAGTTACTTTGGATGCTGTCTAACACCCTTAAATGTGTTTTGGAGCAGTACCTCATCAATTTGTAAGCCTATGTGTGAAGTGACAAGTGTTAATCTGTAAGTAAAAATAATGAATGGGATATGCATATAAAACGTTTGTGAGCATTCTGACTTTTGTTTTTAAATTACACATCTACCAAATTCTCACCACTGGCTTTATTGCCCGCTTATAGAGTTTTCAATAGCTGAGCAATATTCATTGTGTGTGATGATCCATTGATTAGCTCATTTTCAGCCTGAATAGACATGCTTGAAGCTCTGTATTTATTTTTAGCTTTTTCATTAATCAGTAAAATTTGTGCCAGTTTTCAAATAAAAAAAGTCAATGTTTGGAAATTGTTGAATTTAATTTATTCCAAATTTTTACTCTAATATTTAGTCAATGACATATATTCAATGCAAATATAACAAATGGCATTCTTAAACGTAACCCTTTAAAACAAGGAATACCTCTTTTACTTTACTTTTTTATGTTCAATGTGTGTCTGTTTCTATCAAAAGGTAAAAGATGCTGAAAAGAAGTACAAACTCCTGGATAAAGAATTTCAACATTATCGTGACCAGCAGAACACACGGCCTGAAATCCATTTACAGTCAGAGCTAAACTTGCTCCGATTAGAGAAGGTTTGTAAATGATGAAAACACAAATATTAAGTAGCATTTGCTTCTAAATTAAAGGAACACTTTGAAAACACCCCAGTGGGGAAAAATATCATGCTGGATGTCTATACTGATATAGACTGGGTAATCTGTTATGAACGAAAATATGGCACATTATTTGATGGAAATTAAAATTATCAACCTACAAAGGATGGAATTCAAATACACTATCGAAGATCAAAGTAAAAATTATGATGCACCAGGCACATCCATTTTGCTGAAATTTCATTGCAGCAACTCAAAATGGTACTCAGTAGTTTATATGACGCCCATTTGCTTGCATTCATGTCTGACAATGTCGGGGCATACTTCTAATGAAACGACGGATTGTGTCCCGGGGTATTTCCTCCCAGATCTGGACCAGGGCATCACTGAGCTCGTGGACAGTCTGAAGTGCAACCCGGCTCTTTCGGATGGACCGAAACATAATGTTTCAGAGGTATTCCATTGGATTTAGGTCAGGCGATTCAATTTTCAATGGTATCAAATCCTCCAGGAACCTGTCTGCATGCTCTCGCCACATGAGCCCGGGCATTGTCGTGCACCAGTTGGAACTTAGGACCCACTGCGCCGCCAAGGATTTCATCCCAATACCTAATGGTAGTCAGGGTGCCATTGTCTAGCCTGTACAAGTCTGTGTGTCCCTCCATGGATATGCCTCCAGAGACTGTCACAGACCCACCATCAAACCGGTCATGCTGAACAATGTTACAGGCAGAACAACGTTCTCCGCGACTTCTCCAGAGCCATTCACGTCTGTCACTCAACGGTGAAAAGCACTGGGCGCCAGTGACAGACCTGCCAGTTTTGGTGTTAAATGGCAAATGCCAATCAAGCTCCACACTGCTGGACAGTGAGCACAGAGCCCGCTAGAGGATGTCTGGTCCTCAGGCAACCCTCGTGAAGTCTATTTCTGATTGTTTGGTCAGAGACATTCACACCCGTGGCCTGCTGGCGGTCATTGTAGGGTTCTGGCAGTGTTCATCATGTTTCTCCTTGCACAAAGGAGCAGATACCAGTCGTGCAGATGGGTTAAGAACCTTCTACAGCGCTGTCCAGCTCTCCTAGAGTAACTGCCTGTCTCCTGGGATCTCCTCTCGGCACTTGAGACTGTGCTGGAAGACAGAAAAGCGTCTGGCAAGGGCACCTATTGGTGTTATTTATACTGCCTGTGCAACCCCTGTAGTGTCCAGATATCGGCTCATGCTGCAGTGACCCTAGCCAAATGCAAAACTAGTGAAAAACATTAGCTTAAATTGATGTGACAAAAATATTTTTATCATTAAAATGTTTTTATAGTATAGTTTTTTTTAATTACTAGCAGCATCTTTCTAAAATTATTGTTGGTTTGTTTGGTAAATCCATAGGCTGAACTGGAGAGGAAATTAGAATCAACAACAAAATCTAAACTGCATTACAAGCAGCAGTGGGGGCGTGCTTTAAAAGAACTGGCGAGGTTTAAGCAGGTAAGCTGTTTTAAATACTTTAAACCTCATGCTTTTCTCAGTTGTACAAGAAGGTTTAACTTTACATTTGGTAATCACTAAAGATTTTTATCTGCTTTTTGTTTTTGCTGTGGTATTGTTCCTGATCATTCAGTGAAACCTAAATGTCTGCTCATTAAGTTGAGTTGTGTTAGTGTTAACACAATCTAGGTCTAAAAAGACGTTCTACAGATAAATAAAACTATACATATGCATACAGTATGTTGCAATGATATTTGTTTGACAACGGTTTATGGTATCATGGTCTTGTACACACCTGGGTCTAATTTGTACATTCGCCATGGTAGACTGATTATTATAACACATTATTTGGAAACACTCTATTGTACATGTATATCCTTTATCGTAGTCATATATCAAACGCAAAGGAAAGTGAGGTACTGTCCGAGGTTATATCCGAAACAAGTAAATGTACATGGTAAGCAAATCCTATCTAAGACAAATGTACTCTTTCTTAGGGCATTTTCTGCCAGAAGTAAATTATAATTTTCCAGGGTTGAAGAAAACTTCTACATGGCACACTGAGAAACAGTAACACTGCCTCTAGCTTGTGGTGTTTGCTTTGAAACATTGAACTCCTTCTCAAGTGAACCCTCTGAAGACTAATACCAATGTAAACAGAGGAGACACAAGGAGCTTATCAGGCCTTACTAATAACTGTTAAAGACAGAGTCCAGCTGGAAAGTCTGACTTGTCTTTTCCCCTGCCTTTTTTTCTTTCTTCTCTTAAAGTGCCAGATATATGTTCAGAAAGCATTAGTTGATTTATAATGCACAAAGAGGTCTATAACCTAATATGAAAGAGAGCTATAAATCAAATTTGTATTGTGAAGTGTTATGCTAAGCCTTATTAGCCCGCATAGTAACCAATTTAACAGGGGTTCACATGTTGAAAGAACAGTATATAAAGATGTGATTCATTTATTTACACCTGTATAAAACAATTCTGTTTTGTACATGTAATATATGACAACTCGGTTGAGCATATCTCTAGAAACTCACTAAATTTTAAAATATTGTAAATATAGTGTCATTTGGAGGGCATGGTGAACATAGGCATTTTTTAATAACTTTTAAGTATCTTTAAATGTCATAATATTGGTACCCTAAATGCATACTTAACACCCACTTTGGGAATATCTTCTGTCTTAAAACTGCTAATATGACAGGGTTGCCTTTACAAAATATTACTTTAGCATTTATTTTGTCAATTTGAAGAGTTGGGAAAACTTAAGCCATGAAATCCCCCAGGTGCTTGTCCTGTTCTTGTTAGCTCAGTCTTCAGCAGAAAACTGCAATTGAGCTGTAGTCTGGAAGCCTTCTCTACTCAAACGAGTCCTCTGTCTGACCCCCTCTGGAGGAAAGCCACAGGTCATTCATTGGTCACTCAGTTGCCTTTGACTCCTCTGTCACCCCGAGGTCAAGGCAACCAAAGATATGTTTGTGTACGCAATTTGTCGAGGTCCTCTAATGGTTAGTTAAAGCATCCTGCTGCTGCACACCTTTTTTCTGTCAGTTTAGCCACCTTGAAATATTTATTTTAGCCATCAACCACAGGTAGCAAAAGAAACACTTCAGCTATAGGGACCTTAAAAAACCTGAAGAATAATTGTTTCAGTGTTTTTCTTCTCCATTTGCTTGGCTTTAAATGCTATGGCCATGTCTTGGTGGGTTTGTTTTTCTTGCAATTAAGCTTCTTGCAAGTGTACTATTGGCTTCTATTGCTCCATGAAAACACCAAAAATTAAATTAGATTGAAAATAAACATATCTGTTCAGTGATCAAATTAAACGAAGTCGTTAAGCTAGCCATTATGGAATAGCTCGTAAAGGTTTCACGCAGGCTTTCTTCCGTCAACAAATGATCCAGAATATTGATGTGTTGTTACTTAATGGTAATGTAGACTCATTTCTAACCTCAGATTTCAGCAGTTACCTCTTAACATGTCAGTTATGAAGGTCAAATTCAATTAAATGACCTATTTAATAATTACTCTGCTGCATTTCTGCAAGGTATTTAGCCCACTCACTAATTTAATCCATTATTAATTATATTGATACTGGCTTGTCTCATTATGTTGTAAAGTGATAATTGATGTATATAAAGATGGACTGACAGATTTTGAATCCCCATTGGGTATTTGGCAATAATTCCATTCCTGTTTTTCTTTATATGTACATTCCTCTGTAGGATGTGTTGAATCTCTCTTTCTTTCTCTAGTTTTTGGTTTTTATTCTTTTCAGAGAGAACAGGAGAATGCCATGATACGGCTTAAAAAACAGCAGCAAGAACTGGAACACATGAGGCTAAGGTATCTAGCAACTGAGGAGAAGGAAGCTGTCAAGAACGAGAAAGATGAGCTCCAGGACATTCGTAATGAGCTAAACAGGTAAACCCAACTAACTTAAAAGAATACACCCGTTTATAAGTTTCCATTTATTCTATAAATTGACTTTTTGTCGTCATGTCTAGGCTAAAACAGCATGATGAGAATAGAACATGGAGGGAGCCAACAAGCATGGCTCTGAATGAGACTGCTGATGAGCATGTAAGTCGCCTGCTGGATGAGAGAGACACACTGCTTCGTACGGGTGTGTACACGCACGAGGACCGTATCATTGCTGAACTCAATAGGCAAATCCAAGAGGCCATGGCCAACAGAGTTCCAACCTGAATAGCCATTTAGAACACAATAAATTATGAAACTTCTTACTGAAGAGAAATACGACACATTCCACATGATAATGCTGTCAAATTACTTTAAATTATTTAGGAATTATTGCCATTTCCTCAAAGAGTGTGTGTCTGTGCAAGTGCGCCATTGTGTCTGTGTGTCTGCGAGTGTGAGTGAGACCCAAACAGGAATTTTACCCATGGGTATTCTTAATTGATTATTCCTGTGGTTTTGGTGAAGGGGATTTCAGCAGGTGGCACCATCCCTCAATAAATGGTTACAAAAATATGATGCACTTTCTTTTAAATCCTCCTGTATTTGTCCAAGATTGTGTATGTGTTTATTTATTGAGTGATTTCATTCATAATAGTATGTGTGCTAGTACTTTTGTGTTTTTATTTACATGTCTATATACCGGTAATAAATTATTTTTAATGTGATTGTTGCTTAGTAGTGTAACTCTTTTAAATTATATTTGAAAATACAGTCTGATACAGTCCAACATGTTTTTATCATACTCGTTATTCACAAATTATTCAGTGGCATAATTCAAACGTGTAGTAATACACCAATAAATCATGTTATTTAACATGTTAAAATTGTTCATATGATGATCTGCAGACCCCCACTGCTGGGCCCTTTAACCCTCAGGTGCTTGTTTGGATAAAATGTAAAATGCTCTGGGTAAGGGTGTCTGCCAAATGATGTAAATGTAGACAACTATGTTTTAGTGTATTCTTTATAACATGACAGGCTGCATTTTCTGAATTAATAACTAAGAAAAAAGGCTGGTGAGGAATCGACCAGTGGCGAGGATGGTTTTCAATAGCATATAAATTTAGTTCAGTCATTAGACATTAAACTATACAACAGGTCATTTATTAAATTAAGATGGATACCTTTGGTGCGTTGATGTGGTAGATGAATAAAACAGTCTTGAATGTGCCATTCTAGGTAAAAAATAAAGCTCATTGGTGGAGCAGTACTTTTGATTAGGTTGAAGGTAAATGAACTAAAAATCTGTAGACTGGTTAGTAATTGTTATTTATGTACATGCAAACCTGTAAATGCACACTAGCAGTTGCTTATGCATACACTATCCCCAAAGTTTTAGGTTTTTGGAAAACCTAATCATCTTGCCCATTTAAGGGTCTTTGCCAAACATTTGGGAGCACACAATTGTCTGGAATGTGTTTGAATGCTGTAACATTACAGTTTACCTTCACTGGAATTTAGGGACAATGCCTCTTGCACACGACGTGAGGTCATTATTTATTGCGGTAAGAGTGGAAGTACTTCTGACCTCTGACCACGTCAGTGTCTGACCTCACTAATGTTCTTGTAGTTGAATGGGCAAATGCCCAGTAGTGTAAGCTTTGCTAAAAATAAATAAAGAAAGAAAGAATATAACAGCAAAAGAGGGAATACATAAATATGCAATGGAGTCAGACATTCACAAACTTTGGGCCATACAGTGTACAAATAAGGCCAGTGTACGTTTCAACCTTAATATGGTGATACATATTTTTGCCTGTAGAAAAATAGCACTTGATGTGGTAGATGCATTCTTTCAAAGCTGCCTCATTTAACTTTCAGCTTCTAGATAAAGGCCGCTAATAGCAGTACAATATCAAAGGTACTTAAAAGAATGCAAATGACATTTTATATTGCAGTACAGTATATGCATATCCTTATTCATTTGCAACATACATATGATTCTAACTAAATGGTTAAAGTTCTAAGACTTTAAAGTTCTTTAATTTTTAGGCTCTAAGCCCTGTGCAGAAGTGGAATTCAAAGTGCACTTTTCTATGAAGAGCATCACTCGACGACAATCCTGCTGTGTGAAGCTGTTTGTGCAGATAGTGTTCTATAGCTTGTTTTGGGCACTAACACGGACAGTCCATCAGCAACAGCTTACACGGCTGATAGAGAAACAGCCCTATCTACACATGTAGAGAGCCTTAACAGTAAGATTAATGTATGTCTGACACAGTGACCAGTTTAATACCCCTTAGAAAGCCATCGTGCTAAGCTTTGATCTCTGCTCTTCAGCTTGCACCTATTCCCAGCGTAACAGCTCCTGATTCTGTCTTGTAGGTTTAGCTCATTAATGGCTCAGACAAGAGCAAGTACATGTTTCTTGAAAGCATAATACTAAATCAGTATTTTGCTGTTCACTTTCAGGGTTCATTTTTGCTGGTTAAAAGCAATTTACATTTAAATGCAAACCTGATCAGCTGCATTATATAGACAAAGAAATGAATTTGCCCATATTTTGGGTGCGTCAGATTGTTGACATGATTTTATAGCATTCAAGCTAAACCTTTTGAACTTGTACCCTCTAGGATGGGGGGATGGTTGGGGATGATGGTGGCTCAATTGTAAGGCAGTGATCGCAGGGAAGGTCAGTGATCAGAGGTTCAGCATTCAAGCCTCACACCAGGCAAGCTACCATCATTGGGTCCTTGAGCAAGGCCCTTAACCTCAGTTGCTCCAGGGGTGCTGCACATTCTGGCTGACCTTGCGCTCTGACCCCAGTGTTCAAATTCTTGAGCTGGGATATGCGGAATATAAACATTTCACTGCATGCATGTGTTAAATAAGATCTGAATTTGAATTTAATAATATTTCTGAGGCTCAACAAGTGACTGAAAACATGTGACCTTGAAAATAGCTAGGACCGTGATAATATCTCAATTGGTTTCACTCTTCAAGCTCATAACTTTTCATGGACTACTTTGTGCAGTTTTTTCCAGAATATTTAGAATTCAAGTTTTAGAAGACAAGTTAGTCCTTGTGAAAGTAATATATACAACGTATATAACATATAAATCTGAAATGTATTGAAAAACCTGGTCAAATATGGTCCAATGAGAGCATGCATGTAAAGCTGCGCATGTTTTCAATTAGGACTTTTAATTTAAAAAATTTTGATTGTTATCACTTAGTGTTTCTGAAAATGTGATCTTTGTTAGTGTTTTTAACAGCAGGAAATTCCACAGAAAGTGGACCACTCACATCGAAATCTCAATGCTTCATTTTTGTTTTTTTCCAAATTATAATAATTTACTTCTGATTTAGTGTGAAGCCTTTGGGCGATACTGCTTTCAACCATCTGAGTTCCCACAGCAAAGTTCTATGATTGATGGTTAAAATTGTAACTATTTGTGTTATGAACGGATAATACTCCTTCAAGGCATTTTTCTTGGGTCTCAAAACTGGAGTGATTACTCAAAAATAAGAATTAGTAAATCAGGGTCTTAACAATGTGTGTTTGTTCAGAGCTGGTTTGCTAAAGATAACTATGCACGGTACCATAATACAGTGTAATGGAATGTTCCCATGAACATAGCTTTGAGTATTACATATGTCAACTACACTAAATGTCATTCTCAGGGCTCAAAACTAACTATTACAGGCTGTACAGAATTAGTCTTGGTTATAAGTGTTGGATGAAATTTATATTATTACTTAAAATACCATGAAAATGTATATGTAATTGTTGAAAAATATATGTCCAAACATTTTAAACTTAGATGTCTGAAGGCTTCATTAATATAAACTATGGGATAACATATTGAAATGCATAGCCATCTAGCTTGTAAGTGATTAATATCGTGTAAGCCAAACTAAACAAGACTGTGCCCCAAAAAGCAAGAAATAATGTTTATATAACAGTCTCCAGTGATTTTCATGTTTTAGCTGATTGTAAATGATAAATGACAAGCAATTGTTTTACACTTTCTTGCATTTCAACTACTGATGTAGCATTAGAAATGAAATGCTTTGAAATTATTTAACGTAATACCCGTAAAATTCTTCAAGCTTTCTTGTAAAACAGTGTGTTTTTTCTTTAGTACAGGGTACTGTGCTTGGTGCATATTGGCAAAGCGTAATAAATCAGAGCTAGATCGAGAGAGCAGCACTGAATTAATGTTCGGGTGCCAGATCCATAACCCCGTGACAGTTGCATGAACCACAGAAACAGAGGTGCACAGGGACATGACCTTTCACCCAGGCACCACAGGGGCCAGAGTGCTAACCTTAGATGCCACACTTATACATCACCAACAACCAAAGATGGATCTCATGGTTTGTATAAGAAATTGCTTTTTACACAAACCTGAATGTGTATTGTTTCTCAATTTGGCTAACAGAAAAGCAAAAGTAAACAATAGACAAACTAAAAATTACAGTACACCCTAGGCGAGTAAAACTATATACAGTACTGTATAATTATGACTACTTAAGATTTATGAAATGGCTAAAATTATATACAGTACAATTATTTTAGTTTTGTACAACTTGATCAGGAATAATGAAGAATAGGGTTTTCCTTTTTTATACCTTTGCTGGTCAAAATATTTAAAATGTATTTACTATACTAATAATTGTGCATACACTGTGTACATGTGCATACAAATAATTACTACTGTATACACATAATTGTGAAAACCCCAAAACTCCTAATGTAGATGTAATTTATATAAGCAATTAATATATAAATGTGCATGGCCTCTAATCTTTATCACTTTACTTAAAAAAAATCCTGTTTTAGTTGTTTTATATTGTTTATTTAAAAATGCAAATCATGCAAACAAGAATGAAATGTGGACAAGATTGAGCTCATCATAATTTCCAGAACGTATTCTGAGACACTGCAATGATTACCGCAGATGATTTAATCCGTTTATTCAACCTAAAGGCTAATGAACAATAATATGTAGACAGTTACAAAATGTACCTTTATTGATTCAGTTATTTAGCTTCTGAGGTAAATCACTGTGATACCTTTAAAATCTGGTGAAATATTGTACATTTGGAAAATGCCATCACAACCAAACCACTGTTAGGTGAAGTGAATTACTCTGATTATATCTTAGCAATGGCACCTTTATAAGGCAGCAAGTGAACAATCAGTTCTTAAAGTTGATGTGTTGGATACAAAAGCAAAAATGGGTAAGCATAAGGATCTAAGTGACTTTGACCAAATTGTGATGGGTAAACAACTATTTAAAATCAAAAGACAAAACTTGTGGGGGTATTCCTGATGCACAATGCTTAGTATCGCGTGGCAGTGACAGGGTCATGGGTGATGAAAGCCTTCTGTTGCCGATAAGAAGCAGAGACTAGGCTGTCTGGTCAAATCCCACAGAAGGTTTACTGTAGCACAGATTAATAAAAATGTATACCATGATAGGTCGACATCAGAACACACATCAACATGAATCATAACTTTCTAATCAGCCCAGTCAGAGTGCCACTGCTGACCTCTGTCCACTGCTAAAACTGCAAAACTGGACCATGAAGCAATGGAAAAAGGTAGCTTGGTCTGATGAATCATGTTTTCTTATGCAGCTGGTTGCATGTATGTCACTTACCTTGGAAGAGGTGAAACCAGAATGCAATATGGTAAGATGGCAAGCAGGTGGAGGCAGTGTGAAACACTGGGCAATGTTCAGCTGGAATGCCTAGGGTCCTGGCATTATGTTTGATATTTTAACACCTACCATTTATTTAAACATTGTTGCAGACCAAGTACTTCCCTTCATGATAACGGAAATCCCTAATGACAGTGGCCTCTTTCAGCAGGATAATGCATCCTCCCACAAAATTCCTTGGGATTTATTTAAGAAACTTGCCAAAGAGTTCAATTTCGAGGCATTGTCTTTGTGCCAGATACCACAGCACACCTTCAGAGATCTTGTGGTATCCTGCTATGATGGTTCACTTTTTTGTGAGCTCAAAGGAGACCTAAAAAAATGAGGCAAGTGGTTTTCATGTTATGGCTATGTATCTGTATGTGTGTGTATATATTTGACTCCTTGACAAACACTGCAAAACACTGCAGTGTTTTTCCTTTATTATAAGTTATGTCAAATATTATTTTAGTAACAAAATGTATTCGGTAACCCCATTCATTATACAGTATTAAATGACTATGGGCTGAAATGGATTGAATGGTACCAAAGACACATTTCTATATATTGTTTTAAAACTCATTTCATATATGGTAACAAGTGGGTTTTTTTAAATGTAATTTATTTTTTCCATCCGCATATTTAAATATTCTCCACCATCTCATTTAGAATCATCCAAATGAAATATTAAATAATACCAGTCAAAAGTGCCAAAAAGCATGATATGAGAGAAATATAATTCAAAATGTACATTTTATACAGAGGTTATTTTTTGGTGAATACAAATGTTTCTCTCCAAAAAATCTTATTTATTAAATGCAATTATACAGATACTGTGCATTGTCTGTTTAAGAGGCCTGGGCACCCCTTTTAGTCTTTTTCCTTTGGTTTTATTGTACAATGTACAAGTCTAAGAAATAAAGCAATATATCATGTTTTTGGTATTTCACACTTATGTTCCAGCTTTATAACAGAATTGTGACTTTCCCAGTCATGAATAAATAATCTTGTCCTGCACCCCCAACCCCCCATCCCAGCCTCAACCAGTCTGTGTCTGGATCAATATCTCTTAACATCTTACTTATTTTATAACTGCTTTTGGTTTTCTGGGGCTGATTGAGAGTTTCTCAGAGGAAATCTTTGGTTTTGCTTAAGTGTCCGTGACATTTAATCATGACTTTCCTTCTCCGTTTAATTCCGGCATGGTCAATCAACTAATCCACCTCAATTGATTCGCTGCTCTCGTTGATGGGTTTGCACTCGTTGGGCATCCGCTGGTGTCTGCTAAGCTGTGTGGCCTGCGTAAAGCTTCTCTCGCACCGCTCACACCTGGACAAGCACGAAACACAGACAGCATACTTAGTGAGGGCCATCAGACATTGTGAATCATATGTTGTTGCCTTAATGACAAGTGACACTTGAAAGTGGCTGGGAAGCTTACTGGGCCAGAAAGGTGTAATTGCTGCCCACACCTAGGGGCCTTGATGGCGATGATGAGCGAAGGCTCAGACGCCTCTCAACATGGGGGCCTGTCAATAATCTGAGAGGAAAGTGTGCCTCCAGAGAGGCCTGTCTAGATAAGGGCCTGCATCATTGTCAGTTACAATAGATAAAGAACAAAAAGCGAGTTTTGGAGGTTGGATATCAAAGGAGAGCATCTCCTGATGGCTTGGTTTTAACTGAGCGGCAACCAGTTAGAACAGACACAAGGTATTGAGCACTATATCAGCTGGATGCTAAAATGCCTGGACTAGAAATAGTCTTGGAAACATTTCACAAAATATGAGGAACCAATTACAAATCAGCCTGGAACCTATGTTTTATAGATATATTTTAAACTATTTTAGGTGTCACCAGAGAAAACAAACAAAAACTACTGGTAGTTGTTGAAAATCATTATACAGTAGTAAACATTTGAGGTGGATCAAAAAAGTTCCTCAAAGTGGTCCTAAGGCAACATTTTTTGATTTTAAGGTTTTGATGCACTTCAAATGTTGTCTAATACATATTTAGTCGCACATATCGAAATTAAATATTCTCCGCAACATTATACTATTTTCAGCCAGCAATTATAGACTTCACCCAAGAATAATTGACAAACAAATACTCTTGCACACTTGATATTCTAAACCTTAGATTAAGGGTTGTTCTGCTGAAACACAAATTTTCAGATGAGGTTTATGTAAAACACTTCAGCATTCTCCATGAACAAAGGAAAAATGCCAGCCTTATCCTATCAAGCACATCAGCTCAATGAGAATAACTCAGGCATATTGATTGACTAAAGATTTCTGGGGAGTTTCATTAATGTCTTTGTGTGCTTCTTTCTCTCTAAAGCTCCTGAAGTGCTGATGACACATTTGTATATCACTGATTGCTTATTAGATAGTCCTGTTTCTGCATTGCTCGGCTCCCAACACCCCAACTGCTCACAATAAAATCACTGTGTGATGGATGATAAGATGAGGCCCTTTTTAAAATTGAGAGGCATGTTAACTTCACAACTTCACAAACTTCAAATCATTAATGAGAAATGTGTGAAAATATATGAATTATTGAGATACAGGGTGTGGGTAGAGATAAAGTTTTTTAAGGTTAAATTTAGATGAAATAAAGCCAACGATCTCATCAGTTTTATATGATTTAGATTGCAGCTGCTGGTCTTTGTCAAAATATGTCAAACGACCAGCAACAGCTAGAAACAAATGACTTAAACAACATAATATATTAGAGAGTTGTGTTATTTCTAAGGCTTGGGGCTTGCAAAGAAATTAATATTATGAAATGAGATGTAGAATACTGTTTAGTACTGTTTGTAAATGATTCATGTACACAGAAAAAGTCCCAAAGATCTTTTTTTTGCCATTTATTGGCCAAATGTTAATACTGGAATTACATTTTATTTTCTAAAGTAAATTGTTTCAGATTTTTGTGAAAAATAATTTTACTGTGCTTACAATAAAAGATTAAATTAGGCACCCATGGCATTTACAGTCAAAATGTTTAACTAATAATGTTTTTAATTAAATCTGTTTATTGTAGTTTAGACAAAACCATGAACTGGATTAAGTGTTGAGATGGGGAACAAGCTAGCATCAAAGGGTGAAATTGTCCAGTCTTTTTTTTTTTTTTAGGAAATCTGTGTGGCTTGCATCTTGCACAAATGTGGGCACTTTAGACAAAATGGGAAGTCCAGACTTAGACAATAATATTTTGCTTCCATAAGCCATAGCTGAAAGAATGTCAGTGTTGGAAATACCAGGATGGGCCAAATTCAACCCAACTGCTATATAAAAATTATAGTGGTTTACACTCCTGTAGTGAAAGAACTGGCAATGCACAGTCAGTAATATATTCAGACTATTTCAATAGATGTAGTTCATAATATCATTTGGTAAATATTTTGGAGATAGACTCACTGCTTAATACAACATTTTTATACCAAGCTGTAACAATACTGAGCGCCAACACCTTTTCAAGCCCTTATGACAATTTGTGGTTCTCTTGCTTTTGTGTAAATTTAACATTGAACATTTGTAGTGTATGTCTTAGCCTCCAAAAATGCGAGCTTTGGTTTGGCCTGCATTTTATGTCCACGTATGTGGATGCCAAGTTGTAGGGGTTTAATACAAGATCTTATACATGCTTAAACTGACATTATGTACAAGTACTAAATGAATTAATAAATATATAATTTTACTATGATAGATTTTATTAGATTATAATACTTTTTGACTAAATTTGCTATGCAATATTTCTTAGCGGTAATTTATACAAAATATATGAATGCATGTCTAGGAATCAGCGGTACTCACTGTTACTTACTTGAATGGCTTCTCCCCAGTGTGAGTGCGGATGTGGTTGTTGAGCGTCGTGGCTCCAGCGAAAGCTCGGCCACAATAACCACACTTGAAGGGCCGGTCACTGGAATGTGTTACCACATGGTTGCGTAGCTCTGAGGGCTGGGCAAAAGACTGTGAACAATGTCCACACTGATACGGTCTAGAAACAAATACAAACACACACAGGAGCACATCAGTGACAGCCCACTGCTGTTACCATGGTAGCATGACCTCTCATCAACAACAGGGCAGGGAACACAGTTTAGGCCATCTATCAATATTTTCACTTCCTCTGATAGTCAGGCTTTCCGTTTCTTTTTGTTTCACAAGTGCGTAGCTGCAGTCGTAACGACCTTAGTTAATTATTAGCCCAGTTTCAGTTAATCATGAAGAGCTGATAACAAATCACAAATGTATTGACAATTAGGGACAACAAAGGGAAAGCACTTACAGGCGTAATTAGATGAATTGACATTTCAACTGTGCCATCAATTATATTATGTATTTGAAAGGTGAAATACAGAGAAAGAGAGGCCTTTGCTCAAACATCTTGCATTTCATACAGTTTTACAAAAATTTGTGACTGAAGTTTTTCTGTTGGGAGATGCATTGATTATGAATATTTTAACATGATAAATGTATGCCGAGTATTTACTACAGCGGCACTTGTGATTAATGTCAACATATTGTTTATTGCCCCACTGGGCCCTGGCGCAGCACAATATTAGAGATAAATGGCCCACTGAGTCTCTCCCGAAAACTTACATAAGCCTTATGTAAACTTCTTTAATATTGCATGGATACTAAAACTATGGCTGTAACCTACCTGTATGTGTACAAGGATTGGTGTCTCTTTCATAGTGCAGCAGATAATTTGACGTTTTGTTTGGTGTTTGTTAGAACTGGTGTTTGGGTGTTTATGGTCAGATCAATATTTTAATTAATGGTCCTATGGAAAGCTGTGTCGATTACAGGAATGCAACTAAATTAGGACATACTGATGAGTGGTTTAGTCAAACAAAAATATGAGAAACCCTTTTTTTATGGTTTAGTCAGCAACATACAAGCAAAGCTGCATTTTTCATGATGGTATACCCAAATAATTTATCCACTCTGAGATGTTCATATAGAATAAAGATCAATAAATATGTATAGGCCATATCCCATAAAGCATAGCTGAGAGCATTTGAAAGATTCCCAGGGTCATTTATGGCACTTGCTTCAACTCCAAATACCAACAGATCCAGATTTCCTTGTTCAGCTAAATTTTATCTACACCCCAGGGTCATAAAGTTTAATATTGACAACCCTTCACATCGACTTCAACTCCTAGGGTATCCCAGCAACATTTTTCTTGTCTATGAATATTAGTTTATTGAATAAGTGGCATCTGTTTTCCTCTGCATCACCGTTAGAGTGGGTATTTCTTTGTGACAGCAGCAACTGATTTATAGGTTTGTATGCACCCAAGAAATATAGTGCTAAGCAAAAAATTTCCAATACGTCCTGGGCCATATTTAATTAGGTTTAGAGATGTAACACACAGTAAATTTCAGAGTGGTCAGCGATGCAAAACTGTGTGTAAATTGTCGATTCTCTGCCTCTTATACAGTGATGCAAAGAAGTTACATTTATTTCTAAATTTCTATTTCTCACCATCCTCTCAAATATTGCACTGGTCAGGCATCAACTAATGACTGGCTATAATTATGGTACATGGACAAGCTTACATAGCTTTATAAAATCTTCCAAATGTCTTTTACTAGTTTAATACATGCTGAAGGATAGCAGCCGAATTCCACACTCTACACAGTACACACCTTATTCACTTCTATTCAGACTCCAAATGGTGCAAAATAGCCATTTATCAAAAGTGTTGTCCAAATCCTACCAATTTTAACTATGTGCCTTCTTTCTTTCTAAGACTGCACAGGTTGTTGCTTTAGGCACTCCTAAAGTTTGTTTTCTTTGTTTATCCTAATGATGGCGTCATTCACCTGCACCCCACTCCAGTGCTTTTAAAGCTTTGATTTATAATAAAATAATTAGGAAGAGGCCACACCTGACAGTGCAGCAGTTTATTATTCAGTTGCCAAATTCATTTTGAGTCAGTGAAAATGAAAGAACTTTTCAAAATATATCTTTAATTCCTAAAGGGGTTGCAATAACTTTTGTTAAACTCCTCTAATTAAATCTGAAAGTGTACACCTCAGTTACGTCTTGATCCTCATTACAAAATCCACACTGGCAAATAATTTAATCTGTCTCACTGTCTAAATACTTATGATGTCACCTATATACTGTAACCAAAATACTGTAAACGAAGTAAGTTAGTGCTTTTACTACTTACAATTTATTTGAATAAATGCTAAAGTACAAATTCTGTTATTTGTTTACCTGTGGGATCCATAATGCACGGCAAGCATACATCAGTTTGAATACCATGAAAAGGATATGTGGCAAATCAAATGGCGTATCGGCGGCATATAACCAAATGTTGCATCTGTTTAGAATTCCTCTATTCTCCGTCCATAGCTGGATATGGTGACATGTGAATTAAGTGATGTCTCATTAGTTTGCTATTAATGAGCTTTCACTGTCTTGTAGAGCATATAAGAAGCCGAGTTACCTGTCTGGGTTCTGTGTGCACACATGCATTTGCAGAAGAATGCGCTGTGTGAAGGTCTTAAAGCACTGGCCACACTTCCAGAGATGCCAGTCACTGAACTCGCTGTTGAGCTGGCTGGTGGATGTTGGACTGGCCAGGACACGCTGGTTCTTGGTGTTCAGCTGGTTGAAGCCAGACTCCATGTTGCCCACCTTGTCTAGGATAGAGAAGCTCCGTGAGCAGGGTGAGTGTGGAAAAACCATAGAGCGTTGCAGCATGCCGTGTGAAGAGGATTTGGATGTTTTGCCGAAAGGCTGTGGGCTTTCCTGTCGAGACATGGCCTCAATTACAGTAGAGGGGACATTCACTGTACAAAGAAACAGAAAATTGCAAAGCGGATTAGTTAGTTTTCAGTACTAATTATTGTTAGTTATTACTGCAACATGACAATGTGGTTTCGAACGAAACAAACAACAGTTTTTTCCAGATAGAAGATTTTTAAAATTAGTCCTAAAATATTACATTTTAAATTTAAAATGGCCGAACTAGTTATCTTACCATTTTCCACATTTTTTTGTAGTACCTCATGCTGTACACACAATAATAAAATTCCCAAACTGTAAGAAGAGAAGAGTTTTCTTATTTAATAAAGCTAATCTATCCAGTCAAAATGTAATGTTGGATGATGATCAAAATAAAGCAATGTAATAAGCGCTAGCATTTAAGTTACGTTTCCCATAAAAAAAACATCTGGAGTGGGGTATCAGAGGGTTAATTTAAAATGCAAAAGTCAATGTTGATTCTTTAACCATGTTTCAAGCCATTCTATAAGCTAAACATTTCTATTCAGCATTTTTACAGCCGTCTTCTTGCCATGCAATCAGAATCGACACAAACCAAATTGCCTAAAAAGATTACATGTGAAATGTTATAGAACAGACAAAAGATAGTGGGTCTAACTTTATAAATATGTATATGAAATCATCCCTAACCTCTTATAATACTGAATATAGAATATGATCAAATTATATGAGCATTGTTTTTTCAATACCTGTGCATTCTGAAGGAAATGTGCTATTTTGGTGGGTTTTTTCTTTAGTTATAGTATTACAATAATCAAATTATACTGCACACTTTAGAGAACAGTTTGGAGGGTAAGAGAGAGCTGTTTAAACAGAACAGCAACCAGACTAAAGCCATAAAATGTCTCTCATGTAAACATGAAACTGTCAGACTCTGTCAGATATCCAGGCATTCCTCTCGCCAATGGGCTCAACAAACACAAGACCTAACTGTATGGGGTAAACGTTCAAAATAATATTTTAAATCAAAATTACTTTCAAATAAATTATGGAATGTTCAATGACCTTTGAAGGGGACTAAAATTTATTTAACCTCATATGCACTAACTCTGCTAATCTCCAACACCCGCAAATGAAATATATGAAACTGGGTTCCCCTTCGCCAAAACAGCTTGATCTTTCATGAATTCCATTAAGGAAAACAAATTATTTGGATGTACCATAATTTAAGTTCTATGGAGCATGTGAACATTTTTAAGAATTGGATTATTAAAGTTGGCCTGTTTTTGTCTAAAATTCAATTTTTAACATTGCCACCATTTGTTTTGGTTGAAGTCGTGAACATAAACAAGGTAAATAAAGTACTGTTTAATCTATTTAATGTATGCATAAAACACTGCTGAGTTAGTAAATGAATGTGCTTACGAGTGGTGTGACTTACAGTTTTCATCCTGTGCGATGCACTGCAGGGGGATGCCAAAGAAGGAGGTGTAACTGTCATTGTACCAGACCAGAAGCTCTGTTCCTCGTGGAATGTCCATACAAGCCCGGTAGAAAATACACGATCTGAAAATATTATTATTGGTCATGTTTTTCTTCATTTTAGTTTTTTTTATTTGATCATAATACAGTTCAAGCCTGCAGCTGAACAGTTCAGAGTATATATGCCATCAGTAGTTCTTTAAGAGTGTTAAGATTTGAATTCACAAAGATTTGACCACGAGATTAGACTTTTACCTATGTGGCTAACAAGATCCCATGGCCATGGTATTCATTTGTCTTTTCATAGCATTAATGGGTAAAACTATGTGAAATGATACCCATATTAGAATTTTCAGCATTCAATTAGCTTACATGTCACTACCTTAAGACACATTATATTGCTTAATTTATATGTTAATATTGCAAAGACTAATATTTAATTATTCTTTGGTTTTCACATAATAAATGTATAAACATTTGTAATATGCTGAGAATATGTTTGCACATTTTCAGAGGAGCTCTGTATTGGGAATTAGGGTGCACTACAAATATTTGATAATAAGCTCCTTCGGTCTCTGTAGAGCTGCAGAGGACTGAATTTTGTTAATTCCTTTCACCGAGACGCAAAAATAAAACAAGGGGTGAGCCCATAAATCAAAAAACATCTTGCAACCCATGAGAGAGAAAAAATACACTATACCATGTACTTTATACCCTTGTTACAGTTCATCTCTCAGTTTGGCTTCACTTAACATAAACACTGGAGCACACAAATAAATGTACTCACACTAAAAGACTCAGTTGGCTGCTGAAAGAGGGCTGTTTTTGGATCAATGGGTGGTCTTGTGCATTTTCTGAGGAGGCTGAACAAGTGTAAACGAACACCATCTCTTACAACGCTGCCGTCACTTCCAAAACGTGCATCGAACTCCACACCGGCCAAGCACATCAAAGGCCATTTTTCCCCCTTCGTCTTGGATAACATATCCAGCGCTGACATGTATTTAGTATTGTGGTTGGATGAGTCATAAAGACAACGGTGGGGCGTCCCCAGTGCAAGTGAAGTAAAGCACATGCCAATGGACATTATTGTCAAGGCAAAACAAAACAGCCAGCTCAGGGTTGATCAATCACAAGTCGCTTTGAAACGAATTCCATCTAGATATTGCAAATCATAACAGTGGAACTCAATCCAGCTGACATGGAGGACATTCCAATGTGCAACGTGAACACAGTTGGAAAAACGCCTAACAGCTAGACCTGGAATACGCAATAGCGTATTAAAGAGGGAAGTCTCAACTCTAAAGATCTCTTAAGCAGTCTTCTTGATTATATCTATTTACATCAGAAAGGGTAACGGAAGCCTAACAGGGAAATGATACCAAGCAAAGTACTTTTCAAGTGCACACTTGAAACACTTGAAGACACAAAGTGGCACTGTGTACAGCTAAATCCCACTGATAATTGTAGCTCAAAAGAGTAATTCCACATCATGGCCCGAAATTTCCCAGATATTAAACAGCCACCAAAACCTCAAGCCATAATAATAGAGGCACCACGAGTAGAGAAATAACACAATGTCTGTCTATGGTTATCAAAGCAAAATTATACCCAGACATCACTGCTTTTAGTCTAGACAGACACTAGGTTATCCAATACAGAAGTGAAAATAATACACACATTCCTAATTCAGTTCTGCATGAGACTATTGGAAATATCAATAGTAGCTCAGTTACAGACAACCGCTGATTAAACTTTATTTAGCCTTAATTGTAAGGCATGCAAAAGGACATCATATGGAATGTGACACCAAATCTGTAAGTTACCTGTACTGAACCACTGTCATGTTCTGTTCCCCACAGTGTCGGGCACAGCGTATGTACCTCATCCAGCTTGACTTGCTTGGATCATTGCCATCAATAAAGTGCTGTAACGTTCCCTCTTGGTCATAGATCTAAAAGACATACGAAAAACACAAGACACAGCTTAAATAATCAAAACCAAAAACACTTCATGTGCAATTATGCTGTTTCAAAAAATATATACACCTATAACAGACAAACATATACAGTATAAATAAATGACATTCACTTTCAAAAACATTCTAAAAACAGAAAAACTGTTTCGCGGCAGTGTTTTCTTTTTCATTCACAAGCCGCTAACAAATGCAGGAGATTACAAATACATAGTACAGGCAAATATTGCTAAGTATTAGGATGTCTGACTAAAATTACAGCAATTCCGACAAAAGAATAAATTACTCCCTCAGGAAAAAATGTACATGATGGGCTGCAGACTGCATTTTTCTTTTAAATATTTTTAATTCCATGTCTTAAAAATGACAAGCTGCACACTTTTAAATATTTTATTCTTTACTATAGCTAACTTAGATATCTCCTGCTGAAACATGATTGTGTAATGTAACTAGTTACGGTACATGCTTTTCTGCTAACAACACCTTTCATTAACTTTGTATTTACCCCACCAGATTCAATTTATCTCGTAATGCATAAATCGATTTTTAATTAGAAATAAAATAAACAATATGCAGTGGTGATTTAAGAATTACATTTTGAGAGTCGCAGAAGAGAGCTATAAAACAGCAGATAAATACCAGATGCTAGAATACCTTCACCATCTGCATCAGAACATTTGCTCTCACCTCTGACTATAATAGTTCTAAATACACCCCATTAAGAGATAATATTTTTGAATAGCTAAAGTTCGTTCTACCAGAAGTTCTTTCTACAGCTAACATAGCTCAGTGTCAATAAAAGAGCAGATATCATTTTACTTTGAAATAAAAAAAGATAGTCAGATTGTGCTAAATTTCAAGTTACCAAATGAAGAGTCTGGATCGTTTCCTTCCATTTCACTTAAGTGTTCAGCATTGCTAGATGTAAAAATGTTCACTCTTTAATGCATGGTACATCAGGAAAAGTGTGCACAGTTTATAATCACAGAAAAAACATCTAAACGAATTTTTAGCAATCTCACAGCATCTACATCTAAACCACTGTCCATCCATCCCCCAGTACTGAAGTAAGAGATCTTCTGCCTTGTCACTGAAGCAGGGCTGAATGAATGGGATTTAGAGACCCCTCTGACCTCACTGAGCCCCTGACATCCAGTTTGTCTGCACTCATTCCCCTTTCTTATCCTCATGGCTTTTTAGTGAACCTCCACCGCCTCTGACAGCATGATAGAATGCTTGGACAATGCTTACAGCAAAGCAGTTTGTTACACAAGCTCTGAACCTAACCTTCCAGCTGCTTTATCGAAAAACAGACACTTTATTTATGGATTGTTTAGCTATAACTAGATAAATATCACAACCAATAAAAAATATAAAGTAACTATGATGCAAAATAGCCAACTAATACAATACAAATGTAATAATTAAATTGACAAGTTTGTTACTGTTAAAAGGATTTGTTGCTTGCCCAGTATTTATGAAACCTCTGTGGTAAACAAGACATTGTAAAATATTGATTAAAAGAAAGAGGGCTATGTTTCAGCAAGGATGTTCAACGATCATTTAGTTATTGTGTCAGATTTGGTAGCTCTCTGCAGCATGTTTAGGTGCATGTGGTCATACTGGTTAAACAATACAAGTGTATTGTTAAATCAGTGCTTGCCACAACAAAAGGTTCAGCGTTCATACCACACAATATGATAGAAAATGTCAATACTGTGAGCAAAAGATGGCATCCAGAATCTTACACAGTACACAGGCAACAGCACACAGTCTAAAATAGAATGCAGAGTTCAGGCATTTCTCTGGCCTGTGGTGAGTTTACTGCGTTTACGTTTACATTTTGGCAGATGACATCATCCAGAGCAACTTACATTTATCCAAATGAGCAGTAAGGGCCTTGCTCAGGGGCCCAGCAGTGATAGCTTGGTGGTGCTGGGAATGGCACCCAGGCCTTCAGATCAGCAACACCTAAACCACTGAGCTACCACTTCCGTTGTGTTAGTACACAAACGCACAAGACATACTTGAAAGGTTCTTGTTAAATAGTGGGACCTTTCCAGAGCAAAAAAAGATATAAATGTGAGACAAAATCAGCCCATATACACACCCATTTGAATGGTAAACTGAAGCTTTGGTGTAGGAGGGATCTGGCTGACATGCCTGGGGTCTACTTACTTGCCCGGTTTGAAAATGGTCATTGCTAGTCAATACAGCGGTGATGTACAGTAAGTGATGACCTGATGTGTACGCAATCCATGTATATCATATATTCGTATCTCATATGATCGTATATCATACGTTATGACCTTCGCAGTAAACGTAAATACTTGAACGTGAATACCTAACCCTAAGTCTAAAAAGAAGCCAGAACAAATAACTCGTTGTCAAAGTGTAATTTAGCAGCTTGCTAAGTGGTTCTAAGCGTTTTGGGCAGTATTTCCAGGTCAATGAGCAAACATGGGCTACTTTTAAGCATGTTTTTTTTTTTTTGTATCCATATACAACGTTCTTCGTAAAAAGCATTATTCAGGAAAATGGATTGGATCTGGGTACTCTAGCCATAACTAACACATAACACACGTCCGGAAGAAGCTTTATGCTTTAAAGTAAGCGTTCCAAGCTGTGTTGCCTGGTCAATTTTTTATTTTTATTTTTTAACCTAAAACCTGCTTTTAAATCGTCAAAATGTTTATTTTTTTTTGTGTCTTTAGATATTTTGTAATTGTAACTTTTATTTATAAATTTAAAGTTGTTTATGTTGTGAAAGAAAAAGGGAACACGGTTTAATTGAACATACCTATTTCTTTTTTCTCGGCTTTAATTTGGGCTGAATAACTAGACCAGATGTATTGTTTCACTGAGAAAAAATGTTTGTGGAATGGTTTGTTTATGTTGTGCTCTTACTTCATAGCATTAAATGGTTATTTGTGTGCGGCATTGTATTTCACAGTTCAGTGTAAAATGTTCATCTGGGTTTCATCAGAATGTCAACACAGTGTCTGGCTTTTTTGTATGGCACTATTTCATTATGAATTTATGTGAACATGCTGCTTAGTGTATATTCTTTTAACTGCTTAAATGCTACTTGGTGTTTTGAAAAGTAGAGTTTGCAAAGGTTTATATAAGTCTTGTAGTTCTGCTGCATAGATTTGTAACAGAAATGGAATGAATTGCTTTTCACTTGTTGACCCAAAGAATGTGTAATTTATGGCAAACCTGGGTGGAAAACACACTTTGATTGATAGCCGACATTGTACTCTAATGCGCTGAGTGAAGTAGGCTTGTTACAGCACTCAGAAGAGTTACAGTAAATGCCCTATAAAAGCAATTTATGTCATCTTTAGTCCTGTTTCTGCGTCTGACTTCACTACACCCTAACCATACTCTAATTACTCATCCGAAGAGCTACTAACTACCAAAAAAGAAAGCAAAAATCAGTGATTTCCAGATGAATTCAACAAATAAGCAGAGGTCATGAGGTAAAATAATAAAGGGAACTTCAGTTATAATTTTTTGCACCTTCATTACATGGCCTGACTATATATGACTATAGCTGATCTCTGAATGTCTCTGCATGCTAAATAGCCTCTAGTGTAAAAACATTATTGAGGAGAGTCGGTTCATTGCAGAAGCGAACTGTGTCAATAGCATTGCTGCAATTGTCCATAACTCGAGGTGAAATCAATTTAGTAAATGATTGCAATAATCATGGAAATTGCATGGTTTATAAATATCCTCAAATAGGATTTTAATGTGCCTAAACACGCAGTGCTAATCATCTGTCTAAGAAGTCTTAGAAAAAAATAGTCTTAACCGTCTTAATTGTAACCGTTTTAACAGATAGACACTTAAATGCTACAGTGGACTTTAATCAAACTCTTACATGGTACGTATTAAATAACAGATACTGGATGGACCATTGCAGCCAGAGAAAAACTGGCAGAAAAATGACAATGCTATAAATAAATAAATAAATAAATAAATAAATAAACAAAATCACCAAATGACCGCCAAATCCTTAAAGCTCTTTGGGTTACTTTTACTCCTCATAGTATTACTACTCATCTCTCTGTGTGTAGCTCATCTAGCCATTGATTTGGGCTGGTGGTGTCCTATCACTGCCTTACTTACTGTTCAATGTCTTTTGGACCGACATTTACAGCACACTGATTGGACCCTGTCACTGACCAAATGCTGTAAATCGTCATTGAACAGCTGCTCATCGATAGCTGAGCCATGGGGAAAGATAGCGAGAGAGGTAGAAAGACACACAGGCACAACTAATCCTAGCCGAGAGTCGCTTGACCTCATGCCCTTATTATAGCGAGTAAATCAAGGCCTTCTTGCTATTAAGCTCTGAGTTGAGAGAACCTCGGTCCCAGTGGCACAGGGAACACTAAAAAAATCTGTGTGAGTCTGGAGCATGGAACACTTTGTGTAATGGAACTGGCATACCTTATCTGAGGAAACACTTAGCAGCCATCGGCTGAACGAGATGGGGCATGTAAATGGTAACTCTAAGAGGGGATGCAGTGTGCTTGCGATAGTATGGCCCTGGTATCGGTTTACAAAAACACATTCCGGTAGATGTTTACCTTTTAAGTTTGTCCTGTTAGATCATTTTTTTACCCAGTATGTAGAGCACTAAAATATATGTTTGGAAAATGATGATATTTAATTTCTAAAAAACCAAAATGCGTAATAAAAAGATATTTTCGAATATAGATGAGTGAATATAAGGGTGTAATTAAAGTGCACTATACAATTATGGTATTAAATATACTTTTAAGAAAGGGCTTTAATGTCTATTTATGCATTAGAGGGAATGACTTTTTTCACTCAGCATATTTTGTGTCTAAAGGCTGCACAGTGATCTGCAATCTATAATAAGTTTAACATTTTTAGTTGTCAGTATTTCGTGTTATAACTGCAATCTTTGGGTCATAAATGTAGCTAGTAAAATAACAGACTACACAAATCTAAAAATGGACAAAATGAAAACAAAACATTCTAATCTAAACATAGTAAGAAGTGCTGGTAATACTTTATCCTGAAGATGGTGGATTTAAAGAA
Source organism: Liobagrus marginatus (assembly GCA_028566295.1). Lineage (NCBI taxonomy): Eukaryota > Metazoa > Chordata > Actinopteri > Siluriformes > Amblycipitidae > Liobagrus > Liobagrus marginatus. The sequence goes on from JAOUQX010000025.1 coordinate 1,161,959, forward strand.
AAAAGTAAGAATATAATGAAAAAATTATGGGTACAGAATTACACTGTTAAGAATAAATACCAACATGTTTTACTTCCAAATGAAACTGTTTTCAGCACCTATTTTCTGCTTTGGAACCTAATGTCCAAGAAAAACATGGCTCCAAAAGTGTTTGCCTTTCATATGCGGATACATTTCAAATAAAATTGTTCCACCATCAATGTGCTTTCTCACACAACAGAGTCCTGGATCAAGGGGGAAATGGAGCATAAAATAACTTAAATGACAAATTATGGCGCTTTCTATGTCAGTGAACCGACGTTAAACATGTCACTCCGCATTCTGGCACACAGAAAATAAAAATAATTATCCTGGCCTGTGGCCTAGGCACTTTATTATTACTAGAACACCCACTGGTGCCTGCCAATGATGATATCATTGTGGACCGTCATGTTCACACAATGATAGTTTATACAGAGGTATTGCCAGTGACCCCCTGACCACTGGTGCAAAATATTATTCCTATCAGTTAATCCCTCAGCACCTGGTTTGATCAATCTAAACAAGTCCTAATCTCCAATATTTGTGTCTACTTTACTTACTATTTTCATACATATATCTGACCCTTTATCATTTTAATGGTATTAAAAATAGCTCTTGTACATGATGTAAGTATTTCTACATTTCAGAATAACAGAGCTTTGTGTATTTTATACTGATTAACACTATGTAGGACTAGGATTGTAAAAAAAAAAAAAAGTATTTCACTTTAAGTATTGTGTTCCTTAGCGTAGGATTAATGTTAACTAAATCTATTTACACTGTCAAAAAATATCATTATAGGCAAGTCTGTTCACAATAATATCAATATAGCACATTAATTTAAAAAGTTATAGAAATGTTAATATAGGTTTTGGTATTCCTTACATGCCAAAATAGTTTACTTAATTGAAAGCTAAATTTTATGACCATTTAACAAAGCACAAAGAGTCATGCAACAACTTTAATAGTTCAATATCCTATGAGGTGTAGCACAATTTTAAATCAGTAATAAAAACAATACATATTTCATATTTAACTTTTAAAAGAAAATGAATTGGCAAATGATTTATACAAAACAAGATCCATATTCAAATCTACTACTAATCACTTATCCAAAATTATTAATTGCGCACATATTGTATATTTGACAACATTGCCCAGTATTTGGTGAATGTAAAAAGTTAGTAAAAATGTCATTTATAAATGATAATAAACATCACTGACTGTATTCAATATTGGCCAAAATCAAAGTTTTATGGACGTCCTGAGGCAGCATGTACAATATTATTTTATCAGACATATTACAGCCTTGTCATGGACATTCCACAGACAAGTTCATGAAAAACCCTGGGTGAAGCAAGGTCTGCTGGGAAAGATCACAGGCTTATAGACCGCAGATAGTACAAACATAAAAATGCCCCAGTATGAACAAAATGAAAACTGGCTAGAACACAATGTTTTTAAACCAAAAAGATATATTGAGGTTCTGCCTAACACAGGCAACATGAACAAATACAAGACGTTTTTTGAAATAGTTTCATGGATATTGGTATGGCAGCACACAAGGCTTAAGAAAAATGTTATCTAAGGCCCTTTAACAATAGGCATTGGCACTGGCATTTTTTACCTTGACATCAAAAACACATGGTCGGGAGATTTAAGTTATCAGAAATCACGAGAATGAGTGACTTGTAGTTATTCTGTAGTTTACATGTTATCAATAATGATTATATTTCAACATTTCACATGCATCTCAATGAGAGACGTCTTCTTAGTTATAGTATGAAGAAATATTTGGTTAGTTTCTTTCCCTCACCCACCTCAGTTCTGTTTAAGCTGCTGGAATTTTTACAGCCCTCCCTGGCCAAGCAAGTGTTTAAAATGGCGTCACACAGAACATATATAACAAGTAATAGTGTCCATTCTATCTGTGTGGGCCTCAAAAACAGCAGCCTGTATTTGAAATGACAGAGCCATAGTAGACGAGTAATAAACTTTGCACCAATATCTCAAAAGCAGCCTCCTTGAGGCAGTTATCAGTTGGTGATGATTTGTATTAGAGATCTGTTCTCATCTTGCAACTTCTTGCCATACAAGAAGATAAACTGTATTTGCCCATGTCTATAATTAGAGAATCTAGGAAAGGAGAGCTTGTAAACGTGTCTGAGCGATGACAGTTTACGTTTCAGCTACACCACAGTTCTAGTTTCTTAGCTGAACGGCAATTCATGCTTAGTATCTCTCTCCCTCTCTCTCTCTTTCTTCCTATTTCTCCCTTCTTCTCTGCCTCATTGCTCTTGTCAGTTGGTCATTTTTAAGAGCTGTGGCCTTTATTTCTTTATGCGGGCATGCATTTTCACCCTTCCTTTTCTCTCTTTATACTGTGCTGTTTGAATTCCATTTAGAGTATTTTATTAAAAGCTTTTAAGTGTGGATGCATTTTAAAGTTCATGCAAAGTTATTATTTCTGTTTTCCAATTCATCTTATCCATAAAGTTTTTTAACCATGTAAATAAAGTCTTGTATTGGTTTTTCATGGTGTTTTTTCAAAGTGGCTTTGCTTTTTCAATTCAAAATTTCCCAGCAGCTCAGGAAAACTGAAAAAATAACATACTAACCTCCCATAAGTGTCTTGTGTTACGAAGCGCTCCGGACTGCACCTTATCCAGAAGCAGAGGAATACCCTGAAAAGGCCCAATCCAAGTGCCCTGTGGTATGCGTTGGGCAGCACAGATACCATAACCCAGGCCTGGCACTGTGCTTGTGCAGAGGCAGACTTCACGTGGTAGGTCACGTAGCCACTCAGGAACTTCGGGAGGAGGCACAGCAGTGGCTGCACTACTTGTCCCTACCAGGCGCCGCAGCGAGTGCAGGGGCCCGTGCATGGGGCACTCGCCGTTCCGGTTATCTGCACACATGTCACAGCCTGCGGGACAGTGCAGTGTGAGAGACTGTTATCCCAAAACCCAGATGGGGCCACTATTAAAGTACTGACTATTATTTAATTGCCCCACTAGTGTTTCCTCTACAATGTTTTGAAACCATTTGTGTTTTTTGGTGGGGTTCAATGACGCATTGTTGAGAATTAGCTGCTTAGTAAATAATAATTTAATTACTGTTGTTCGACTTTTTAAAGCATTTTTAAATGAAATCCATTACAATGAAATTAATAATATTCTTGGTCAAGTTCAAGTTTGATTCCCCCATCCCCCTCTCCTACCTTCCCCATCCCCCCCCACGTCAATATCGCACTTTGCGTATCATATTTTATGTTTGTGCATATTAATTAAATAAATTTATAAAATCCATACAAGATACAGGCCATGGACAAAACAAAGTGAAACGACTGTTTTATTTGATTTTTTAATAATGGCAAAGGTTGAGATTAACCTCTAAGACAGTAATGTCTTCTCCTTTTTGTCGGAATTTGATCGACATTAACCGATCTTCACACCATATTACACAAATTAAGCCACGGTTTTAAAATGCATGTCCTTTCTGTAATCTGCGCTCTTTATAAATGAGCCCAAGCGATGTGAAATATGGGGGAGAGAATAGCAAATGTAGATAAAGCAGTCCTGTTGGCCCCCGGAGACTCCCATATAGCGCGCTGGGATGATGAATAGCGGCCGATGGGACTGATCGATCTCTGATCCACACTCACTCCACTCTCTTCTACAAAACTATACAGCAATTAATTGTGGCTTGTCCCCCCTCCTCCATGCCTCATCTCCTCGTGGCACGTATCGATGGAGATTATTGCTGATGGGCTGTTTTATCACCTTAAATAAACAGTCACCACCTTTTTAAACTTGGCTTTAATATAGTTATTTCCCCTAAGTAAAATGATAGGTTATTAAATCCTGTTTTCCTGGTTGTATACTTTTAGACTATTAGAATCAACAGACAGAAATAAATGAACTGCAGCTTGACAAATACGATAAAAAATGTGGAAAGATTCGTTAATGTACGGAAAATTCTAAAAGTGCTTTAATTATCAAGAACTGGTGGGTCTAATCAGTACATCATCGAAACGTTATTAGTCTGGTTTAATCGAGTTTGTTGAAAAAAAAACGAATTTTAAGACAATTGCATAAAAGGATATATTATTTGAAACGCAGTCTATAACTACTGATTAAAGCCTAATAATTGCTTGCTCTTAGTTAACATTGTGGGCTACTGTATTGTGGATATTGTTTTAGGACTGATGATTTTTGCACGATATTCCCTTTGACAACTTTTTTTTTGTTTAATGATCTGCAAAATAAAAGTCACCAATAAATCACCTGACATGGCTTGTATGCTCTGTTGATGCGCACACAGCTGTCCCTTATTTAATTTAAAAGAATATTCATATATATTAAACCATATCATACACATGTAACTATGCTACGGAATTGCTATATATTGAGACGTTTGCATGCAAATTATTTGATTTATTATGCAAAGCTTTTATGAATTTTTACATCCATGTTACAAATATACTTTTACACATTGCGCCTTTTAAATGACCCCAACTCACCGAGTGATGACTACACAACAAACATTACACTGATCAATAAATTAGTGCAGTGTTTCCATAACGGTTTCAGTTCTGAATATTAACAGCTGCACTCTAAGTATTTGCCACTACTTTTAACTTACAATGTTTAGGCTACTTGTTTCCATCTTATTCGCAAATTACTGAACCGGGTATTTTGCTTTGTATACATAATATTGAATATAATATTGCTGTTTGTCGGTCCTTAAAAAGTTACTGGTCTGTACGTAACTTTCGGGCTTGTGTATTTGTGTGTAGTGTGAGACACGATGAAGCTTTAATCTTGCATACTTAACATTTACGTACGGTTATTGAGATCACTGGTGTGATTGTTCAGTGGTATAATCTCCATCCTCTGCTGTCCGTATAGATAGTAGTCCAGTTCCTCGGATGTCAGCTTCAACCGGGACGATTTGTCGTTAAAGTTGGACTGCAGGAAAAGTTCCTTGGACTGAGACGCGCTGCTGTTTTCGGCCGGTGCAATCTCTGTACAGAGAGTGTGTCCAAAGAGCGCCAGCTGCGGCGCGGACAACTGTGTTAACCCCGCGAGCGCAGACACGGTAGGAGCGCACGATGAGCTCGATGACGGCGTTAAAGCCGCTGAAGCGGTGCTGGAGGCAATTAAACCGGTTCTCTGGCGGAGGCTTTCCGCAGCTACAGGCGCACGATCGGGCGCCGGGATTTGCGTAATTGCGCAGTTCTTCAGCTGACTCTGCGGAAAAAGCTGCTGCCAGTGCTGAAGATAAGTCGGATCCACTTTGAGGAAAGCAGAACCACTCGGATCCCCCGGCTTCAGCATTTCCAACTGCAATTGATACAGATTTAAAAATATGCTGTTAAGAATTTGTATGATCGGTTAATGCTTTCCAAATATTAAAAAAATAGTAGGATGGATAGACAAATCTGCTAACTTCCCACTTAAAATAAACTATGTTTACATAAACTGTACCACATGTATTCAAATTAGCAGTTAGTGTTAGAGAAAAATATCACAACATATGGGGATAAAATGCTATCCGAAATAAGTTTAGTGAATCTATGCTTTTTAGACTCTGCATGGACGCTTCTGGGCAGTACACATTTTCTGCTTTAGAAATCAAATGACCCTGTTCCCGTAAAAACGGCGCTGAGGTAATAGCACAACACTTACCTTTTTAACCCAAGCGAGTTTGTCAAAGCCGACGGATGTCAACTGCGATTTCTGGACGTTTACACCATAACGGTCCTGACCTCCGAGACACTTCGCAAAGTCTGTGGTTGGAGAAAAGAGAAGACTTCATCTCTTCCCTTCGCTCTCTCTCTCTCTCTCTCTCTCTCTCTGTCCTCCTTCTGTGCTGGTGGAGCACGTGGGTTGGACGCGAGAGCGAGGCAGAGGGACAGAAGGGGGGTCGAGCTGGCACGAAAAATTAACGCCACACGTCTTTGGTAATATTATTCGCCAAATTAGGCCGTCAACGTGCAGACGGACAGTTTTAGTTTATTGTTCAATGAGCGGCTGCGATCAGAAAATTAATGCTTGTAAGTTTTCAGTTTGAGATTTATGTTTTCTTTCACTGGGGTCTGAATGAATCGAGAGATAAGTTATTTTAATAAGCTGTGCGGGATGCCTATCAAGACTTATTGCCATGTTAATTAACACACAAGGTAAAGGCCAAAATTTCCTCTTAATTGGACTCGATTCGATTAGAGTGTCTAAAGATAACCAAGCACACCGTGTTGTTTTTACGTCTCGTCGTCCAGCCGATTCGTTCATCTTAGACTCGCTGAGACGCTTAAGAAAGTTATAGCTGTTTGGATAGGCTCTATATGTCTACACACAGGGCATTTTACACGATTTCACTCCAGAGAGGTGGTAAAATGTTTGGACTGGCGTCATTTTGACAGGGTCATTCATCATGCTGAGGTCTCTGTAGATTGATAACGAACCTAAACAAGAACATAATCGTCTGAAAATGAATTCAAGTCTACAAGTGCAGTTCTCCGCAAAAGAATGCGAATAATAATAAAGCACACACAAGCTATTTTAATCCTTTGATTTTTAACCTGCGCTAATAAAACTTTTAGGTCAAGTTTGCGTCATAAAACATCGAGTCGGCTTATTTGCAAATGGTTAGAAATGATAAGAACGGCATTGCATGTGTGTATGCATGTATTATTATTATTAATAATAATACTAATAATAATAATACTAATAATAATAATATTATTGCTGTTGTTTTTGTTCCCATGATACGGGCATGACCTCTTCAACTGATACAGCTATCTGCTTTGGGGTTTTAATTTCACAGTAATCACGCCCAATCTACGCAATTGACAGCGCACTGGGTCCTGCGTATTGCTGCGCATTTTCAGGGTGTTGGTGTTGTTGATAAATGACTGGTGAAATAAAGTGCACTCGAAAGGGGACAGGGGATCGATACATTAACTGCTGAAATGTGTCATTTTCTTGGTGGAATAACGAATTATTAAGGCTAAACGGATATGAACTCTGGTTAATTTGTATATTAACGTAAGCGCTGACGCGCGCCTAAACAAACGCGGTGTTCATTTCGTTAACGGCTACCTCTTAGCTTTCAATTAGGACGTGTGCATTTCTTGTTAATTAATTCGCCTGATGCCTGAAAGACAAATGAACGGCCCTCTTTGACAGGAGGCCGATAAAGAATTCAGCCACCTTTCTCTGTGCCCCGGTGTCTAATTTTATGTATGTTATTTGAGGTCACCCATATAGCCTAATACAATTAACATATATGTATATTTAGATAAGAACTGTTGGATATTGTAATATAACGTAATACAGCATTCATTTCAGTATCTTCCCCACTGGATTTTGTAGTTGACGACTGAAAAACACTGAGTTTTCCAAGCTCACCAGTGCCTAGAGATTCGTTTTTAACCAAGGACGGTATTGTCCTGAGTTCCATAAATGCAACAGTCTTGCATATGCATTGCATTACTGATTTTAGTTTAAATTTGTACTTCTTAGACGTGTAATAGGATTAAAAATGATTAACTTTAAAGAAACGCAGGAGCAATTTTATTGCTTAGAAATGTGAAGGGTCCACAGATAAAATAGAAAAAACATCGAGTGATTTATTGATAAATCATGGTGATTACTGAAAAAAGGAACCATGCAGTTAGAAACAGAAACAAATAATGAATGCATGAATTACTGAATGAGATTTGGAATACACTCTATGCCTGTATGCCTTTCCGAGACTCCCTTCAGTGAGTTTCAGTGATGATACAAAATCACTATGGTATAAATACATGAGATACATGAGATAATTACAGATAATAGAAATCAATTTAACATTCCATAATTCAATAGAAGCAGATAAAGTATATTGTCTCTTTACCACTGCTTGACAAATAAATGAGAAAGTCTTTTAATTACATATACAATACAGTATTATAATTAAGTATAGTATAAATAAGAATACCCCTTAACTACAGATACTAATTTTCCAAATTCACAAGACTATATGACTTGGCTCATAATGCATGTATTTTAGGAGGTTTAATAGCAGGTTATCATGAATTTAGTGCAGCAAACTTATCAGCAATAACTGGTACACTGTAAAAAAAAAAAAAAGTGAAAAAATGTGAAAATAAATAAATAAATAAATAAAAAACCGGTAAAAAGACTGGCAGCAAGGCTTCCAGAGAAATTCCATTAAATTACGGAATAACCATTTCACAAAATTACAAGAATAAACTGTACAAATACAGAATAGACTTTACAGAATAGTCAAAATTCATTAAATTACAGTATATATTACTGTTGATAATATGGTTTACAACCATGGAAAAACTGATAAAGTATGTCAAATTACATAGAAAAACATGCAACATTCAGGTTAATTTCCATAAATGTAAAGTTTTGTTGAGTTATCGCCTACAGTTACACCAGCCTTTGTGAAGTTCTGAACAGAAAATTATATCCAAAGCATGGATCCCAAATAGACCAGAGAACATGATGGAAGTCTACATCCTACCTACTCAAACACTCAAAATTATTTTACTTGATGGCAATTTAATGGAGTAAATAAAAGGCCTTTTGCAGTGGTTGAAATACAACTCAAGCATATCTGGTCACTCTCTGACAGACATGGGAAGATCGCTTCAATTCAATTCAATTAGTACATTGTTTTTAACAATAGACATTGCCTCAAATCAACCTTAAAGAAATAGAAATTACAAAGTTTAAAATTGCATTAATATGTATGACTAATGAGCAAGCCTGACGCATCGAAGCTTGAAGTAACCACTATTGTCTCTAGGTGTTTTTTTCCACAGCAGACCATGTACAGTGCTGTAAAAAAGAATTTGCCTGATTCTTCTTGCATATTTCTCACACTTAAATGATACAGATAATCAAACTCATTTTTTAATTGCATAAAGATCACCCGAGTAAATACAAAACAGTTTTAAATGATGCTTGAATTTATTTAGGGAAAAAAGCTATATAAACCTGCCTGCCAGTACTGTATGTAAAAAAGTAATTGCCCCTAAACCTAATAACTGATCAGCTGCAATCAAAGATTTGGTGCATGTACTTTTACACACAGGGTTTGAGCAGCTTTTTTCCTTAATAAAGGAAATCATTTAAGAACTGAATTTTGAATTTACTCAGTTATTGTTTTATTAACATTTGTTTGATGATGAATTGTTGCATGTTCTCCCCATGCTTTTGCGGTTTTCCCCTATTGGGCATAGGTGAAGTGGCTACTCTAAATTGTCAATAGGAGTGAATGTGAGTGTGAATGGTCGTCTGTCTCTAAATGTTAGCCCTGCGATTAACTTGGGCTTGTTGAGGGTGTCCCCTACCTCACACCCTAAATTAGCTGGGATAGGGTCCAGCGCCCCCATGACCCTGAACAGAATAAGCGGTAGATAATGAATGAATGAATGAATGAATGAATGAATGAATGAATGAATGAATGAATGAATGAATGAATGAACGAATGAATGA
>JAOUQX010000025.1:1192935-1203822 GCA_028566295.1 Liobagrus marginatus
TGTGTGTGTGTGTGTGTGTGTGTGTGTGTGTGTGTGTGTGTGTGTGTGTGTGTGTGTGTGTGTGTGTGTGTCTGCAGCGGGGTCCGACTATTATAGCAGCAAGGAGCATTCATCCCTGAAATAATGGATCCTGGGCAGAAGCTTGCTTGATCCTGGCATCAAGGCCTCATTATTAGTGTATAACTGTATGATGATTTCCATTCAGCTTATTTTACCTCTGTCTATATGACTGTCAGAAAAGGTCACTGTTCGTGTTCTTCTGTGTATAGCACTGGTGCCTCCAGAATTCCAGCTAAAAAGCTTTAAAACGGCATTGCAGCTTTGTGGGTCTATACACCAAAGCCAAATTTCAAAACTCACAGTGGCATAAATTGCTTGTCAAACAGATAATGGAGTATTTTGCAGTTGACATCTATTTCCTTGGCATACAAATGCAATTGGTTGCCGTCTCACATCGTATCTTCCTTTGTTGAGCGATGGTTAGGGAGGCAGTTAGGATGGACAGATTTGCTCTCTGTGCCCTGACCAGAACTGCCCCCCGCTCGCCTGCAGTGCCTGGATCAATAGCAGCTGAATGCCATCTGCTTGGGGCAGCAGAACACCACCAGAAGTCTGCACCATGCATCTTCTTCTATTGAAAGGTTATTTTTATGCGAGTAAACAATTCATCCTCAAGCCTCTGCTCTTTTTGCTCATTTAACCAACACCCCTCTCCATCTCCTCCTTAACTGATCGATGCAATATGCAAAACAGCTGAATGTAAACCTGATGCCCAGGTGACAGTAAATCAATTAGCCTCCCTGTTAAACTCTGACACGTGGCCAAAGTGTTTCATAGTGGCACATGCAAATCTTCTCGCAGCTCTCTACTTCTAAAGCAATTGAAATCTTTACACTCGCCAAACAGCAGCTTGTAATTTTTAAGGTGGGGCACTCATACTGGACATTGCTGGACATGCTGGAAGCAGTGATCTGCTTCCTTTCCTCACATTGAGTGAACATCTTTACTGTGTTTGGTACCAATTATGCATATTTATGACTTGCTGACAATGTAAAATGTCTGCCCAGAATACATCAGAGTGTGAATAAAGACTAGGACATACTGATGAGATGATGCGTGTGTTTCGGAGCATCATTGCTTGCCTGACCTCTCAGCAGTAGCATCCAGGGAGACGGATATTTTCACGGCACGCTCTGTTGGCCACAGAGAACCTGTTAAAGCTCCAGGGGGATTGTTTGGCTCTTATTAGATTTTCTACAGTACAGCTATTAGTGATAAATGTACTGCTGCATTCACTGTCAAGTTAATCAATGCTGCCAAAGTTTTGTTGCCGTAACAGCAATCTATAAAGCAAGACCATTTCATTCTGTCTTTTCCCTTCACCCCCCACTCCTTCCCATGACAACTCTGTCCACCATTGGGGTTCTATGGAAGTCTGGTTCTGCTTTAAGGACGGTGTGCTGGGACAAGCGCGTGCTTGAGCAAAATCCTCAATTTGAAACACTGTCTTAAAAAGCAGGGCAATTACCCTGATGCCTGGTCTGTCAAAGAAATTGTTTAAAAACCAGAGTCGCTCAAATAGATCCAGTTTGATGGTTAAAACACTGGCAAATCGATAACTTCACAGATGATAGAACGCTGTCAAGTTGTCAAGTTTGTTAAGTGCAGTCTTCTTGGCAACAAAACCCTTATTTTCAACAGCTGTATTGTGGAGTTGTAAAATGATGAAATGCGTGGGATCAAAAGATAGGAGGAGTGATGAGGGAGGGGAAAAGAAATAAGACCTAACTATCAAATGTATAGCACTGTCATCAAGCAACCACTATGGAGGCTGATAAAAACAAATGGCTACTGTACACTTTTAAACACAATTATAGGCTTATGAAATATTAATTTTCATTGATTTCCTTTCCCCTCTTACCCATGATCATTCAACTGTATGTATGAAATACTTGAACATAAATTATGAAACACTGCTCACTAACACTCCTGTTCATATATACAAGTAAAGATAGACAGGCAGACAGATAGACAGACAGGCAGGCAGACAGACAGACAGACAGACAGACAGACAGACAGACCAAGATGTAATGTTTTTCAAACTGTTTTCCAAACCTTTGCTGCTAATTCATTGTGGCTCCTTGGCAGCAAAGGCTCCATGTACTCTGCCCAAGTCAGTGAGGGGCTAGTTGATGAGGGTGCACAGAGGCACAATTACTGGCAAAGAGCAAGAGAAAAACACTGTAACCTGGCTGAAGAATACCGATTAACCTTTTTTCACACAGTTGACAAATGAATTGCATCAACAGGACAAGGCAGCATTTATCAACGCCTGTCCACACTTAGAGACCTGCTTCAGCTAAAGAAAAATAACAAGTTTCTTCTAATAGAGCAAAGCTGCATGTTGCAGCACATTATGTTGTCATACACTTTGGAATCTCATATCAATCATGTTTGATCTTAGATTGAAAAAAGAATTTAATTCTTGTTAATTAAAGAAATTATTATATAGCATGCATGATTATATAAAATGTATGATTTATTCAGAAACATATAACATGAAATTGCGCTTCTGCTACAAAATATAATTACAACTGTCATATTGTAATGTATGTAAAATGAGAATTTTCTAGGATAGAGACTGGAAGTGAAGTTAGCACATTGGAATTCATTAATTCATTATCTAGCACTTGTCCTGTTTAAGGCACTGGAGTTTATCCCAGCTAACCTAGGGCGTGAGGCGGGGTAGAACCTGGACAATCACCGGTTAATCACATGTCTAACACTTAGAGAGAGACAACCATTCACACACACATTCACTCCTATGGACAATTTAGAGAAGACGATTTACCTAGGAACCAATCGTATGTGTTTGGAAGCGGGAGGAAACCGGAGAAATCCCACGCAAGGACGAGGAGAACATGCAAACTACACACAGAATGACTGTGTGGGAATCAAACCCATGACCTCCTTAGGAGTGCTAACCAGTCTGCCACCGTGCAGCCCACATTGGAATTCAATATATTAATAAATAATTAATTGGAATAAATTTACAATTTACAAAAAAAAAAGTTTGTAAGATCTTACACTGCATGCACATGTGATTCATTTTAATTCTGTGTTTAACTTTAGACTAGTAATACTGACCTGTCCCAAGGCTGTCCCTTGTCCACAAAAGGTCACTTATCTGACATGTTAAAGTGTCATTTGCATTTAAGTGTGCATTTTATTGACCTTTACTTTCAAGATCCTGACTGCCTGCCACTAATGCACTTACGTGACGTGATGTGTTCACTCAGCACATGCAGCAATTGTCAATTAAAGCCTCTCTAATTGTTCCTCTATTCAACAAGACCCATCTAACATGCTTGCTTTACAATTAAGAACATTGGCCAGGCTGTTTAATTTTGCCTTTTAATGAGGACTTAGTGTCAAATGGAGCCACAAATCATGATGCAACTTGTGGCCAACAAAGGCCTGTACCCTCATCAATTCTGTTTTATTTACTGAATTGGTTCTCTCATGTACTTTGGCCATTTCAGAGCTAATTGGCAAATCTGCTAACAAGAACCAAGCCTTGTCCCATGCTTATCCACACATATTTTGGGACAATAAACTGAATCAAGACCAAGATAGGATTATTTTTCTTTATTAAGTGACCAGTGTCCCTGGGGAAACAAAACAAAGCAAACAATTAATCTTTTCCCTCTATTTGTGTGGAGGAAAGGGCCACGGCTAGAATGAAGGTGGTCTCTACCTGTAGAAGGCCAGACTGGAATAATGAGTCTTGTGCCGGGGAGTAAATGGACTCCTGTGAGAACCCAGCTGACAGTTCAGCTACCCCCTACTCCTAATAATACGAGCCATGCAACCATCACTTATAACAAAAAACAAAAAAAACAAAACAAAAGAATAATTAACTAGATTCAGTGTACTAATTGTAGGGAGCCATTAAAAAGCAACCAGAGAAACGACATTAATTGCTTTTCCTAACAAAGTGTTTAATCAAATTAAGTCAGGTTTCACTGTTCACAGTTGGGTAAGTAAGAAAAGCTTATCCCAGCATTCCCCATATCAATAGGTGCTTGGGGCTTGTCGACGGACAAATTGTTACATTAGAGTTTCTTTTGTAAACTTTAAGCAGTTTAACAGCAAATTACAGGACATTGAACCTTTGCAGTTTATCGGTTGGCATAGGTCCTTGCTAAAGGGAATGAATTGTTTTCGAAACCTATTGATAAAAATCCTTTTCTTTTATATAAGTTTAAATAATTACGACGCATTATGAGCTGTTTGTAAATATTACAGTTAATGTCTAATAATTTATTTGAATTAAATAGCAACACAATACAAATGAATAATAATAATAATAATAATAATAATAATAATAACAATAATAATAATACTCATTTTATTTTGCCAATAAATGTTGCTGTAAAAATGTTTAAGTATACATTTGATGGCAGGCGTGTGTATAAATTAAACAGTATAAATAAGACATCTTTTTTTAATCAGTATAAATAAAAAAAACATCAGTATAAATAAAAAATATTTTATTTTAAATAGTCATTTATAACACATTTCATTTAGCTCTTTTCCCATTTTAAATGGCATGGTTTTCATGGAACACAGAAAATAGTGTGTACCCATCTCAATTTGAGCAAGTATTAACAGATGCCCATAGCAACTAGTTTCACAGTCTACTGACAAAAACAGTGCAGACTACATTGTCCTACATTTCTGCACCAGCCTCGCTAAAAACCTGTGGACTCATAAGGGATTGAGAGAGAGAGAATGAGAAAGGCAGAGAGAGAGAGAGAGAGAGAGAGAGAGAGAGAGAGAGAGAGAGAGAGAGAGAGAGAGAGAGAGAGCTATGCGGGGTCTGATAGAAACAGTGATGGATTCCAGTTATTAGCAGATCAAAAAGATGGATGACTCTCTGCTCTACCCAATCAACATCATCATCTAGATCTATTTAAAGATAGTCCTCGTGCTAATCAACTTATTTAAGCTGTTGATAATATCAGAGGCCAGAATAATCTGCTGTACCGGACCTCATCCGCTCGATCGATAGAATCACTTGAGCCAGCGCAAACAGAGGTAAGTAATGACTACCCTGGTCATTAATATTATTTAACAGTCCTCGTCAGACCTAATGAAGAAGAAAAACTACACCAAACCTACATTGGTTCATTATAAAAACTAACGCTGCTTAAAGTCAGGGGTTTTGTATTGTAGACATTAATTGTAAGTTACTGTATGTATAGCATGAAAACACTGATTGCACTCTGATTTCATAGCTGATGATAATGCACAAATAATTTGGGTCTTTTAGCCACAAATTTGTTGATTCAAGAAAACAAAATCCTTTTCAACTTTTAATTACTAATCAGGAATTGGTTTTCTCAATTACAAGATCTGGGTTTAGCAAATGGCGTCAGATCACCATGGCTGCTCACAAAATTTGGCTTTAAATGAATTATGCTGTACAGTATATGTATGTATTTGCTTTAGATTACATTCAGACACATTCATTTATTAAAACAATAAACAATTAACAAAACTGTTTACTGTTTTTATTAGTGAACCTGGAGGAATCCTACACTGACACATTGAGAGCAAGTGAAAATTAACTATGCTTAGGAAAAAATAAGGACCTGGACTTATGAGGCAACAATGCTCCCTGTTGTCCCACTGTAGTACTAATTCTCAAATGTGGTATATATTTAAAAAAAAATAAAAATAAAAAAACCTTAACGTTAGAACACATTGAATAATTCTAGAATGAGCTGGAACTGGAGCTGGTGCTGGAAATAAAAACGTTTCATGCCGTTCATAAGCACTAATATTTATTTATTTAAAAAGAAAAATTTTGACAGTACATTTATATTTACATTTACATTTTATATACAGTACATGCCTTCAGATAACAGCAACCAGTAATCTGTAGGCAATTGCCCCAGGAGGGCAACAAGCCATTTAAACCCACAAAATGGTGCTTTTTTACTCCTCATCCTATCCTGAGGACTGAGATATTTAGACAGGGAGCCAGATCCAGTGACAATCATTAACAATGGCTGGGCCTGAATGAAGACAAACTGGAGACAAGCCTAGTTTCCAGTAGAGCTAAGCTGCTTACAAGATAAATACTCAGAGGCTGACCCTTCGGCCCATGATGAACAACCTCTCATGTTCCATGCAGCCTTTGGCTACAACTCAGTCCTGGGGGCGGGGGATATGGACCAAGTCACTGGTCATAATACAGGAAGCAATAGGGCTTCAGATTGAAGATATGGATGAGAGACTATGACTACTGAGAACCATTATGCACTTTAAAAAATATCTATTTTTAATAAAGCCATTTATTTACTGTGTTTTACTGCAGAGTTTTTATCTTCTTTGTGTAACAATTTCATTCAGGTTAATGAGTAGTCTGAATTATGTTCATTCACAAGATGATTCATAATAAACAGGCTCTTAAGCAGTCTGTGAATGGAAGCAAGACCAATTGGAGAATTCATACAGCAACTAATGACCAATAGCATGTAGACTATGTGTTGTTATTGCTTTCCCAACAAAAGACTATGCCCCAGTAGTGGAATCAAGGTCAGCATAAGGTCTATTGCCCAACCTAATTACAACCAAAACACAGGCGCTGAAATGCCCTGGGGTCAAGTAAAGAGAAGATGTGAAGGAGGAAACTGCATGGAATAGAGCCACTGACCCTTACAGGCATGCTGAGACTGGATCAGGACTGTTCCACAATATAATCAATAAATATATTTTTTTTAAAATTCATCGGTCAAAAGGGTACACTTATAGCACCTTAATGTAACATATACCACACAGATACAGATTTTACAGCATATGTAATTTGACATGTTATTTTTATTACAATCAATACGTTTCTCTGTATGTCTGTCTGTCTGTCTGTCTGTCTGTATATCTATCTACAACCTGGCATCCACATACATGGACATACTAAAATGCAAGCAAAAACAAATCTTTGGCGGAGGATACACAAGGCTAGTACATCCAAAATCTGGAAAGGGCTGGAGAAAGATCTGCTGCTGACAATGAATTACACTACAAACAAGAAAGACAAAAAAAATATGTAACTAAAAAACTTAAAAATTAAGAACGCAGTGTAAAAGAAAACATTCTGACAGAATGTTCAGAATATAGTCAATAGGGAAGATAAGAATGACCATTAGATCGACTGTTAATTTTATCCTACTATATGTTAACTTTTAAAAACTGCTGCACTTTTCTATCCTTATGTGTGGAGATAAATCTCTAAAGAGTATTGGCACAATGTGTCCACTCAGCAAATGATTCTCTAGTATCCTCGTCCTGTTAAACATATTTTATTTAAATAGAGGATAATTCAACGTCTAGAAGTTATATGTCACATAACTTATCAACTTTATTAGACCCACTTTGCTGTTATCCACTTTACAGAGTTTCCTCAGGAGCGTATATTGTAGGCTCTGGATAATCAACTTATCTTCCTTTCCATTACAGCGCAAGAAAAGAAAACAGAGGAAGAAGAAAAGAGTTTTTTTTTTGCCTGTGCACTCCTGCACTACATCTAAAAATAAGCTGATAGTAAAGGTTTCTTGCAGCTTGTAGCCTCCTGGCCCTTAACCTCTCCCAAAGTTGTAGATGAAATGTCAGCGCTGGACCCTCAGGTATAAGTTAGCGGCCTAACTGGACAGCGCCATGGTATGAATCACTGTCATTCTAAATGTAGAATCAGCAATTCCAGAGCCTTCCTATCTGGAAATGTAAAAGGGAGTAAGAGCTGCTCCAGGAGCTTTGCTATTGATTTTTTCCACTGAACAAAGAGACTTTCGCAAATACATGATACATCATAATCATGCAATTTGTACCTTCTAGTCAACAAAAAAAATACACAAAGACGTTGACCTGTAAATGTAATAAATAAATAACTATATATATAAAAAATTTAAATATACAGTTAATGCTTTTTTTTTTTGGAAAGATTACTGAATATATAGTTGTATACATTATTTTATTCGTTTTTTAGAGAACCAAATGCTTGTATTTTGTTGATGGATTTACAGCATTTTTCAGACGCTGTTATCCAGAGCAACTTACAACTGAGCAATTCAGGATTAGGGGCCTTGCTCTGGGGCCAAGTAGTGGTAGCTTAGTGGTGATGGGAATTGAACCCCAATCTTCAGATCAACAGTCCAGCAACTTAACCAGTGTTCACATAGAGCACAGTACTACTTCTGTAGTAGTACTAATACTGTTGCTGTTTTTGTGCTATTATGCTATAAATTGAGAGAAAAAAAACAAACCAAAAATTAAAATCGTATTTTCTATCTTGTTTTGGTGTGCTAGCATGGCTTTTTCTAGGAAAAGACTAGTTACTATTACTATAACTATTACTACTATACTATAACTACCCAAAAAATATGATCAATTACTGGTTATGTATGCCACTATTACTGGTTGCCACTATAGATAGGTAGCAATTGAACAAAAGAGAGTGTGTAAGAGAGAGAGAGAGAGAGAAGAAGCGAGAGAGAGAGAAGAAGCGAGACATACAGGCTGTCTGATCCTTTCTCTCACCTACCCAGCAGACTCGGCAGTGCATGCCACACTGCATCACACCCAGTTTGCCTCTTTTTCCCAGACAGTCTGTAACACTTTTCCTGATCTCTTTCATCTTGATGTATTGTCAATATATAGATTGTTGTGCTCTCTAATTCAGTGAAAAATCTAGTTTTCCATTAGTCTCTGCCTTTCTAATTTTTGCCACCTATTTGCCACGTGTAATTATTAAAGGCAGATTCAAGAAAGCAATTACTGAACTTATCGTTTGTATCTTTGAAATCTTAATAAGCAGTAAGCTCTTGTCCTGGGAGAGCACAAGACAATTCGAAAGGTCTTACTAGTTGCTCAGCAGGAGAGTCTTTTTTCTATCTGTGCTACCAGAAGTAGTAGCAGTAGTAGCGCCTATGTTTATAAAACATTATAATAAACTCACAAAATATTAATGTGCAATGAAACTGTGGTGAAATGTTAGTTATTACATTGGAGATTTAAACCCAAGTGCCCTTCTATTCTAATGTTGTATAAAGTTTAAAAGCAGAATGTCTATGAGACATTAACTTAGCTAGCTAGCATGTATTATTTTATTATACTGTACTTTAGCTATAATATGTGTAATACCAGATAAGAAATAAAACCAAAATACGTATAATTACTACTCTTACTATCACAGCCTATAATTAATATTATTCAAGAAAAGTGCTTGGGGTCATCATCTGCTTTATTGCTGATTGGCTTTTCCCGTGTTCTAATGTTGCAAAGGGAAAACTGTCAAGCTAGTTTCTGACACACATTTGCATTCTTCAATGACAAGTGACACCAGTGAAAGGCCACAGAAAACTGTTTATTGATCACTGTAAAACTATTCAAGGGAGCAGATAAGGTTATATCTAAAGGAGCTCGTTTTCATGAACGACATTACAGGTCTGTGTGCAGCAGTGGGCTTAAAGAGCGCACATTCATTAAATCATGCCACTTGTACTTATTTCGCTCTAAAGATCTACCAGTTTGGTGTGCATGGATTGTGATGGAACAGGCATAGTGTTCTTCAGTACTATTAGGTGTTCAGTGTGGCTATTCATAATCTATTGCATGCTAAATGCTGGGGCTGTCACGGTGCATTTACAGGGTGAGGAGTTGGAAAACGGCCAGCTAATGAAATGGGAGTAACTTGTAGCCAAAGCTGTTTGACACTGTCAGCTGCCCCTTTCTCACAATTATATTAATTCCCATTGCAATGCTGACCTTTTCCTTTAGAGAGCAAAGGAAATATACGTGAAGATTATGGATTTGGGCCTTAACTGCACTTTAGTGACTCCTACATGAGCACATAATGTCTAAACCTAGTTGAGATTTGCAAAGAATTTTTAAAACCTGAAAATATTACACTTTTAAAAAATAATGCAAGAATTTTATGTGCTGTATTGTACTCTAATATTGTACTCTTACATTTTCAGAAGACTAGCACTGTGCTTAACCCTGGGTTCGCATCACTTTAAAAGTAAAGTTAAAGTTAGGTTTATTGGTCACATGCACATCATACAGTACAATGCTTTGATTCTGCATATCCCAGCATACAAATTTGAACGCTGGGGTCAGAGCACAGGGTCAGCCAGAATGAACAGCGCCCCTGGAGCAGGTGAGGTTAAGGGCCTTGCTCAAGGACCCAATGATGGTGGCCTGCCTGGTGCAGGGCTTGAACCCCTGACCTTCTGATCACTGACCCAGAGCCTCATACCATTGAGCCATCGCCACCCTTTATATTGATTTTGTATCATCAGGTAGAGGAAGGTTTAAATTTGTAATTTAGAAAAAGAGTTAACCGGTTTTGTTTAACCAGGGTTGTGGAACTCTGCATTGTGGTGCCAAATACACTATATAGACAAAAGTACTGGAACCAATGTTCCCTCTAACCTGCGCGCTTGCGCAATTGTGCACTGCTCGCACATTCTCAGCGCACAAGAAAATCTATGCCGCGCATAAAATAAAATTCAATATTAATGTATTAAGTAATATCTAATATTAGACCTAATCTAATCTAATTAATTTGACCAATAATATTGTTTTCTGTGCCATTTTGCGTTGCAACTCAGTGAGTGACAGGAGTCCAGCCAATGATACGATAAGGTTCACTTACACTACGCAGCCAATCATAGCATTGATAGTGCTTGCTTATGTGCCCTGCCTATACGCGCCGTGCAGGTAATGCTAATGCTAACCCCTTATTATGGCGAAACGAACGGGCAGCGACACATCCACTCACCAAGCCAAAGTAAAAAAGAAATGCGGTTCTTTTAAGATGGA
>JAOUQX010000025.1:1229711-1245438 GCA_028566295.1 Liobagrus marginatus
GTTAAGGGCCTTGCTCAAGGACCCAATGACAGTGGCTTGCCTGGTGCAGGGCTTGAACCCCCGACCTTCTGATCACTAACCCAGAGCCTTATACCATCGGGCCACCGCCACCCCTGTGCTGAGATTACAGGGTCTTTCTGTGTGGAGTTTACATGTTCTCCCTGTGCTTGTGCGGTTTTCCCATGGTAGTCCAGTTTTATCCCGCCTCCAAACACATGTGATTGGGCATAGGTGAATTGGCTACTCTAAGTTGTAGATAGGAGTGAATGTGAGTGTGAATCGTTATCTCTAAGCCCTGTGATTAACTGACGATTGTCCATGGTGTACCCTGCCTCACACAATGGAGGGGATGGAAGGTATTGGTATAGGTTTAAGTAGTCTGTCTCCAGAAGGAAAGTAAGCCATTTTCATTCACACAATATTCTATGAACAAGAGTGTTTTTATACTGAACTGTCGCAGACACAAGGCTGCAGGTTGAGTACCACATGTGAACACAGTCTTTGCCTATGTTTAGTACAACAGCACAATTGTAACTGTTACACTGCTTTTGATTTTTGATCTACTTTGGGTTCTTAAAGAAAAAAATTAATAGAGAGTAACTGAAAATTTAGACACAATATGACCAAAGATTTTGTTCACTGTTGTTTGTACACAAAAATATTTCCTAATTAAGCCATAGCTGTATTGACTGTTCTGTGTTGCCCGGCAATGCACAGACCTACAGACATTCTGTAGTGGGTAATGATTTCAACATAGCTGTGTGGCAGGCATGCTAACCACTTTGCCACCATTTAAAATGTAAAAGTCTATATGGGTTATTGTAACGGCAGTACCGGCACCCACCCTGTAGATGGAGCGCTTCCCCTGAACAATGGCCTCAGACTCACTGCCACATCACTTTCTGTTTGTTTAGCAGGTAAGCCATGTGTGTGCCGTTGTTCAGGGCGAGACATTGTATTGGTATTGTATGCTTCTCATGTTTGCTAGCCACGCTAGCCGTTTATGTTTGGACTCCAAGTAACATTTGTATAGGCTTCATGTTTGCTAGCCATGCTAGCCGGTTATGTTTATAGTTTATGTTTGTGTTATCTACGTTGGCCGATTGCCACGCTAGCTCTGCTAGCCGTTTTTGTTCTAGCCTAGCATTCAGTGTGTTGTAGCTTTAGCCGCGTTTTGCACGTGTGCATGTTTTGTTTTGGAACCACTGTTTGCAAATAAAAAGCCTCCTGCACATGGATCCTGCCTTCTCTCTGCCTCGCTTACAGTTATTATATGTCTCATCTGTCAATCACATGGTATGTTAAAATTAAACGTGGTCAATTATATATACTAAAAGAACAAGACTGTAATAACAGCAACTCATTAACAATTAACTTTATGATTAACCTCATTAGCATTTCAGTAATTAGTCATGAATTACTGTGTGTAATCCTTATAATCACTACATAGTATGATGACTCACATTAAGGATCCAATTGCCTTCCTTTATACAATTATTAAAATTGTTTTAGATACTTTAAAGTGTTGGTTTCACTTATATATTCTAACTGTTTGTATATAACTTTAAACATCAGAGTGTAACAGCCTTTTAGGCCATTTTAATGCCTAAAATATTACAATGTTATACTTACTACTGTAAATCATGATGATGTGAAACACATTGAAACATTGGTTAATCGACAGCACATTATTTACAATACGTTTAAAATGCCATTAACAAAGAATTTTTGTTTGTGCATTTATTTGTGCGTTTTTATTTGTGCGTTATTGATACCATAGTTCACATAGTAAACATACTTATAATTTGTGATGACTATCTTTCATGATAATACTGTAACTCCATGTTAACCTTGTGAAATACCTGCTGAAAACAAGACTGGTCAATGGTGGCCAAAGGTAATGTAGAAGTGCACCAGCCCCATAATGTCTATATCAGGGGTCACCAACATGGTGCCCGCGAGCACCAGTTAGCCCGCAAGGGCCACATGAGGTGCCCGTGGACCCGTTTTAAAGATAGCACACCATAGCACCACTTACCAGTGAGCTGCATCTATATTTTGCATTGCTATTCTTTTTTAAATCAGGCTTGCATTAATGTAAATTTTAAAATATAATTACCGGTACTTATAAAGATTTATAGCAATAAAGTGTTGCATATTGCAATTTATCTGTTTCCTACCTTGTTCGATAATTGCATCAAAGGCAAGCTTTGTCAAGGTTAATGCACTTATAGAAAAAATAATTACACCCACTCCATTCCGTACTGCAATTCACTTAAGAGGAATAATACCAAGTATATACTCAGTGACTTAAAGTATATGAGTCATGCAAGTACTGACCAGTATATACCAGTACAAGCCCATCCTCAACCTCACCCATATTATTAAATGTATATTTTTTTCCCTTAAGTTCTTGTATATAACCCTAAGACACATTCTCTTCCTACCATTCTGGATAACAGCCAGACTCAAATTTCAAGTGTGTCATTTTATAGACACTGTCCTCCTTTTAGTCACTGCTCAGTGCTAGAGAAGACATCTGTTTGGTCCTCATCTAGCCTTTCTGACATCTCTTCTTGAATCAGAAACTGAGCGTTCTCAGCCCACAGTAAATCTGTCACACACATTTAAAAAATCTTCTAAATAATAAAAAAACTTTTACAATTTCCTTTTCACATTATTAAACTTCAAAATTACTGAATATAGAGTTCATTCAGAATGTGTAAATGTGGGAGTACTTGAATGTGTGTAAACATGCCCATGGTGTATTTCTGTTTTGTGCTTCTGTTATTTGCTGTGGACCCACTATGACCTTAATTACTATGAGCAGAAAACCTAAAACAGTTATTAAAGATAAATTATTATTATTATTATTATGATATTGCTATTTGATTTTGAACATAAATATTTTCTTACATTTTCCAACATAATAGAATAAGTTCCTTCAGGAAAACCCACTAATACTATTACAATTTGAACACATATCTGAACTAAATATTGCAAATAGCTGTTTTATTTATTTATTTTTATAACACAACTGAGCCAAATGAATTAGATAAAACTATTCACTAAGAATATTTTATAGCATTGGTTAAAAGTTAACATACACAATAAGAACAGTTATGAATGATTAAACAACACAAATAATGGAAAAATGTTTGTAATCCTTGCATGTTAGCGTAGCCACTTAAGATCTTACAGGGCATATCCTAAGGAACAACTTTTTCTCATACAACTGTCGTTCTGCGACAACTGCAAACAAGCTGAACTGCAGCATTGAGCCATAACAACATACTGCATGTCTGGTTTGCTGTAATGAACTGCTGTTTACACCAAATAAAGTGGATGGAAGAACATTGGCCTAAATAAGGTGCTTCAGTTTCTAACATCCTCCAGAGGCCAAGGGAGGAGGTCTCCACTGGCAACCGGAGACGCCTTAACCCCCTCCATTCAAACATAACAGTCTAGCTTAATGGGAAATACAGAGATCAATGGAATATGTTAAAGGAGTCATTCCTACAGATGAATGACACCAGTGCCTAAGTCTAAGCATACAAAGCTTCAAACAATAAAATGCATGCAGAGACATGATGAGCGCTGTAGCATAAAGTAGATTCAGAATGAAATAAACATTCACATTTAACGGAAATATTTTACAAGCTTGGCAATGTGTATCATATTAATAATATTATATAATTCATTCATTAATTCATTGTCTAGCGCTTATCCTGTTCAGGGGCTCTGGAGTCTATCACAGCTAACTTAGGGGTACACCCTGGACAATTGCCAGTTAATCACAGGACTAACACTTAGAGACAGACAACCATTCACACACACATTCACTCCTATGGACAATTTAGAGTAACCAACTCACCTATGCCCAATCACATGTTTGGAGCCGGGAGGAAACCGGAGTACCCAGGGAAAATCCGCACAAGCACGGGTTGAGAACATGCAAACGCCACATAGAAAGACCCTAAGTGGGAATCGAACCCATGGCCTTCTTGCTGTGGCAGGAATGCTAACCACTGTGCCCGCATGCCACCATTCCAATTCCTCAGTGTCTAAAGTGTAAAAGAATATATGGGTTATTATATCTCTAATCTTATTATTATAATATCTGTAAATTGCAAATTTCCATAAAAACATAACTCAATGACAAATTTTTTAGAGCAGTGTGATTAGATGGTAGGTTATTTTGTTGGAAGCCTTTGAGGATTTAAAGTTTAAACCCCAGCTATGCGATACAGTGCGAGTGCCGAGGAAGAAAAATCTTTATTTTATCTTTATGTAAAATACGAAGATTGTATTTTACATTGTAGCCATGGAAGGTCATGCTTAATAGTCAACCCAAAGCATGTTTAAAATCTTTTTTTTATGATTGAAAATCTCTAATAATTGAACTTCTATTCTACTGTTGGAATAGTGGAATAAAACGCTGGAGTACTGTGGGAAGGGTTAAACGGCAAAATTAATTTAAAAAGAAAGATTTTAAAACTACAGCTCCAGTCTTGCAAAAAAAAATATGGTATTGTTTTCATTCGTTTTACAATTTCATGTATTTTCTATAGCCATTATGTAAAATTAGATTCATTTTTATGAAAACAAAATCATTCAGGGCAATTAAAAAAAAAAGATTGCTAGCAATTGTTAAAATATTCTTCTTTAGTACAAACATTTCTATCCATTTTCCTGAAGTGTGCCAGATGATGACTGTCACCTGTCAGTAAACAGTTTCTAAGGGCAAGCAATATGAGTGCATGTTAGAGGACACATGTCTACTCAGTGCTCTGGCTGACAGAAATTGACAGACTGACATGTTTCGCTGAAGTATCTCTTCACTGCTAGTTTCGTGTCTTTTTTATTTTCCACCATTTAAATAGTGTCTACTTTAAATTATTCTTCCTCCCTTTATATACACAAATTATTAGCCAACTCGAATCTTTTTTATATAAAGTGAGCATGATATCTACTGAATTTACACACAAATAGAATACATTTTTATTAATAGAGTTCTATTTATTTTTTTATAAATAACCATCTTTTCTTTCTTTTTATTGAGTATTTGGACTTGTTTGACTTGTTATTGTCTTAATTGTGTCTAAATGCTTTGTTTCAATTCTTCCTGTGTGTTTGGTATACATTACTATACAGCAGTGCTTCCCTCTTCTGGACTAATACAGTACTAACACCATTAATTTAAAAAGCCCCTTAAACAACACACAGAAATCAATTAAATGAAAACAAACATTAAATACAGATGTCAATTCAACATGCATCACGATAACTTAAGAGGAAAGATATAATGTCTTGTGGTCTATGTATTGCTATTTCCTTTAGTCATTATAATTGACTAATTGTATCCATTTGGTTCTAATTATTTATGAATAGTTATTACAATTGTTCACAATAATTTGCCACATTATTAAAAACCCCTGGTGTTATTAAATTCAACACCTTATTCAAAACAGCAGGCAAACATAGTTTGGCATGGTATAATTGGGTTTCTTTTTAAAGGTTGCATATATTAGTATCCATCATTGCTGTCATTACATCAATTAATGCTGCTGAAGTGTGAAAAATTGTCACAAGGCTGGCCGAAACCTTTCCCCATGCTTCACGAGAAGAACTTTCCACCCAGCCTTTTTTCCACTGGCATTAACTGCTGTCATTCCAGAAACAACAGAGCCCAGTGGTGTCAATTATATTTGATTGACTGAATAAAGCGCACACAAATAAGCCAAAACAACAGACACAAAAATCTATATATGACTCCTCCTGTCAAATCAAGCAGTTCTCTCTTTTATTTTCATGCTACACAACAGGCTGTCGGCTCCGTGCCTAAACGTTCTTCTCACAGCCCCACACCATCACCAATTAAACTGCCTGCCTCCTGAAAGGTGCCGAATGACTCCCTTGGACATTGCCTCAAACTGTTGTCCAATGAACAAGGGCTAATTCATCAGTTTAACTTCACTTACAAAAACACAACCTCCCCAGGTATTGTTTTTTATATTAAAAAAATGAGATGCTTCTCTCACTGGAGGGAAACATAAAGCTGGTGTTTTGTAGTGTATAGTTTGTGAATAAAAACAAGGCAATTCTGATATGTGAATACTTCATACTAAAATTATTTCTGATAGAAATCTCATCATGGGCTGTGACTCCCTGTTCATTACTTGGTACAGGATATTAATCAGGCTGAAATAATGGATGTAATGTAATGTATGTAAAGATTTTAATTAGAAAATTGTGAATGCACATAGTTAACAGTTAGATATTTATTTTTCATTTTAGGATTACATTAGAATCAATCGTTTTTTTTGGTTCAAACAAATTTAAATTATAAATCATAAATGTTTTAAAATGGAAGAAGCTTAAATAAAACAAACAATTAATTCTTAAAGCATTAAACTGCATTTGATCAAAATCAGGAAACCTTTTTCAGCCATGCAGAATCTAAAAAAGATTCTAGTCTAGTAATGTGATGTGTTCTGAATGAAATGTAGTGCTCATAAATATTTACTGTCATTTTCTAACACTAAGACCAACTAAAAAGTCAGGAAAGTTTAGTCTGCATTGCAATTGGGTTATAAAAACAACTTTGAGCAGGGAATGTGTTTTTCTTACTAAATAGAATACAATTATAAAATGAGATCATGAAAATCACAGTGATATGAAATAATACTTTTAACTGCATTTATCCATAAGTTATGGAGAATGCACAATTTGCTGTGTCTGAAAACGCATACTGTTTCAGTAGTTACTAAATTTGAGTTAGAACATACTTCCCCGACTGTTAAAAAAGTATATTGTATATAGTATGATTATGGCTAAATCTGCCATGTTCACTTTATAATGTGAACTTCAAAATCGGGGTGAAAGTAGTAGGTTATCTGGGTACTTACTTTAACCTACGGTTTTTCAAATACTAAGAATTCAGACACACTACTAGTAAGTGTGCGATTTTGTACGCAGCCCATGTGTTAGACATATATACAGATTAAAAAAATCATTTGTGTTGCCTTGCAAAAAAATAGCATTTCTACAAATGTTGATTTCAAATTGTATGCTTTAACCATTTAAGACCTGCCATAGAAAAATTCAACCAGAGTTTTGAGCTACCAATTTGGTTTCAGTGTGTAGTCAGATGCTCCTCTAGGTCTTCAAGGTTTCAAGTGTTTTGGCTGGTCATTCATGTCATTTCAAGCCCAGTTATCACCAATCGGAAAATGCTGTATTTTGTACTAACTGGTTTTAAGAAAAACTGAGCACTGCATTGCACTCACAACACCTTTGTCGAAGGCACTTAAACAGCACTGGTCTTAGATTTGCATTTTAACAGACCCCCTGGACTAGCCTTAGCATCTGATTTTTTCCCAGATGGACTTTGTGCTGAACTTGAAGGTGAGTGCTTGCCAACAGATGTGCCTTGAGCATTATTATTGTTGCCATTTTGATTTCCGCTTAACGTTTCCATAATGGAGCGGAATGTTCCAAAGGGTCGCTTTCCTGATTCTGAAGTTTTTTCTTTACCAGAAGCGACTTTAGCATTCCCTGCTTGAGCAGCCTTTTGGACCGCCGGTGCTTCTTCAAACGTCACTCTGAGTTTAAGGTTCTGTGAGGTTTTCCTACGAGAGGATGGCGATTTAAGAGCACTCTTCGGACTTGTGACTTTTTGCCCATTGTTAAATTCAGTCAGTTCCCCTGAAAAGTCACTTTTTGTTTCATGATCAAGATCACTACTGTCTGAAGTTGGAGAGGGATTGTGTCCATCCATGGACTTGGAAGTCCTGAGCGCAAACGAGAACTTGCGCTCAGCAGCTGAGGTATGCTTCTTATTTGTTAATTGTATAGGCTCGTCACTCTCTGCTAAAGGAAGCTGGCATGGTCTTTCTGTTCTAGGGGTGCCTGTGGGCTGCTTAGACTCATCAGGAGGATATGAGTCGGTGTCTGATTCACTGAGGGAACGCTGCATGATTTGCCTAAGGCGGGCTAGTTTCAATTCCCGCCTTTCCACCACACCGGGTCTCCGTAGTGGACCTACACCAAGTCCCAATACTGAATCTGTGCCACTGGCGCACTCTACTGCCTCCTCGTGAAACGGCTTCTCCCTGGTGCTTATTCTGTCGGCGATATCTTTTCCCAAGATCTTGCGGAGGACTGACTCAGAATCCACATGCCTCTGCCTCAACACGCATTGCCCATCGCCAGGCATAACCTCCGCAGTAAGTGTCATCTCAGGCCAGGTTTCAGCTGGAGGAATAAGCAAACTAAAAAAGAAGTGATTAAGATTACCTTATTTCATGTAAGTAGACATGTTTATTACAGTTATGTGATACAATGAAAAGAACAGAGCAAACCTTGGTGATCGTGGTCTTCCATTAAGATCTTGGGATTGCACTAACAACTGCATTTGACTCTGAAGTGCCATTCTTGCTGTAGTCTGTCTGAAAAAGAATATGTTGTGAGCAGTGAATTTGTTGACCTTCTGTTTATCTTTTTACATAATCAAAAATATACTTTTGCAGCTTGCTTACTCGTGGAGTTGCTTGGTAAGTTTGACCACCTGTGATGCCAATGACATGCACGTCTCCACAACCACGAGGTAGCGTGCACAAGTGGTATGACCTTGTCGCTCAGCACACTGAGATGGCCTTTCGCCTTGCTGGTTCGGAATGGTGACATTTGAGCCATATTCGACCAGCGTCTTTGGGAAACAAGCGGTATTTAAGGCCACAATTCAATGTATAAGTGACTACAACTATGTTCTTCTGGAGAAATACACAGATCAGTTAAATGATCCAGGAATCCAAATGTATGCACCATGGAATCTAAATATTGCTCTGTGGCTGACAGAAACCTCCTAATTTGTAGAAAAGTCTTCTGGTCATTGTGATATTGTGCCCCACACATTCCCCTACTAGTGACAAGAAGAGGAAATTGTCAGGTTAGACAAACAGGAAATCAGGAGGAGGCCTGTGTCCTGTTTCGAATTTTTCAGTCTCATAGAAAATATGCTTTGCTAAATAACATTTTCCAAAATTTTGTGTTAACAATTCCATAACTGCACTAAAAAACCAACAAACAAGACTTATACCTGAAGGCAGCTGAGATGGCCGTACTGAGCAGCAACATGCACTGCACTATTCCCATTCTGATCCACTTCATCAAGTGAGATAGCCTGTTCTTGCATAAATTGTAGTAGCCACAGCAAGATCCTTTCCTAAATAAAAGATTTTGCTGAATTGATAAGTGATAACTTTGGAAATAAAAACAATTGGCCTTAGTAATATACTTATCTTTACCTGACCATATTGTGCTGCATAGTGGATGAGACTTGGGTGGTCCCGTGTGCAGCTTAGCTCAGCAATTGCCTCCGTCTCACTCACCATCCAGCGCACACACTCCAGATGACCATTCTAGTCATAAATACAAACAAGAACACTGCTTATTTGTACATTTTTGCATTAAAATAAAACAATATATAAAAATAACGAATCACAAAAGCATCATAACACTTGCTGCATCTAATGGACAGATGTATTAAGTAAACAAATTTAAGCTAAAAAAATGGTCTAATAATGTAGTCTGTGAATAAGCAAATGATTTAAAATTAAAAATACAGACACCAAACACAAACTACTGAGCTCACCCTGACACCCAGACCAGCAGGAGTGAGCTGCTGGTTGTTGCGTTCATTGAGACAGTCCTCTCCCATAAGGGAGGTCAGGTGCTGAAGGCAGTCTGCATGCCCATTTGCAGCAGAGATATGAAGGAGGTTGTTTCCATCCTCATCTCGAATGAGTTCAAGGTTTTCAGATGCAAAATGAGGCTGAGAAGGGATGAAGGTTACATCAGATATAGAATTTCTATTAAAATACGTAAATGAACTTTTCAACCTTTTGGAGAACTTAATACTTACCAAGAGTGAAATTTGGCCCTCCCGCACAATGTTAATTATATTGTGAGACTTTTTGATTTCTTCATCACATTGTCCAAATCCTTTCGGGCTACTCCAAGGCTTGCTGGTGTCCAGCCTTCCTACTGACCCTTCCTGAACATGGAATAAAGGCTGACTGACGGACGTTTCACAGCCAGATTTGTGGGTTAGTGGATCTGGAAAAGGTCTGCCTGATAATAGCTTGTCTGCTTCAGATATAGACCGGCACAGGGAGCTTGGTGAGTGGTCATATCCAACTGTCTGTGACCTAAGATAGTCTGGATCCATAGATTTTGACTTTCTCATGTCTGGCCAGTTGACAGGTGGGAGTACACAAAACTGTGTACCGCCACTCACATTCTCAGCATGAGTAAGAGACGATGCCTTGAGGCCCACACATCTATCAGTGGCACTACTCCCTGAGATTCGCTTCTCGGAGGCTGCTCTGGGCAGGGTGGCCATCTGTTGGTTGGATTTAATGTAAGGCACATCAAGTATCTCATCCATGTCCAAGTCATAATGCTCCAGTTCCCCAAAAAGTGCTCCATTACCAATGTTTTTGCACTTGGGTGCCTGAACATCACATGGACTTACACTTGCTTGGAGACCTTTCGGGGAATCATTTCCCTCTACATTCTGCCCAGGACTTTTACTGTCAGACTCAGTGTCCAAAACCTCTGGTTGATGTTTAAGTGGTGAGACCCTTTTAACAGGTCTGAATTTACTGTACACATCAGCAATTCCAGTGGGTTTGATTCCACTTCCACTGTGTAAGGAGGCACTTCGACTCCAATTAATGCCAGGAGCTAAAGGAATACAGTGAATGTATCATTCAGTGTCACTCAAGTGTGAGTTTGCAAATGTAATACAAAAACTATATTTGATCAAAACTATTATGCTATATTATATAGGATTTTTGTAACCACAGTGTTAGAAAAGAAATCGTGTTAAAGTTTTTATAAACCTCCAGCCAACATATCCACTTTAGATTTACACAAATAACATATTCCCATTTTGTTCTTATATCAACTATAGAAGCATAATAAAATGTTTTTTAATATTTGAAACGGGACCAAGGGCATTTCAACACAATTGACCGACATTGGCACTTGGTTGAAAGGTGTTGTTAGCAGTTAAGCATTAAGCATGTCTCCAATAGGTAACTGAGTTTTTTCATCACTTTGCTTTATTTATTTATTATAATTTGCCTCAGATTTCCAAAGGTTACAAGGGTTCCTGATAGGTTTTTACACAATGACTGTGTGAAATCTTCTCCCAAGCAATAAAAACTTATTTTATAATGAAATGGGTACAAGTTAAAAGACAACATTTACATCTAGAACACTATTTATTTTTATGTAAAATTGACCTGCCTTAATTTGTTTTCATAATGTATTCAGAAACCTTCTATAGACATACCTTGTCTCTCTTCTGCTTGCCCATCATTTCTCCGGCAAAGTTCTGGAATGCTCTTCGATGTGTACTACAACAGAGACCGAAGTATTTAGCATTTACTGCAAAAACATTTAAATACAGGTAAATAATATCATTCAAACAAGAGCCCTCTTCTACAAAATATTCAGCCGAATGTATTAACAGCCAGGTGGATATTCAGTACAAGAGTATAAGTATACAAAAAGTATTCTTATATTGAGTATCTGAAATTCCAGACACAATAATGCTCCACCAATGAATAGAGTTCCCAAAGGAGTTAGATTGAACTCTGCATATTACCATGTAATGCAAAGACTAACTGACAACTCATAGTAAGTAAAGAAACGGCTTCAAATTCAAATCTTATTTAACACATACACACACACACACACACAGTGAAATGTTTTTATTCCGAATATCAGTTTACGAATTTAAAGGCTGGGGTCAGAGCACAGGGTCAGCTAGAACATGCAGCGCCCCTGTAGCAACTGTTAAGGGCCTTGCTCAAGGACCCAATGATTGGTAGCTTGCCTGGTGCGAGCCTTGAACCCCAACAATCTGATCACTGACCGCCTTAACATTGAGCCACCACCACTCCCCAATTAATGCTGACACACTCTAGCTAGAATTAAAGTAATGCAACTATTTCTGCGAAAAATCTGATGATCAGCATACCCTTCAGAAACGGCTATGAACTACCTGATTCAAAAACTGTAGGTGTGTTGTTATTATTATAAATCACTATCAGTATAATAATCAGCACAATATACTTACTTATTGTATCACAAGTTATTTACTTACAGCTAAATCATCAGTGAAATCAATCTCATCCAGGTCCAAATATTCAGGTGCATCCATTTTCTGCCAGCATTATGTCTTGGGTAGCTCTGGTAAAAATAAATAAATAAATAACCAGTTTTACCTCTTGAAGTGAGAAAATAACAGATGGGCATTATGGGTTGGTATTTACCAAAACAAAAAAGTTTGTTTTAGATTGGAAGCATTTGGTTTACAATGGGATTTATTAATCCCCTTGCTATTAATCCCCATTAATAACCCCCCTAAAACTATCAACTACCAAAACTTATCAAAATAATTATTTAAACTTTTCATGATAAAAATGAAAATAACTAAGAAGAGCAGGATATATCTCTAAAAAATTTGATCCGAGTTTTTATTCTCTCTGTGCATGCGTTATAGCCCTTTGTTAGAAGTGCAACGGCTTGTGCTGCGTGTCAGCCGGAGGCGAGAGACGATGTCAAGAAAATCACTTTCGTGAACCGTTATTCTGCAAGTTGATCCTTGTCTCATGTCTTCAAACAATGTTGTTCCAGAACTGCCTGGGCTTTTTGAAAAAGATGTTTTTGGCAAACTGTAATCTGCTCTTCCTGTTTCTGAGGCTTACCAGGAGTTGACATTTTGCGGTGAACCCTCTGGATTTACCCAGGTGAAACCTGCTCTGATTGTTGACTTTAACAGATATTCTAACCTCTTGGTTGGTTTTGGATCTGTGTTGCAAAGGCGTTTTTCTTCAGCATAGACTAAAGAAAGACTTTTGTCATTATCCAAAGCATTCTTCTGTTTAGTCTTTTTTTTTTTTTTAAAGAATGCATCATATGCATAATTTGGCCATTTTGTTGCCATCTGTCTAACTAACTTGTTTGTATTTTTCCATGAGTAATTATAGTTTGCCTCACTGTAAGTTAACACGCTTTGGACTTCATATTGAGAGACAGGTTTCAAATGAAAATCACACACTGGTAATTAACTCTACGCCTTTAATCTATTAAATTAGACATAAAATAATTATATACGGTCACAGTCCATATCCATAGAACAGCTTAGCTGCTGTTTAATCCACTGTGGGAGAGGAAAGCAATAATATAGCTCGTTATACGGGTGTTTCAATTTTCTTCGTACAATTACTATGAACTGCTCAGGTGACCGCGTACCGTTATACAGTTTATTATGGCATCCTGTCTGTGTGCAATACGATCAATATGCCATGGGCAGTATAATAATAATATCTGCACACATACTCTAACCAATACATCTACATATGGATAGAATTCTAGACGGGCAGGATGGTGTTGAACGGTGTCAAACAGTGATCAGATGTATTAGTGTTTTTTTTTTGCCGCTAGCGTCCGTCTCACTTAGCTACGCTAGCTAGCTACCTCGGTCTGTAAAGGATATGCTGGTAAAACATACAAAGAAAGTTATAAGGCGCAAACGCTTCCATCATTTGACTCGGTTTACAACACGTCTTTGTTCATTGCTTATGAACAATGTCTCGCTCTACCAGTAGACCTTTTTAGCAGGTAAGGACATCATACTAGAAAAAAAATCCCTGTCCTGTGCAAAGGCTGCTTTTCCTATTGTTTGTTGGAATGATTAGCTTAGCTAGTTATCTTAGAGGAGGGCTTGTCTACTGGAATCGACTGTAAATGAGCTTTCTATTCCGTTTATCGACACCAGTTCTATTAGCCTCCTGCTCCAAAAATAACAATTCAACGGCCAGAAATACCTTTAAGACCAAAGTTGTGCTTTGCTTTCCCGAGGACTTAAAGCTGTTTTCTTCAGAACCACTTCACAAACCGCACAAAAATTGATATAGGTTGCCTCCCAAATTACTACCTATTTGAGATTAGGTGCACTAGGTAGTGTGTATGAGTCATTATTTCATGTCCTACGTAGTGTTCTTAGAATAGAAGTGTGGTGTTATTTGGAATGTGGTCATGAGGAACAGGCGGCGCACCGTTATTCCTGGTTATTCCAAGGAAACCGGATTTGCACGAAGGGTGCTGTGGCTGGGCCACATCACATCATATCCATCGAAATACTCTGCTTTTTAAAACATGTCCAAAATGACCGACAACGTATATTTTCTTTTCCATGCTATTTTGTACAAATAGGCATTAAATATGTTTTCCATGAAAGATATTCTAATTTTTGATTTACTGGAACGTCTTTAGATTGCAATAAAGCCTCTAAGTCTAAAGTCTGTTATCTTCAAGCTAGCTACATCAAGCATTTGTATTAGGTAGAATTTCTGCATTCTGCATAAGCGTGCACTGTACCAAAACATGCGATGTAAAAATACATAATTAAATATTTATATAATAGTTTATATTTTATACTTAATGCATAATTAACGCATAATGCGATTATGAATAAAGAATAGTAAATTAAAATAAATTGCTAAGCAATTTCATTCATTCATGGTCTATCATTTTAAATGTAACTTTTGTTTGTACAAACGCCTTGTCACTGTTCTACAATATCGCCCTCTAGTGGATATTTTGTGACGTGATCGTCACAGAAGTATTAACATGAAGATCTGAAAAGATACAGACAGTATTTTTAATTTATTTGATTTCGCTTATACATTACAGAGAATCAAGATGGTTCTTGAACTATAAATTATTACTATTTGGTAATATCAAATATGAAATTAGAAATTATTATACATTGTAATTATTTTTAAATGAAACACCTGTCCCATGGAAAAAATAATCCCAGAAAGCCATATGACTTTATGATAGTTGCATTACTAGAACCAAAACAGTTTTGAAAACTTCAGTGCAGGATGAAGATTTTTAGAAATGCTGATTGCAGTGTTGCTTTGTGGACAGTGAAACCTGACATTTTGGCTTGTGACCTCGGCAAGCGTGCTGATTTGTTGGGAGATTTTGCGCCACTATACATGCTTACAATACATGTGTGCTAATGTTAGGCTTTTATGGAAATTTGTGAAAGTAACAGCCCACAATATGAATTGCTAACATTATTGGTTTGATAGTATAGGTCTAATATAGGCTTTTAGCACTCTAAATTTGCTGTAAGAGGTGAAACCCGAGGCTAACGGAAAGCGCTAATGCTAAAGGCTAAAACTCTAATGCACTTAGGCGTCCATATACTGATGGAATTTAAGGAGCACTGGCTTGAGATTTGCATGGTTGAAATCTCCAGAGTCATTAAACAGTCCATTGGGTTGTGTGTTCTGCAGTACTATAATCTTAGTGCTAGGTGGATATGTACACTCAGAATACTATAACAGCCCATCTAACAGTCACAAACTCCACATGTGGAGCAGTAAATTGAAACTAGTGTAGCGGACCTACGTAATTTTTTGTGTTTGAGACGTTTGTTTTATTTTCGCCATGGGCGCAGCCATTTTGTGCACGCGCCGGAGGTGTGCACGCGCAGGAGGCGCGGGGTGACCTGGGAAAAACCCAGTAGTTGTTTTGGAGAGAAGCCGTGAACACAGACGTGTGTTAGTGCTCGCACAGTTAAGTACGTTTTGGAAAGTTTAAACTCGTGATAAACCTCCGAGTAGGTTAGTGTCGG
>JAOUQX010000025.1:1297108-1317071 GCA_028566295.1 Liobagrus marginatus
TACCACCTACGGAACGTACGATGCACGCAACCTTTTACCCCTAGACGTGGCGTGCGGGCCACGTACTCACACCTTGCACAACCATGAGTGTGACGTGCGTGCTCTTGCCACGTCCGACCCAAAAACGCCGCGAACGTAACCTCCACAGAACACGCACGGACAAAAAAAACGCACGGCGGGTTGTGACCGAGGCTTTAAACAAACTCCAGAATGTTGGCTATTTAAAGAAACTGTGTGTGTGTGTGTTCGAAATAATCCAGAATGTCTCATCACAGCTAACCTGAACGGTGTGTTAGAGGGTTCGAATAAAGCCTTGTGTCTGAAAAGAGCTGGTCCAGATGCCATGGTCCCATCAAGTGTGTGTGTGATGTATTTGGAAGGAGGCCCACCGCAAAGCTCCAGTCTCTTGAGTAACACCTGTTCCCATCGCTGGAGCATTTTAATCACAGAGTGGCACAATGGGGAGCATACAGGTAGATCTACAACACACACAAAAAAATAAACATCATCAGCCATAATCAACAAGCAAGTAACAAAACCCAGGGTATGACTTTAGTCAAATCTTACAGACAGGATAAGCTTTCCAGACATACACGATATGACCAAAGGTGTGTGCACTATCACGCCAACATGTACTTATTAAAAATTCCGTTCCAGAGGTATTGTCCCATCGACTATATTAACCTATACTCTTCTGAATAGGCATACCACTAGATTTTAAAGCGTGGCAACAGGGATTTAGCATTAGTGAGGTCAGGTAATGATGTCCAGCTTGGTGCTGTATTCCACTTCATCCCAGTGGTGTTTAACCTGGCAAACCAGGTCTTCCATACAGGGCATTTTCATAGGGGAACATGTTTGGGCCTCTTAGATGGATAGTCATAATTCCTGGCCAATATTGCAGAAACAATTAGAACTTATGCCTTAAGTAATGCTGTCAGTAAACACAATCATGACATAAATCATGACATTTCTTTATAAACTACGCGATGTGTGTGGCTTCATGATGTACATGTGCTCCATACTCCTCATTCTAATTCACACTGTTGATCATCTTTATTAAAATTGTCCTGTTGGGGTGCATGTGGTCATACAAGATGCGCTTATTCTTTCACACGTAGGCTCATACATAGTCTTTTTTGCTGTAGCTCTTATAACTTAACTGAAACTTGCAGGACTATCACTTTTAAACTTTTATATTTTATTGTTTTTGGATTGGATTTACTAATTAAGGCTTTAGTTCCTACCTGAGAGGTCATAGCCAGCCATGGGATAGAATGATTTCAAGTTAGCCAGCAACAGTTGCACCATGGTCACACGCATCAAACACCAACTGAGGACAGAAAAATATGCCATTTATTCACATTGCTGCAAAACTACAGCATGGCTGAAAAATATATGGCATGCAATAGCCTGAATACCTATAAGAGTTATTGTTGGAATGTTCTTGAAGGGGAGAGTTGGGGTCAAATACATCTCCAAAAGCATCTTCATCATCTTCCTCATCACTTCCCTGGCTTTCTTCTGAATCGTACTCAACTTGGCTTGCAGACAGCGGCAGGAAAGGCTGGCAGAGTCGTATAAATGTAGACATATCAGGCTTAATTGATTTAAAAACGCAGATAGGATTGGACAGAACATTTATTGTCTTGTACCTTTGCAGTAAAGTAGTCCCAGATACTGAGTTCAGGAGGCACGAAGCGTTCTTTAAAAATGGACACTTCTTGCTCTACTATAGGGCCGGGGCTTACTGGGCTGTCTGGTACCTCCCTGTTACTGCTTTTGGAAGAATGAAGCCTGTAGCGCCTCTGCACACATTCCTGGTCTTCATTCATGCCTGGGGTTGCCACACACAGCAAAATATCATGAGAAGCAGAAATATGCTTCCTAGATAAACGTGTTTGTATTGTCAATAAGCAAATCAGACAAATTTTGATAGACGTTAGTACTTCTACCAAATAATACATTTAATTTATACATTGATACAAAAATAAATGTGCCAGCAACTTCAGCTGTCAAATAGCAA
Source organism: Liobagrus marginatus (assembly GCA_028566295.1). Lineage (NCBI taxonomy): Eukaryota > Metazoa > Chordata > Actinopteri > Siluriformes > Amblycipitidae > Liobagrus > Liobagrus marginatus. The sequence goes on from JAOUQX010000025.1 coordinate 1,299,135, forward strand.
TTTTTAAATAAAACACTAACCCAGTGTTGTGCTGGATTTTCCTGCTACAGGAAGCCGAGCGCCCCCACCAAACACAGCCACCCACAGTTTGCTGTTAAGTGGATGAGCCACGATGTGGTATAGCTCGTTGCTGGAGTGTGTGGCCAGGCCATGCACAAACAAGCTGAGGAAGATGGCTGTGAGGATCTCACACAGAAGTACGCCCACACTGGGCTGGTTCTCTTCTGCTGCTGCACCAAAGAGGCGAACCAAAGTACTGATACCTGTAAATAATACAAAGGGTAAAAAATCAGCACTACAATAATAATAATAATGATAATAATAATAATAACAACAACAACAATAATAAGGGTAAAGGAAAATATGGTTAGCACCTACCTGGCCACTGTGCTGGAGAGGTGTTAGGAATGACAGCTTCATCCATACTGTGCGTTCGCACAGGGTGTTGATGAGAAAGCAGGATGCTCTCGTAGACGGTGCCTGTGAACTGATTGATGTGACTGATGGGACAAAACGTTACACATGTAAAGCTTTAAGGGTAATAAAGAAGTAATATAAAATATTTAAAATGTACTTACAAATAGTATGGCATGATAGTTATGCAGTTATCATATCCAAAATATTATATGTGTATGGAAAATTATTTTATTCCTGTTCAGAGTACGTACTTCTTCTAAAACTACATTTAATTATTTTGAACATGCATCTATGAAGATTGACACTTGGAGCCTATTTTGGCATTACATGGTTTTATTGGCACTCGCATCATCTTTATTAGTTTACTAGTCCCACAGTAAATGGCAAACATTTATACATACCGCTACCCAAAAGCGTTCACAAAACACTTTCTAATTTGTGGGGAAATACTAAACTCTTCCAATAGTCCATCCTACCTGTAACTATGACTGTCACAGAGACACTGGTAGATGCAGGCAGACAGTGAAGCTGCCAGACTGTGCACCACAAAGATCTGCAAAGCAAAAGCAGTAAATGGATTAGAAGAGACACAACAGCGAATGAAATAAGCAAATAAACAACAAGCTTAATATTTCAATATGTACAAAAACTATACTTTATATTTTATGTACAATTTGTATCAACGGACAACAACGTTTATATTTTGTAGACATACTAGAAAAGACGCTAGAATTCAGCACCACTGGGTCATAGCACTGCAGTCTGTGAAAACTTATACCTTTCGTTCACGTTGTTGCTTCGCTTTGTTTATTATTTTTATGTTGCTTGTTTTTCATTTTATATGAAGTGTACAGTTGTACAGTTTCACATCTTGAAAAAATACTTCTAGGTTCTGTATTCCTCAGTGTTTCCTTTTTCTGTTTAGAAGATAACTGATCATTTAAAGATGCTTTGTAAAAGTTTTACAAAGCATAATAAGTAATCACGTTAGATGAGCTCACAACTACTAAATGTATTATAACCACATGAATGAATCATGTATTTCAGAAGGAATATGTGTCAATAAAGCATTTATTAACACACTAAGTCAAGGGTCAGCAACCTTAAACACTCAAAGAGCCATTTGGGCCCGTTTCCCACAGAAAAAAAAACAGGGAACCACAAAACCCTTTTGACAACACTGCATATAATTTTTTTACCTTTATGGAAAGTATAGAAAAAACTGTAGTGTGTTGCATTTATGAAATCAATGAACCTGCTACCGGGTAAATGAAATTTTATTTCTGCAGGCAAACACAAATATTTTTAGTTTGAACTAACCTTAACAAAAAATATGCTGTGTTGAGGGTTCCTTTCAAATAAAATGTTCAATGTCTAATTGAGTCCTCTTTGTATTTATGACATCAAAGTTTTAACTTGCCGGCTGCAGCAAACCAAAAATGTTGTCTGCTTCTGTGTTTCGTTATCATTTAATCGCGGATTTCGCAAGTCGGCAGTTATGACGCATATTTTGAGCGACAAAAAATGAAACACGGTTTATTTTTGTGTTAAAGAGCATCATAATCTTAGAATTTAGGATTCATTTTTTATTTTTTTAAACTAACTAAAATTAAATAAATTTAAATTAAATATTTATCTATTTTCCAAATCTACAAGCCGCAGCAGAGGGATGAAAGAGCCACTTGCGGTTTCCGACCCCTGCACTGAGTAAATATTAACATATGTCTAAATAATAAGCTCTATAAATGTGCATTTGAATAGGTTACTAATCATTTACTTGGGCTTTTTAAATGATCTTATAAACCTTTGACATCGGTTTCTAAACGATGTAATCATTTACAAATTATAAATTGAGCATTAATAAGGCATGAAAATATAATTATTAAACATTATAGATATTCTTATAAATCAATAATAAAGCATTTCTAGCAATATGTATAAACGCGTTACTAATGTCTTATAATGTTGGGACAATGCTTTATAAATGAAGAAGTAACAATTCACTAATGCTTTACAAATATTTCTTAACATGCAGTTATTATAAAGTGCTACCTTATCCAGCCATTTATTATCTAGTGTTTATCCTGTTTAGGGTCGCAGGGACACTTGAGTTTACCCGGCTAACTTAGGGTGTCAGGCGTGGTACACCCTGGACAATCGGCAGTTAATCGCAGGGCTAACACTTAGAGACAGACAACCATTCACACTCACATTCACTCCTATGGACAATTTATAGTAGCTGCCCAATCACATGTGTTTGGAGGAAACCGGACTACCCAGGGAAAACCCACGCAAGCACAGGAAGAACATGCAAACTCCACACAGACAACCCTGGATGGGAATCAAACCCATACTCCCATGACCTTCTTGTGAGGCATTAATTGTGTGTATTATAATTATGTTAGTAATATCCCATCATCTGGAAAGCCCCCTTACCTCATTGTTAATGACATCTGGGTGGGGAGGAGAGTCCAGTGCATTAATAGTGTGCAGTATGTCATGTGCCAGGTTGGTCAGGTGAACTATAGGATTGGCCACAACAGTTTTGGAACTTGCAGTGCAGGCCAGCAGGAGAGGAACTGATGCATGCTGCTGAACAGGCATCTGGAAACTGTCAGCCTACATAGACAAAAGCAAGCAATTAATTATTGAGTACTGGCACTAAATAATGTGCTAAAGTAATAAAGGAAAATACATTTTTAATTCATATTCAAACAAAATATTCCCACAAAAAAGGAGAGAATCAGAATTGGGATTAGACAAAGGAGGCTACCAATTCCTGTGACGGCCTTTTGCTGAGTTTACTAATGCAGTGTCTGTGTGTGTGTCTGAAGATCTGCAGAACGGATCTGTGCTTTAGCTCAACTGGTTAGTCAGTCCATGACGACATGTCACTTTTGCAATATATTTTCCCACGTGATCAATTAACTTCAGTTAATGTTTTCAAAAAAATTAAGATGAATTTACTTCATTTGGTGTTGTTCTGTTTCTTTCACAGCTAAATAAACTCTTGCTTATTTACACCCCACGTTTTTTAACAAACCTAATAAATGCTTACTGATTTGTTTTTGTTCATATTATAATCCAAGATTTCCCCATCAAAGCACTTCTTCTTGTTTGAATTCTATTTGCGGCTGAGGTAAGTTACCTGCTGGGATTCCTGCAAAAGCAGAATCAGTTCCATCCTGACTGAAGCCAACCCTCCACCGTGGGAACCGTGTAGGCTGCAGTAGCTTAGGAAGATGCGTAGCAGAGGCTGGTTTCTCTGAAGCCACAGTCTGCGTCTGTGTTGTATCTCTCTGACCTGCTCCACAGTCCCTTGACATTCTTGCTCATCTCCAGAGGCACTACTGACTTGGCCAAGGTCAAGTGAGATGCCCCCAGCCACCTGCTGAAGGTAGGGGTTGTACCCACAACACTTCTGGAGGGCCACCACCTCCCGCTCCAGCCAGTGGCAGAGCTGATGGCGTAGCTTTCCACCATCTAGCTCATATCCTGTTGAGAGCGTCCGCAGCTCGGCGGTCAGCATCTTTAGACAAGAAATAAATTTGAGCCGAGAAGCTAAAATATCCTCGAAAAGAACAAGCGAGTGGTCTTCGGTGATATCTGTAGCTATGGAGATAGAGTCAGGAGCCTGACAAATGGCAGCAGAGCTCTCTGGTTTGATTTTTTTCATTGCTAGGCCCATTTCTTCATCCTCAGATTCTTCTTTATCACTGTCCCACTTCAGCTCCAAAGGCTCATCTTGCATGGTCATGGAAAGCTGACTCCAGTCAAAGCTCAAAACGGAGTCTGAGTGGCTGTGGTCTTCTTGTGTTGAAGATAAAGTGTCAGAGACCGACTCAAAGCCGTTAAACACAGGTTGGGGCCAGTCAAGTGTGGAGGCCTGCTCTCGCCCACTTTTGCTGTCTGGACGACTAAATGTTGGTGAGGGCTTCTCTTGGTGGTGCAGCATTTTATGTTTCTTAATAACATTGGGCATTTTGGAAAGAACTTCTAAAGCTAACATGGGGCAGCCAGCTTGTAAATGAGCATAAGCAGTAGTGAAGAACAGTCCCCTTTCGATGAGACTAATAGAGTCAGCCATGCTGCCTTGCCCAGTCAGCCCCACTTTAGCTTTTTCTGAGGATCCAAAATGGCGCCGAAGAAGTAGTGGATGGGTTCTGAGGTAGGTGTAGAAGTTGAAAACCTCTGGGTTGCACGCAGATGATTCTGTAGTCCCTGCAAGACCACCCACATGAAATTACCAAAAGATTTTAGATGCTAAAACATAAAATAACATTTAAGTTAGATGGCAAGACTTTAGACCTTGTTGTAAAGCATCAATATTTGGGTTGAGTTGCTCAAGCAAAGTGTCCAACGCGCTGCTGTAATCATCCAGAACCCAGAACGCCATACTACGTAGAAAGGGATCATGGTGCATTGGAATTTGGTGGTCATGACCCAGCACATACCGCTGCAGAATCTTCTTATAAGTGGAAGATGTCTCGAACTCAGACTCGTATAATCTGCTAATCACCAAAGCCAACTGCAGGTCCTGCATCTTCTCCAGACAAACCTTGTTTAATCAAACATGTTTAATCAGAAATAGCATGTTAGATGGTGTAGACAAGAAGAGACAAATAGATCGAAACACCAGTGGCACTAACATGGGTTCCCCTGCTGCCAACACTATTTCGTACGACCTGAATACCCAGGAAATTTATATTTAAAAAAGAAAAGTGTTGAAAAAAAATCTGTTTCAGACATTTGATCTTGCTCTGACTAAATCAATTCCAGGTGATCTGTTGGTAATTTTATTTGTCTCCTTGTTCTAACAAGAATCTTAGCTGTGAAAATTAAACTAAATCATAATGTTATTAATAAATAAATGTACCTATTAATCTAATAAATAACCTATACAATGTAACATGAACTAATTTAACAAAGTCAATAATGGCACACATAAAAAACATGGCAGTTCCTTAAAACTGCACACGCTGGGGTTTCTTAAGACTTGGCTACACCAACTAAAAAGTAATTTTGGGGACCAAATAGCTTCTCAAAAAGAAAAAGTTTTTATTCATTATAATAAATCTTAAGCAAATGTACAAAGCTGAAAAACCCAGCAAAAGCACACAACGTGTTGATCAATAATCTATAATAATTCCAGCTATGATTATAGTTACCTCAACAGCATCCCTGAGGGAGCCTGCCAACAGAAAGAAAGCTGCGGAGTGCTGAAATCTCTGTTTGCCAAGCAAAGAGAACGCGTTCTTTAATGCAGCCTTTCTCCATCTGTCCTCATTAAAGTTGTTACTGAAGAAAGCGGTCATCTTCACGTTCTTGTGGGACCTTCACAAGCCAGAAGTTCATAATTATACCAGGACTGTAAAGAGTTTCCTTTAATCCAAAATCTTAAAAACCTAAGATGTAGTAGTTCCCCCACCTGTACAGTCCCCAGACCACAGCTTTCTTCTTCATAGCTAAATAAAACAGGGCTGCATCCAGGGGATCGTTATTCTTCTGAAAAGAGGTCTTTGCTACCTAATAAGTGATGGCAAGATGAGTAACTGAATAGCAGAAAAGAACACCTTGTAGCATCGAAATTATGCACATTATGGAACCTAAATGTAAATACATTTTACATTCAAAATTTCTAGAATTCTCCTAAATAAAAAAACATTTCTTCAAAATCTGTGCCTGCACCAACCTTTTCTATGCATCTGCGAAGTTTATTAGTGCTCCTTAGCCACCAGCCTACACCCATGGCCTTCAGTTCTGGCCAGGTGGGTTCTCCTTTCTGCATGCAGGGCAGCATGTTGAGCAGTTCCTCCTCAGCGTCAGAGTGAAATGCCCACACATAGTGACATGAAGACAGTCCTGCAGACCAGGAATCAGAATTAAAGCAAATAAAACAACAAACTGCTGCCACACAGCCAGCTTGTGATCAAACAAAAAGCTAGGAAGCATAAAAGCCCAGATTCCTATTGGTGGAATAGAAACACTTAGTTGTGCTTCGTAAAAGTACCTTGACAGAGGAGCTGTGCGCGATGCACTGGAGGTAATGATGTCAGAAGAAAAGTGTGTAAACGAACGGCAAGCAGGAATTTTAAGCCACATTCATCCAATGTCTCTCCACCTACATTGGTTATAACATTTAGTTAAAGATCTACAGTATCAATGGCGCCAATCATAAAGGAGCAAACAAATAATGCCTACCTTGCTCTTTTCCTTGACTCTCCCTAATGTCTGTGCTGGTGGATGCAATGGTATCAGCTAAGGCCATGAGTGACATCTGTTCCATTCGTGTCAGCCCAGGAAGGCTAGAGTGAAGCAGGTGGCTTGACAAAACTTGGGCGTGCTCAGGGCCAAAGAAAGTGGGACTGTATTTTGATAGATCAATAACCTTAGATTTTGCATGTTCGTCTTCTCCATCTAAGAGATCCATGTCATCCAAGCTTATAGGGCTGGTCTGGAAAAGTTCATCATACGTATCTGTTCGGCTGGAACCATGACCACTGTCCCCACTAACACTGGATGTTTTGCCTTTAGCACAAGGGGTTGTGTCATTATCCGCAGCAATCAGAGCATACAGCGGCACTGGTGGGATGGAGTCAATCTCTGTGTAGTCTGGGCTCTCAGTTTTGTTGAACATTTTGGGATCCCTGGAAGTACTTCCACTGGCACTAATAGTAAGGGATCGTAAACGACGTTCCTGGTTTACACTGGTGTCCTTCAGAGTCACAATCTCTCCAGCTATGCACTTAACCAGATGGGACAAAATAGCTTTGGCTCGTCGAACCTTGCCTAGGTCCATTAGTTCCAAAAGCTGCACTGGGTGATACTGGGGGAGGGTAGGAAACCAGTGGTGTGCTGCCTCAAATAAGCCACAGTCCTCCATTTCAGCTGGAAGGTCATACATTGTCTTCTTACCACTAAGTTTCTGAGCTAGGCTGGTCATGGACCTTGTAAGAGTCTTTTTAGGCGGTTGGAGAAGTTGTCCATCTTGCTTTAGAGCGGTGTTAAGTGAACTCATGCTGCCACAAATCGCTTCACCTGCAGTCAGTGCTGGTTTGGATAATGCTGCAGGCTGCCACTGAGAGTAGACATGCATTTCACAGTCCATGCCAACAACCAAAATACCGTCTCTAACCCAAGACAAAGAGACTGGAATTGGCAAAGAGCCCTCTACAGAGGAGACCAGGTCCACTACACGCAACAGAACGAACCGTGAAGAGCAATGCTCCCTGGTCTTATCTGAGAGCCCCAGCTCTGGCGGTTTTCCTGAGAGCAGCCCATACATGTACAGTTTGGAGCAAAGACCTACAGTCAATATATGAGAACCATCCTCTCTAGAAACCCAGTCCAGATGAACTACATTTTTACCACTGCTGTGTAAAAAATCCCCAGTGCTAAAGAAACAATCCTGGAGTTTGGACACATGTTTATCGAAGTCACTGCTAGGTGGACTACTTGAAACATTCAGTTCAAGTGTTTGCTCCAACACCCACTGGGACCCTCCAGTGGATTCACACTGAAATATGCTCACACAAATGATGGCAGGTCTGGAAGGCTTTGAGTCCCGGTATGCTATAGCAACTCGGCTCGTGTGGCAGCAGCTAATGCCCACAGGTTTGTCTGGAATGTTCACTGCACTGCTACTGGCAAGACCTTTTTCCACTTGCAAAGGCCATTCCTCCCAGATGTAAGAAGGTGTATCAAGGGATTTCTCATCATCAGAGACTACTCTACAACTCCAGAACCTCACAGTTCCATCTGTACAGGTCGTCGCAAGGAGATATGGGGCCCGGCCAGTTGGCTGCAGAGATGACGAGCTTAAGTGGCCTGCAAAGAACACAATCAAAATTAAATTAAATTGCGTTTTTAAAAAGCATTTCATTTTAAAGTTACGACAAATAAAACATTCACTTAAACATTAATATGTTATGTAAACAAAAAATGGCAATTCATGTAAATAAATAAGTTTTGTCTCCAGATATTAGCACAACATCATTGGCCAGAGTCATTAAGAATTCTACCTGCTGCTGGTGTGGCAGATATAACCTCTACCCCTTCTGGAAGGACCATCTCATGACTGAAAACTCTCTCTTTGGCCAAGGTGAGGCGACAAGCACTTCGCAGGTTGGACCTACTAAGTGGTGATTTATGGGATGACGGTGAGCTATTTTGTGAGTCACAATTAAATGATGAACCCACAGCGTCGTTTTCAGCAGGGGTTGAGGTGTCTCCTGAAAAGATGTGGTAAATATTAGCAACCAAGAAATATACCCACACTTGAGCCAGCATAAAACGCTGAAATAAATGCACATACTCACGAATACTTCGTGAGATATCGTAGCACACTCAGACATGCAGTTTTAAATCCCATACTCTTTGGTTGATATTCATGGTAGCCCAAAAATATATTGAAAAAACAAACCAGAAATAGATAACAACAAGGAGAAGAAACTAAACCCCACTTTTGTTTTACAAATTAATAGACACCAGCGCAACACTCTGTTCCCTATTGCACACACGCAAATCAGACTGTGCAACACACATAAGCCAATGTGTGAGTTGGCTAACGACGCAACGGTTTTTATTACATGCAATGAATAACACCACAAATATTCAAAATCAGGAACAGAATAACAGGAACAAATATAACAGCACAACGCTGCCATAGTCCAGTTGCTTGTACAAAGCACAAATCATCAAGCAATTACCAAGTAGGTGTAGAAAGAAAATAAAGATGCCAACCAGAAATAAATAATATTTTCTTGTGATTTGATAACACCACAGCTTTTAATTAAAAAGTCTGCTCGGGCAAAATTACCAACCACATGATTTTTTCTAATAAAGGGTAAAAACACGAGTGAAAATCTGATCAAATTATAAAGACCGTAGCTACTATATAAACTGTCCACTCGAGAAGAGTTCATATACATTAGACTGTTTCCTTGTGTCAGTAACTAATCTGCCATTTGCTGGCTACCACATTTTAGCCTAGTTCACTTAGAGTAATGAACTCATCATTGGTACTCTTATGAAAACAGAATGATTTATTTTAAAATTCAGATACAGACCCACTGTAACAGGTACTGCTGCCAGCTGCAGATGCCACATATGCAGGATCGATCTTCTGCTCTGGGTAAACTCAATCACCACCAGGAAAAAACGAGCCCAGAATAGTGTCAGGTCAGCGGCTAGGAAGAGGAGAAGGGCGGATAACATTTAACAGATGTACAGTAAAAACTGACATATAAGATGGATTTTCTGAAAGGCACCCTACTATTCTCAGCAGACGGGAGATCCTGGGAATCATCTTTTTTCTGGTTTCCCAGAATCAGGTCCTCCTCAAACACATGTAACAGCTGTGTCTCCTTTCCTTGCTATAAAGGCAGTTGCAAGAGGTTTTAAGTCCTGACACTTTCAACATTTTATAAGCCAATTTACTGTTTGTAACTGAAATGTTACTCTAAGAACATATACTTACAAAGTCTGTGATGGCATCAAGTTCAATGATGCAGCCAGGCCTCGCAGTAGACTGCTGACTTATGATGTTGAAAACTTCTCCCACATATTTCTAAGCAACACAAAAACGTTCAAGTTTCTTGTTTTGTTTTTATCTAAAGATAAGATTTTAGTCATTTAAAAAAAACTATTATCTTCAATTCACTTACTGATATTTCAGGATTGGACATCTCACTCAGCAATTTCTTAGCTTCAATAACTGCTTGATACAATCTCAAGGAATGACCATCACTTGCTACAAAACAGGCGCTTGGAGAGTTGCCATATGCCCCTTTAAAGGAAGAGCAAAATAAGTAAAAGCATAAAGAGGCATGCTGCATCCAAAAACAGAACAGAAAATATAAACATTTACCAAGGCATATGCTTGGGATGAGCGTTGGAAGCCAGGCGACATTGGAGAAGGCTGATGCATGGAGTGAGTTGATTCTGGCCAGCTCAGACACACCACCTGAAAATGAGAGCGGTCCAACTGGATCCACTCGCCATAGTATCAGTTCACTATAAATTGCATTTGGGGTCTGGGGAACAGCACCGAGTGATGACCGGCTTCTTTGGCCTAAAGAATCTGATCCAGGAGCAATGGGACTGCACACCTTTGCATTGTGGTGTGAGGTGGTTAGAAGAAGGGGCAGTACAGAGTGGCAGGCCAGGTCATTGAGGTGAAAGCGATGACCACAGTAGCGCGACTTGTGTGAAACACTAAGCACAGTGGAGAAGGCGGAGCCCTCAGCAAAGCTAACTGACCACTGGTTTAGCGAGCCATCGGAATGCTTAGAGATCATCAGTACATTGGGCGTGAAGATACTCAGACGCAGCCCATTTGGGCATTGCTTGCCTTGGCCAAGACCAATTAAAACTGAAGAAGGGTGTGGTATCCTTTGGGGACGCTGTCGACCATGCTGGATAGCCAAATCCACATTTTTGTTACAGGCATACATCACAACACTCCGGCTGAGGGAGATTGCGTCACCCGTAGGAAAGGCAACAGGGATCCGAGATGCGAAAGACACCTGTGGCACAGAAGGTATTGAGAACATATTTGTGCAGTTGGTTATAAGAGACCACCATCAAACCAGCTGCTTCACTTTTTACAAATTATTTTTTCATAATTATTTTTTCTAATAACAAACAACTTATATGTTCTGTATTAGAACTTTACTGTTCAAAACAGAAATATAATATAATCATTATTTATTTATTTATTTTTGGTACCTGCGCCTGGCGGAACATTCCAGGCTGGTATTCGTCCAGCCAATCAATATGCCACACCAGTAACGATCCGTCCATGGGGTGGATGCTAAAAAGCATGTCTGCTCCCTTGTTCCAGTCATTCAGTAGCACCTCCAGCTGGTGATTTACGACAGCTTTAGGAAGAGAAACGGGGGCTCCATCTTTGACGTTGCTCTCTCTTGTTCTGCTTTCAGGGCTTTCAGTATTGCCCTCCTCATCAATGTCTGTTTAACCGAAAAAAAAAAAAAAAGCCTAATTTATATATTGTTAGTATAAAAAAACCCCTGCAAAGTAGTCATAACGAATTAAAAAGCCTTTTAAAGTTTAAAATAAAGTCACAAACGACCATCATTTGCTTGGCTAGCCTCAGGTGTGTTCTGAAGCTCCAAGTTGTTCCTGAGCTGCTGGAGGAACACCTCCATGGTGAGAGTTAATTGCAGCTCTTTGTTGTTGAGCCAATGAACGTTGAAGGGTCCACCAGGCTCCTCATCATCGGAACTGCTTAGAGATGATATCGAGGGCAGTAGAGGAATATCTGGAACGACACAGTTCATTAGCCGTTAGATAAATTCAGTAAAGGCCATCCAATTTAAAATTTAAATAAGTTATTGTGGGCTTTCCATCAGCTTAAATCATTCTCCATTGAGCTCTCTCATCAACAAGGCATTTTCTGTCTGTAGAACTGCAGTTCAATAGATGTTCTTTCTTTAACGCAGTTCTAAGTAAATCCTAGAGAAATCCCGTTGTTTATAAAAATCACAGGCGATCAGTAATTACAGAAATTTTTAATCCAGCCTGTCTGGCACCAACAATCCAATCACAGTCAACATCAGCGTTAATCACATTTCCCCGTCCTGATTAATAATGTGTACATGTACTGAAGCTCCTGGCTTCATTCTGCTTGTGTGTATGTTTTCAGGAACTGCACTACTGCCACACGATTAGCTGATTATATAACTGCATGAATGTGTAGATGTACATACAGGTGTCCTTAATTAAGTGCTTAGTAAGTGAACAAGTGTTTTTGCACTATTGCACTTTACAATTTATACAATGCTGACACAATGTCTGTGTGGTTACAGTGGCAAAAGAAAAGTGCACAGAAATGTGGATTACCTGTGGCTGGGTTGATGCTAGCAGCAATGTGAAAGTGACACAGTGCATTGGCGTGAGCGGTGGCGGCTCTGTGGGCACAATGCTTATTCTGCTGCTGTGGGAGCAGCCTTGCGTGAGCCAAGCCCCTGACTGGTCCCCGACTCAATTCTGACAAGGTCAGCTAGACGTGAGAAAGGTTTACACTTTTAATGCTTGGTGACAAAGATCAGGTTTGAGACAAAGAAATACTTTATTGCTAACCCTTAACCTGAAGTAGGATTTAACCAAATCATTCACATACACTTTTATTGTTATTTAATGAAGATCAAAGGTTAAAAGGTTCAGTTTATTGGTCACATGTACATTATACGTGGTACAACATACAGTGAAATGTGGTTATATTTGAGATAATATAGTTAGATATATTAGTGGTAAGATAGTTTGAAAACTGTTTTCTGCCTTTTTTGTAATTGTTAAATTACAATATAAACTTAAAGTGCATTCTGACATGAAAAAGAGATTTCAGCAACGATACAATGAAAGTACATAAGACGTCTGCAGACATAAAAGCGTATGAAACAAATTGCACTATGCTTCCAAACATCCGCTTCATGATTTCAAATGTTTAGATAAGCCACATAATACATCAAATACTCGGGCACTGGTTCCCGAAAAATAATGTAATTTCTTAAAGTACGATGGCACAGTTTTTTCGTCATGGTGAGACAGTTACTCACCTCAGGCAGGTTCTGACTCTGCCATTTGTTATTATTATTAGCTTTTTTTAGGTTACTGGATTTGAGTGCGTTGTTGTTGATGCTGCTGCTGTGATTTTGTCTAAGTCCAGAAAGCAGGCAGTCACTGGGCAGTAGTGTTTCAGCCCATAGTCGACACACACTGTCTTTACAGCAGGTCAGTAACACATTGCACACTGCACCACTGGAAGCAGAGAAGACAGAATTGACAAGGACTTGCTTGTGTGTCAAAACACTATGGGTTACATACAGAGTTAAGTTAAGTTAACAACAGAGTTAAGTTGCTCAGGGATAATTAATTAATACCAAAACGTCACACATATACAGACCCAATTACTAATTAGACAGATATCGGGAGAGACGGAGTGTGTGTAAACCAGGCATTTCTCAGTTTGGCCTGTGCCACTGTCTGACAAATTGAAATCCCTACAATACTCGGTGCTGAGTATACTTGCTTTACAACATATACAACCTATTTTAATACTCCGATTAGAGAGATTCAAATTCATATCTTATGCATCACATACACATAAATGCAGTGAAATGTTTTTACTCCGCATATCACAGATTACGAATTTAAAGGCTGGAGTCAGAGCACAGGGTCAGCCAGAACATGCGGCGCCCCTGGAGCAACTGAGGTTAAGGGCCTTGCTCAAGTACCCAATGATGGTACCTTGTCTGGTGCGAGGTTTGAACCTAGACCCTCTGATCACTGACCCAAAGCCTTGATTATAAAATCATTATATTTATTATTGTTATCTTTATAATATAAAATGTTTTACTGTTTTTGCATGTTGATCATATTTTTTTTCTATAACTCTGTTTTGCAGCTTGTCAAAAACTTCACTAATCTGTTTGATTGCCACAAACTGTATGTTAGGAGATTTTTTTAGACAGCATTCATAAACGTGTTTATGGTGACAGAGAGCGATCAATTATTTATAAAGAAATTTCACCTAACCTGGGTAAGTATTTGCTGGTTTTCCTCCAGGAGAAGCCAGTGACTGAGCGCGGATGTGCGAGATAGATGAAGGAGAAGTCCAGCTTCCCCGGAGAGTTGAGTTCAGGTGGAGAGAACAGCTTTGTGACATTCAACTGCCACTTGCTTGTGCTGTACCACACCTTAACCATACAGTCATCCTGAGATCAAATACAAATACGCTTGGAGTTTGATACCAACAAGTAATATTAGATTTGAGGCAGCAACCCAAAAATAAACAATCACATACTGTAACCTTTACTAACCTGCCCTGCAGTGGCAAAAAACTCGCCATCTGGACTAAACTTAATTAGGTGAACAGACGAGGCAGTCCTATGTGGAAAATAGGAGAAAAATGAACAATATTAGCACCCTGACTACAGAGACTAAGTTAATTAATGCTTGGTGCAGTCATATGTAAATAACAAGTGCTTTGCTATTCGCGAAAATCTTACTTGCACTGCCATATACACCTCCAAGAAGACAGAGGGTCACTACCCATCTCCTCTTCAGTAGCACCAGCACTGGACCATAACTGTAGACAACTTGACCCCGTCAAAAGACTTGCACCTGCGCGCACGCGCACGCACACACACGGGAATTAGATAAATGGACCTAATATTGGTAGCAACCGTTAAACAAGATTACTAATATAGTTACCGGTGGGGCTCCAAGCAATGTTGTGTGCTATGGACTGTAAAGCAAACTGGCCTGTTGTTTGCCAATGATAGTTCGGTTTCTGTAGAGATAAACAATATGTGATTACAATGACACAATACTAGACATAAAACTGGGATCCTGGGTGTTGTACAATACAAACTTACCATCTGTATCTTTTCCTTTGGTTTTTTCAGCACAGGCTCAAATATGCAAACCATATTCCCATAGGATGCAGCAATCTGAACAATAAAACCAATAACCGCAAACAGTTACACAGATTTGACCTTTGTCAAGGACATCTACAACAAAAATTCTTAAAACAGGCATAAAGCACCCATACATCTTTTGCTAGTAACTGTCAGATATGTGGTGTTAATATTGACTTAAAGGCAGCAAAGGAGATTTTGGAGAAATTTTGTTCAAAAAACGTGTTTTGTTATGCTGGTTGAAAGTCTCTTTATATCTCAATAGCACTATGTAAGTGAAGTGGTCTAAATGCATGTATATCACGTGTGGAAGACATATGACCCAAAAAACCTTGTCCAATCAAAACAATCAGTCCAAACATTACGATAGGCTGAACTACCATGTGTTTTGGAGGAGGTGTGGCGTTGGAAAGTGATTATGCAGGTCTTTAGCTTTCAAAGCCAGCTTGCTATTGTTAGACTCTCTAAAATCTCCTACCGTACCTTTAAGTGCCTATGGTTAAATCATTATTGCAATAATTAATGTCTCAGTTTGCAACAATTATTAAACCCTAACTGATGCAATATGTTTTCTCATTTCTTAAATAACCATGTCAGATGTATTCGGTGGTTGTAACTTACAAAGTTATTGTTTCAGAAGGGGTAAATTGTTGCATCAAGTAAGGAAATTTGGGTTCACCAGAATTGCGTTAAGAACTATTTACTACTCTATTGAAACCTGGAGGGATTGTGATTTACTGTCAACTTTGCAGAGGAAATAAAAAAAAAAAAAACCCTAATAATTGTTGAAAGTAAGAGCATTTACGTTGAGTGGCCAGAAACCCCCACAAAACACACTAGACCACTTGTACACTAGATGAATTAGAAATAAAATAAGTTCATCGTAGGACTGCACGATGCTTCGTTTCTGCAACATCGCAATGTGCACATGCGTAATAGTCCCGTCAGCAGAGGTGTGATGCAGGTCGTTACATATGCATATTTCTGTGTTTGATTCAAAATGAGCAAAAACATGCGCTGATCTTTATTTGTCTGATTTAATGTAATGACTCACATTTAAGGGTTCTTAAAAAACGATTTTCAAAGCACATGCTTGTTGCCACACCTTTTAACTACGCAGTCTCTGCATGCGTACAAAGGAATGAGCATGGAACAGAAGAAAAGCACCAAAAAGCACAGAAGATTTGGTTGCAAAAATAAACGCATCGTCAGTTATATGAAAATATGTTGTCTACAGAAAGGATTGATGTTGACCAAAAGCAGGTACATTGTCTTGAAAATACGACTAATTTGTTTGGTCATTTAAAAAGGATCATCGTAGCATATCATCATAAAGCTATGTATGAAGAGTGCAAAGCGTTTTGAATGCTGCCCGGTGCAAAAACTATACATTTTTATACATTATTTTATACAAATGATATACATTTTTTACCCTTTGCAGCAGATAGCAATGACAGATGCAATGACATTGCGAAAGATTACCTTGCGAAAGACACAGCAGTGAACACTTAAACAGGGTTATAAAAACATGATTTGGTCAGTTGAATTTTTTTCCTCAAGTTGGCATTTCAGAGCTGTACGACAAATGCAAGGCAAAAGTGGAAACTGGACTATAACAAATGAAATATGCAGCAACAATGGAGGCCCACCTGAACCACAGATCCCTACATAAGCCTGACCATACACTTTTAGACGAAGACTTCCAGTTTAAAAGTCGCTGTTTGCAAACAGCAATTTTCCCAGAGGATCGTACAAGTGAGAACATTTTAAAGGGGGAAGAGAAGCATGGATGAGAGACATCTCGTCTGTATAACAACCGATATTGTAAAAAAAAAAAAAAAAAAAGAAGCAGATAAATTTTTATACAGTTGTTGAAAAGTTTCATTTTATCTTTACTTGTTAGCTATTTTATATACTGTATATATTTACTTATTAGCTTATTATAATTTTATGATTGCTCATTATTACATGTTTAGACTAGCTTAAACAAACAAATTAAAACATTTATTTTAAAAACCACTCATGGGGTCAATGTATAGCGTCTGTTTTATGGTAAAAAAAAAAAAACGCGTGACAATATGTTTCCTACTTTTTTATTTTCAAAATGAGGGATGTAATTGTTCAGTAAAATTATCAATTAACTTATTTATTTTGTCATGCATGTTAATTCCTTAATGTGATACTGAAGTGTCCTCTTTAGTGTATTGCTCTGTTTTAACTTGAAACACAAGCACGCACACACACACACACACACACACACACACACACCATAACTGGATCTCTTCTAGATGCCAGACTGCACTTCTTCATTCACAAATGAGCTCCCTTATTTCAGGGTTAGCAACAACATTCATTATTAATATCATAACATATTAGACATAACATTGATCGGCTGAAATTTATTGTGAAAAGTGAGTCGATTAGAACATTAAACAACCCAAAACAGGGCAAATTTTTTTAGGTTAGATTTACCCAATCATAAAAGAACAGGTGCATTAAGATAAAAAAGAAGGGCATGAAACTGTGTGTGGTGCCTAAGCTATAAGCCTCTGGAGGCGGTGTTATGAGATCTGGGATTGCTTTAATTGGTCAGGACTTATCTGATCAACATTATACCTCAATAAAAACATGTCGGAGCATAAGTGCAGATTAAACTTATTAAATTAAATTGATTGTTCATTTTATTTTTGGTCATCCTACAATTTACCAAGTACAGAACATTGAGACTAATGAATATAGGACAGCAAGTTCCGTCAAATGATATAATAACAAAGGGCATAATATAAAAGAAAGTCATCATAATTTTGAAATATTTCCACATTGCTGAGACTGATATTGCATGTCATTTGTCAGTTATGTCTGTAAATTATTTCATGTGAGGTATGGGCTTTTGGTAGATGTGTATTTTTTCGAGTACAAGTACCTAAGCTCGGTATCCGGCCCAATATAATATTAAAGAAAGATAATGGTAATTGTATACCGTATATGCCGGTGTATAAGTTGACCCGGTGTATAAGTCGACCCCCCCATTTTTCATTCGCAAACTTGGGTTTTCTGCTATACTCGCTGTATAAGTCGA